>CM066036.1:791688288-792103288 GCA_033557465.1 Ichthyophis bannanicus | reverse complement strand
GGAAGCCAGAGACACGGGGAGGCAGAGAGAGAGAGAGAGAGAGAGAGAGTTACTGAGAGTGACTGGAAGCCAGAGACAGGGGCAGACAGAGAGAGAGAGAGAGTTACTGAGAGTGACTGGAACCCAGAGACAGGGGGAGACAGAGAGAGAGAGAGTTACTGAGAGTGACTGGATGCCAGATACAGGGAGAGATAGAGAGAGTGTTACTGAGAGTGACTGGAAGCCAGAGACAGGGGGAGACAGAGAGAGAGAGAGTTACTGAGAGTAACTGGAAGCCAGAGACAGGGGGAGACAGAGAGAGAGAGAGAGAAAGTGACTGAAGCCAGATACCGGAGAGTGACTGGATGGAGAGATAGTAAGAGAAAGAGAGAGAGAGTTACTGAGAGTGACTGGATGCCAGAGACAGGGGGAGACAGAGAGAAAGACAGTTACTGAGAGTGACTGGAAGCCAGACAGGGGGAGACACAGAGAGAGTTACTGAGAGTGACTGGAAGCCAGAGACAGGGGGAGACTGAGAGAGAGAGTTACTGAGAGTGACTGGAAGCCAGAGACAGGGGGAGACATTGAGAGAGTTACTGAGAGCGACTGGAAGCCAGAGACATGGGGAGACAGAGAGAGAGAGAGTTACTGAGAGTGACTGGAAGTCAGGGATAGGGGGAGACAGAGAGTTACTGAGACTGACTGGAAGCAAGAGACAGGGGGAGACAGAGAGAGGGAGCTACTGAGAGTGACTGGAAGCCAGAGACAGTGGGAGACAGAGAGAGGGAGTTACTGAGAGTGACTGGAAGCCAGAGACAGCGGAAGACAGAGAGTTACTGAGACTGACTGGAAGACAGAGACAAGGGAGGCAGAGAGAGAGAGAGAGAGTTACTGAGAGTGACTGGATGCCAGAGACAGGAGGAGACAGAGAGAGAGAGAGTTACTGAGAGTGACTGGATGCCAGAGACAGGGGGAGACAGAGAGAGTTACTGAGAGTGACTGGATGCCAGAGACAGGGAGAGATAGAGAGAGTGTTACTGAGCGTGACTGGAAGCCAGAGACAGGGGGAGACAGAGAGAGAGAGAGTTACTGAGAGTGACTGGAAGCCAGAGACAGGGGGAGACAGAGAGAGAGAGAGTTACTGAGAGTGACTGGAAGCCAGAGACAGGGGGAGACTGAGAGAGAGAGTTACTGAGAGTGACTGGAAGCCAGAGACAGGGGGAGACATTGAGAGAGTTACTGAGAGTGACTGGAAGCCAGAGACAGAGGGAGACTGAGAGAGAGAGAGAGTTACTGAGAGGGACTGGAAGCTAGAGACAAGGAGGCGACAGAGAGAGAGAGAGAGAGAGAGAGAGAGAGAGAGTTACTGAGAGTGACTGGAAGCCAGAGACAGGGGGAGAGAGAGAGAGTTACTGAGAGTGACTGGAAGCCAGAGACAGGGGGAGACATTGAGAGAGTTACTGAGAGCGACTGGAAGCCAGAAGACAGAGAGAAGACAGAGGAGAGAGACAGAGAGAGAGTGGGTGAGAGAGAGAGAGAGAGTTACTGAGAGTGACTGGATGCCAGAGACAGGAGGAGACAGAGAGAGAGAGAGTTTTATGAGAGTGACAGGGGGAGACAGAGAGAGAGTTACTGAGAGTTACTGGAAGCCAGAGACAGGGCGAGACAGAGAGTTACTGAGACTGACTGGAAGCCAGAGAGAGGGGGAGACAGAGAGAAAGAGTTACTGAGAGTGACTTGAGGCCAGAGACAGGGAGAGACAGAGAGAGAGAGTTACTGAGAGCAAGTGGAAGCCAGAGACAGGGGGAGACAGAGAGAGAGAGAGAGAGAGTTACCGAGTGTGGCTGGAAGCTAGAGACAGGGAGAGAGAGAGAGAGAGAGAGAGAGAGAGAGAGAGAGAGAGTTACTCAGAGTGACTGGAAACCAGAGACAGGGGGGGGGGGAAGAGAGAGTTACTGAGTGTGACCTGAGGCCAGAGACAGGGGGAGAAAGATAGAGAGAGTGTTACTGAGAGTAACTGGAAGCCGGAGACAGGGGGAGGCAGAGAGAGAGAGAGAGAGTTACCGAGAGTGACTGGAAGCTAGAGACAGGGAGACAGTGAGAGAGAGAGATAGAGAGTTACTGAGAGTGACTGGAAGCCAGAGACAGGGGGGAGAGAGAGAGAGAGAGAGAGAGAGTTACTGAGAGTGACTGGAAGCCAGAAACAGGGGGAGACAGAGAGAGAGAGAGAGAGTTACTGAGAGTGACTGGAAGCCAGAGACAGGGGTAGACAGAGAGAGAATTACTGAGAGTGACTGGAAGCCGGGGATAGGGGGAGACAGAGAGAGGGAGTTACTGAGAGTGACTGGAAGCCAGAGACAGTGGGAGACAGAGAGAGGGAGTTACTGAGAGTGACTGGAAGCCAGAGACAGTGGGAGACAGAGAGAGAGTTACTGAGAGTGACTGGAAGCCAGAGACAATGGGAGACAGAGAGAGAGAGAGAGAGTTACTGAGAGTGACTGGAAGCCAGAGACAGTGGGAGACAGAGAGAGGGAGTTACTGAGAGTGACTGGAAGCCAGAGACAGTGGAAGACAGAGAGTTACTGAGACTGACTGGAAGACAGAGACAAGGGAGGCAGAGAGAGAGAGAGAGAGAGAGAGAGAGTTACTGAGAGTGACTGGAAGCCAGAGACAGTGGGAGACAGAGAGAGGGAGTTACTGAGAGTGTCCAGTCACAGAGAGCTACTGAGACTGACTGGAAGTCAGAGACAGGGGAGACAGAGAGAGAGAGAGAGAGAGTGATTGGATGCCAGAGACAGGAGGGGACAGAGAGAGAGAGAGAGTTTCTGAGAGTGACTTCAACCCAGAGACAGGGAGAGACAGAGAGAGAAAGTTACTGAGAGATACTGGAAGCCAGAGACAGGGCGAGACAGAGAGAAAGAGAGTTACTCAGAGTGACTGGAAGCCAGAGACAGGGGGAGACAGAGAGAGAGAGAGTTACTGAGAGTGACTGGAAGCCAGAGACAGGGAGAGACAGAGAGAGAGAACGTGTAATCAAACTCTGGAATTTGTTACCGGAGGATGTAGTAAGGGCTGTTAGTGTAGCTGGGTTTAAAAAAGGTTTGGACAAGTTCCTGGAGGAAAGGTCCATAAACCACTATTAAGAAGGGACCCAGGATATCAATGCTTGACCCAGTACAAGCATTGTGGAACTTGTGTCCCTTGGGGAAACTGCTAGGTACGTATGACCTAGATTGGCCACTGTTGGAAACAGAATACTGGGCTTGATGGACCTCGGTCTGACCCAGTATGGCATATCTTATGTTCTTATGTTCTTATGAGAGAGAGAGAGTTACTGAAAGTGACTGGAACCCAGAGACAGGTGGAGACCGAGAGAGAGTTACTGAGAGTGACTGGAAGCCAGAGACAGGGGGAGACCGAGAGAGAGTTACTGAGAGTGACTGGATGCCAGAGACCGGGAGAGATTGAGAGAGTGCTACTGAGAGTGACTGGAAGCCAGAGGCAGGGGGAGACAGAGAGGGAGAGAGAGTTACTGAGAGTGACTGGAAACCAGAGATAGGGGAGACAGAGAGAGAGAGAGAGAGAGAGAGAGAGAGTGACAGGAAGCCAGAGACAGGGGGAGACAGAGAGAGAGAGAGTTACTGAGAGTGACTGGAAGCCAGAGACAGTGGGAGACAGAGAGAGAGTTACTGAGAGTGACTGGAAGCCAGAGACAGTGGGAGACAGAGAGAGAGAGTTACTGAGAGTGACTGGAAGCCAGAGACAGTGGGAGACAGAGAGAGTTACTGAGAGTGACTGGAAGCCAGAGACAGTGGGAGACAGAGAGAGAGATAGAGAGTTACTGAGACTGACTGGAAGCCAGAGACAATGAGAGACAGAGAGAGAGATAGAGAGTTACTGAGACTGACTGGAAGCCAGAGACAATGAGAGACAGAGAGAGAGAGAGAGAGTTACTGAGAGTGACTGGAAGCCAGAGACAATGAGAGACAGAGAGAGAGATAGAGAGTTACTGAGACTGGCTGGAAGCCAGAGACAATGAGAGACAGAGAGAGAGAGAGAGAGTTACTGAGAGTGACTGGAAGCCAGAGACAGTGGGAGACAGAGAGAGAGAGAGAGAGTTACTGAGAGTGACTGGATGCCAGAGACAGGGGGAGACAGAGAGAGAGAGAGTTACTGAGAGTGACTGGAAGCCAGAGACAGTGGGAGACAGAGAGAGAGAGAGAGAGTTACTGAGAGTGACTGGAAACCAGAGACAGTGGGAGACAGAGAGAGAGAGAGAGAGAGAGTTACTGAGAGTGACTGGAAGCAAGAGACAGTGGGAGACAGAGAGTTACTGAGAGTTACTGGAAGCCAGAGACAGGGGAAGACATAGAGAGAGAGTTACTGAGAGTGACTGGAAGCCAGAGACAGGGGAGACAGAGAGAGAGAGAGAGAGAGAGAGAGAGAGTTACTGAGAGTGACTGGAAACCAGAGACAGTGGGAGACAGAGAGAGAGAGAGAGAGAGTTACTGAGAGTGACTGGAAGCAAGAGACAGTGGGAGACAGAGAGTTACTGAGAGTTACTGGAAGCCAGAGACAGGGGAAGACATAGAGAGAGAGTTACTGAGAGGGACTGGAAGCCAGAGACAGGGGGAGACAGAGAGAGAGAGTTACTGAGAGTGACTGGAAGGCAGAGACAGTGAGAGACAGAGAGAGAGAGAGTTACTGAGAGTGACTGGAAGCCAGAGATAGGGGAGACAGAGAGAGAGAGTTACCGAGAGTGGCTGGAGGCCAGAGACAGTGGGAAACAGAGAGAGAGAGAATTACCGAGAGTGGCTGGAGGCCAGAGACAGTGGGAAACAGAGAGAGAGAGAGAGTTACTGAGAGTGACTTGAAGCCAGAGACAGGGGGAGACAGAGAGTTACTGAGAGTTGCTGGAAGCCAGATACAGGGGGAGACAGAGAGAGAGAGTTACTGAGAGTGACTGGAAGCCAGAGACAGGGGGAGCCCAAGGCAGGTAAGAGGACGGAGAAATCTGGCCCCATTATCCCCTATCCCAGCAACTCTGGTGGGAAAAACCCCTGAATCTGCTGGGGCTCTCCTGGAAATCAGCGGCTCTGCAAGGGGAGTTTCGAAAAGAGAATAAATATGATTTTCCAGAAAAGACCAAAACATCTGCAGCCAAGATTTCTCCTAAATAGCTCAGAAGTAGAGAAGATGCCTGGCTTTGCTTATTTACACTGAGGGCATCTGGGAGTTTCACAATGGTTAGAAAAGTCAAAGGGTCCTCGTACAGCAATAAGGAAATCCCTGGCTAGTTTCAACTCCAAAATTTAAATTATTGGATAGTTGCATTGAATCAATCATTTTATAAGAGGGGTGAGGTCCCGGGTCTGTCATTAAGCCCAAACTGTACAGAGTAGGACAGAAGTGCAATGGAAGCCCTGTACTGCCAGCCACCCGCTCTGCAACCAGGCATTCAGTGACTTCAGAAACATCCTAATAAGAGATAAGGAACAGAATTAGGATGCGACCCCTTGCCACTCACCAGAGAAAAAAAGACTATTCAGATTCTGTTGAATTCCTCTTATGCCAAATTCAAAGCAGCCCTCAAACCCTAATGGTTTCATCAACCTTGTAAGCTGAAACCCGAAAGCTGATTCCAAGCCTCTTCTCAATAATAGCAACACAAATTCCCTCCAGTGCTAGGAAAAGACACACTCAGTACATATGTAGCAAGACAGCATACCCCCCCCCCCCCTCAAACTCAAACAGCAACAGCCCCAGCTATAAAAAGCAAAGCTGCAAATACTGCACCAAGCCACTGGAAAACAGAAGAGGTTGGACTGCTAAAGATTCCTTCAGAAAAAACACACACTGATCCATGTCCAGAAAACCATTATTAAAGAGGACCCAGGAAATCCCCTGCTGGCCCCAGGATGAGCACTGTGGAACCTCTGTGCCTTTTTGGAACTTGCCAGGTACTTGTGACCTGGATTTGGCCACTGTTGGAAACAGGATACTTGGTTTCATGGACCTTGGTCTGACCCAGTATGGCATTTCTTATGTTCTTCTGTTCTCAGTACCTGACCCTGATCACACATGTAGTACATGATTGACCCTCTCCAAATATAGAACAGCGCACAGATTAGAAGGACACAGACAGAACTGAAACCCCAAGAAACCTGCAGTGCAATGCTAGAGAAATAAAACAGAAGGGTATCCCAAAGCTGAGAGAGAAACTCAAAGAGTTCCCAGGAAAGCACATTCAGGAAAACCTCCATACACTCCTAGGGAAGCAGAGAAATTGCAGCTGCAGCTGCACAAGGAGTCGTCCTGCTGCCAGGGGCACCAGAAACTGGGACTGCCCTTGCTGTACTTTGCAATTTTCTTTTCAGGTGTTTGAGGGCAATTTTCATTTCCACACACAGGAAAGAGTTATACATGGAAATGTATCCAAAGGTGACTTTATAAGAGGCACCATGCAAGTGCACGAGCCTTCTAAAATTGACACATCCCTGCCCCCAAATATACATGTGCAAAAAAAAAAAACCATGTGGAGGAGACTTGCGCATGTGTGCGATGGAAAATGGGGTTCTGTGCACGTGTATAGTTATGGTAGACAGTAGTGGACATGAAGATGTGCATCTAAGGATGGACGTCAGCCCCTCGATGGTCTGCTCATGCCTATACGCTGACTCCAGTGTTCTGCATGTGCAGCACCCCAGGGGAACCCCCGCATGCTCTGCACATGCCCCCTCCCCCATGCTTGTGCAGCTTGTGCACCGTTTTTCTGTCGTGTGCAAAACAGCACAGGAGAGCACAGTGGCAGCCACATGCCAGCAAAAACTCTTGAGGGCAGAAACCCTCATGCTGGGCAGGCTAGTCATTGTGCTGCAGCAAGTAGGGTCTAGGAGAGTATCTGCACATCCCTAGCTAGGTGGCTCATATTGCACACAGTAGGCACATCTCTCAGGGAGTCACAAGTGTGCAGGCAGGGAAATACATTAGGCTGGCCTGGCCCGAACATCAAACACGACGGGAAAGAACCCAGGGCATCATCTTCTGAGTGTCGGTAAAGAGCAACAGCAGTCAAAGCAATGCCACATACCCGCAGACATGCAAAGCAGTCAGCACTCAGCAGGGAGAGCAGCACACACACACCAGGGACATGCAAAGCACTCAGCACTCAGCAGGGAGAGCGGCACACACATACCCACAGACATGCAAAGCACTCAGCACTCAGCAGGGAGAGCGGCACACTCATACCCACAGACATGCAAAGCACTCAGCAGAGAGAGCAGCACACACATACCCACAGACATGCAAAGCAGTCAACACTCAGCAGAAAGAGCGGCACACACATACCCACAACATGCAAAGCACTCAGCAGAGAGAGCGGCACACACATACCCACAGACATGCAAAGCACTCAGCAGAGAGAGCGGCACACACATACCCACAGACATGCAAAGCACTCAGCAGAGAGAGCGGCACACACATACCCATAGACATGCAAAGCACTCAGCAGAGAGAGCGGCACACACATACCCACAGACACAAAGCACTCAGCAGAGAGAGCGGCACACACATACCCACAGACATGCAAAGCACTCAGCAGAGAGAGCGGCACACATATACCCACAGACATGCAAAGCAGTCAGCACTCAGCAGGGAGAGTGGGCACACACATACCCACAGACATGCAAAGCACTCAGCATAGAGAGCGGCACACACATACCCACAGACATGCAAAGCACTCAGCAGAGAGAGCGGCACACACATACCCACAGACATGCAAAGCACTCAGCAGAGAGAGCAGCACACATATACCCACAGACATGCAAAGCACTCAGCAGAGAGAGAGGCACACACATACCCACAGACATGCAAAGCAGTCAGCACTCAGCAGGGAGAGTGGCACACACATACCCACAAGACAGTACAACAACATGGGCAGGGTTATAAATACCACAAAAACATTTTTATTGGTCCATATGAAATAAAAGGGGCCAGACCCGACACAGGCCGTGTTTCAAAAACAATCTTCCTCAGGGGTGAGGCACACCAGATACTACATAAAACATAAAACATTATAAATCAACAATACATTAAAATACATGGTGTTAAACAAAGAAGGAATAAAAACATAGAATTAAAAAATTATTTAAAATCATAAATACCTTAAATACACAAAAAGATTAAAATCATAAAAGCCTATCTCCGGGAACAAGCAGGAATAAGTCCTCACATATGGGTACGTCGGTACCGACGGAGCCTGCGCGGGAATGCTCCCCAGCTTCCCAGGATGAAAGCTTTTGGGGCATCCCACAGCGCATGCGCGCTGCCTTCCCGCCTTTCCCACCAACTCTCCTCAGTTCTTCTTTTTCCGCAGAGCCAGCAGGTCGTGTTCCTGTCACCGCTGAAGAAGTTCTTATTTTAATTTGTTTCTTTGGTCGCGTGTCTGCCTTCCCCGATTCCGGACTGGTACCGCCGGTCTTTTCTTCTTTTCTTTTCTAAAAAAAAAAAAAAAAATCTTCTTTTCCCCACTTGGTGTATTTTCCTCTTTAGGCCTCTAGGCCTTGAGAAAATTCTCCCTCATGGAGAAACCAGCCTCTGGTTTTAAAAAATGCACCAAGTGTAGCGGTACCATCTCAGTTACCGACACCCATGAATGGTGTCTTAAATGTTTGGGGCCTGACCACTCCATCCCGGATTGCCAGTCCTGCTCTCTGATGTCTAAACGAGGCTTACAAAACCGAGCAGCCAAGTTTCATATGCTGTTTTCCACAGATACTCCAGCATCGACATCATCCAGGTCTTCCTCTCCTGATGGATCTCAGGTAACCAAACATTCTTCCGGCAGGTCCTCAAAGGGCAAATCTCCCTCTAAGTATCGAGATGCCCCCGGGCTTGACCCTGAGGACCCTGCCCCAGCCAAACAAACCCGGCGGGAAGCTCCGGCTTCCAAAGCTCCTCCTATGGGGTTACAGGTTGACATCGATGGCACGGCCTCGACCGATCACCTGTTGGACTGTTCTGGGGTACCGGCACATTCTTCCGGTACCGACATCCAGGCAGTCGTGGCGTCTATGGATCATACTGTTCAGTCCATGCAGCAGGCCATAATAGCTTTTATTAAGGCTGCGACGCCCACGGTACCGCAGCAAGCGGTACCGACTCCGGTTCCGGTACCACAACCGATACCGGTACCCAGGGCATCCACATCGACCAGGATACCGGTTCCGGGGCTTTTCCCGATACCGATCCGGTTCCGGGTACGCCCGATGTGGATACCGGTCGATACGCTTATCGATCCCTAGAAGCCAACAGACGATACTTCGAGTCTTCTGATGATTCCGATTCATCAGATGACTCTCCTGAAGTATCTCTTACTCTTCCTGAGGAGCCCTCTTCTCCAAAGAGGAGAATGTCTCCTCCAGAGGATTTGTCCTTTCAAGACTTCATCATTGAAGTAGCTAAAGGACTCTCTATTTCAGTAACCTCTGAAAAAGAACCTAGAGCAAAAAAAATTAGATATTTTAGGATACTCTAAGGTTCCCAAAGAGGCAGTCACCTTGCCCATTCATGAAATTCTTCAAGAACATTTGATTGACTTGTGGGAGACTCCTCTCACCCTTTCTCCTCATTCTCGTAGATTGGACACTATGTACCGTGTCCCCCCTTCTCCTGGATTTCAAAAAACTCAGCTTCCTCACCACTCTATTGTGGTGCAGTCAGCTATGAAGAGAATAAAGAGTACCAAAAGACACTCTTCTACTCCTCCAGGAAGAGAATGCAGGATCTTGGATGCTTTTGGTAGGAAGATCTTCCAAGCTAGCATGCTTATTGCCAGAATCAATTCATACAGCCTTTATATGGGTATGTTTCTGAAGGAGGTTGCAGAAAAGCTGCACAACTTTCTCCCTTTTATTCCAGAAGATAAAAGGGATGAATTCCTTCTTTGGCTCAAGCATACGCAAGACATTTCAAAGTTTTCCAACAGGGCAGCCTTTGATTCCTTTGAAGGTGCCAGCAGAGCCTCAGGCATTGCTATAGCTGCTCGTAGAATTGCTTGGCTCCAGGCTTCTGATCTAGAACCCTGGGTTCAAGATGGTTTAGGAAATCTACCCTGTACAGGTGAAAACCTATTTGGCAAGGAGTGGCAAATTAAAGCCACTCAAATGGATGCAGAAAATGCTGCTCTGGATAGACTTTCTAAGTCTAACTCCACTCCGGCCAAGAAAAAATCTTTTAAAAAGTCTTTTTACAAGAAGGGCAGATTTCCTTCCACTTCTGGTCAACAGTCTTCTGCAGGTCGCTTTGCTACTAAGCGTCAGCAACCTAATCAGGCCAGGCCTAAACCTGCAGGGGCTGCTGCAACCCAGCAGTCCCAAGCCCCTCAGGGGTTTTGACTTGATACTAGAGAACTTAACCTTTCTGGCTCTACAACAGCCAGAACCTCTCACCATTCCAGGAAGGTTGGCTCATTTTGCTCCCAGATGGGAGCAAATCACATCAGAGCAGTGGACCCTCTCCATTATCAGAGAGGGCTCAAACTTCATTTCTCAGACCTTCCTCCCTACACCATGGTGAGACATTTCAATTCTCCCATATCTCTCCTCGACCTTCTGGATCAGGAGGTAACCTCCCTTCTGGCCCAGAGGGCCATAGAAGAAGTTCCTCTTCTTCAACAGGGGTCAGGTTTTTACTCCCCCTACTTTCTCATTCCAAAGAAAACAGGGGGATACAGACCTATTCTAGATCTCCGAGAATTGAACAAATTTCTATACAAGGAGAAGTTCAAGATGCTCTCTTTAGGCACTCTCCTTCCATACCTACAGAGTCAGGATTGGCTTTGTTCTCTAGATCTCAAGGATGCGTACACTCATATACTCATCCATCCATCCCACAGAACATTTCTACATTTTCTGTTCCAGGGAAAACATTAGCAATACAGAGTCCTTCCTTTCGGTCTGGCCTCTGCTCCAAGAGTGTTCACCAAATGCATGGCAATAGTTGCTGAATTTCTGCGCACTCTGGGAATCTTTGTCTTCCCATACCTGGACGACTGGCTCATCCGAGCTCCATCCCAGTCAGAAGCCCAAATTTCCCTGAACACCACCAGGTGCATTCTGCAGTACCTGGGACTTGTGGTAAACTTCCCAAGGTCTCAGCTCACCCCTACCTAGTCCCTAGAATTCATAGGGGCCTGGTTGGACACCACTACTGCAAGAGCCTATCTTCCCCAGGCTCGTTGCCAACGTCTAGTGCAGTTAGCCTCCCAGATTCAGTCGATGGACCACTTCACTGCCCGGGAGATGCTACAACTACTAGGCCATATGGCTTCCACAGTACATGTGGTGCCCTATGCTCGTCTACACATGAGAGCAGCTCAATGGACTTTGTCCACCCAGTGGACTCAAGCTTCAGGAGCTCTCTCAGACCAAATAGCAAACTCCAAACGTCTCTTTTGGTCTCTCCAATGGTGAATATCCACTCAAAATCTGTTGCTGGGGTCCCCCTTCCAGCCTTTGTTGCCCCAAGCAATCCTCACAACAGATGCCTCCCAAACAGGTTGGGGAGCTCATCTTCAGAACCTATCCACCCAAGGCACTTGGTCCCCACAGGAGACCTCCCTTCATATCAACCTCTTGGAACTTCGAGCAGTGTACCTAGCTCTCAAGGTCTTTCATACCCTCCTCGGCTACCAGACAGTCCTCATTCAAACAGACAATCAGGTAGCCATGTTTTACATAAACAAGCAAGGAGGAACTGGTTCTCTGTCGCTTTGCAACAAAGCTCTAAGATTATGGGCCTTCGCCAGAGAGCATCAAATCCATCTCCTGGCAGTATACCTCCCAGGAATTCAAAACATTTGGGCAGACAGACTCAGTCGAGTTCTGCTTCCACACGAATGGTCCCTGCACATGGATCAGGTACTCAGAATCTTTCAGGAATGGGGTACCCCGGACATAGACCTATTTGCAAGTCCGTGGAATGCCAAACTTCCCCAGTTCTGTTCCAGAATTCCGTGTCAGGGAGTTCAGGCCAAGGATGCCTTCCTCCTTCATTGGGGTCAGGACTTCCTGTATGCCTTTCCACCCATTCCTTTGATCCCCAAGACTCTGTTCAAACTTCAGAGGGATCAAGGATCTATGATCCTCATAGCTCCACGCTGGCCACACCAAGTGTGGTACCCTCTACTTCTGCATCTCTCCCAAGCCCCCTCCCTGGACTTGGGAGCTGCTCCAGACCTTCTGTCTCAGGAGGAGGGGACTTTGTGGCATCCAAACCCCAAGTCCCTTCACCTCAGAGCTTGGTTACCGAAGGCCTAGACCTTCAAGATTTCAATCTTTCGCAACAAGTGAAGGATATCCTTCATGCTTCCAGGAAATCTTCCACTAGGCGTTCCTATGCTTTTAAATGGAAGAGATTTTCCATTTGGTGTGCTCAAAAGGGTCTTGACCCTCTAGCACTTCCTCTGAATTCTCTATTAGAATATCTCCTGCATCTTTCCAATGCAGGCCTTAAGACGAATTCAGTAAGGGTCCATTTAAGTGCTATTGCAGCATCCCTTAAGCCTATCAATGGACAACCTGTTTCCTCTCATCCTCTTATCGCAAGATTCATGAGAGGCCTAACTTTAACTAAACCTCCCATTCGACCTCCTCCGGTGGCATGGGATTTAAATTTGGTTCTTGGTCAGCTTATGAAGCCACCTTTTGAACTCTTAGCCACTACCTCCTTGAAATTTCTTTCCTGGAAGGTTATTTTCCTCATTGCAGTCACTTCTGCTCGCTGCATCAGTGAACTGCAGGCCTTAGTGGCTAATCCACCTTATACAAGGTTCCATCATGATAAGGTAGTCCTTAGGACAAATCCTCACTTTATGCCTAAAGTGGTCTCGCCTTTTCATCTTAATCAAGAGGTATATTTACCTGTCTTTTTTCCAGCTCCTCATGCATCTTCTGCAGAGAGGAACCTTCATACTCTAGATTGTAAAAGAGCTCTTGCTTTTTACTTGCACAGGACACAGCAACATAGAAAGTCTTCCCAGCTTTTTGTTGCTTTTGATCCTTCTCATCTAGGACTTCCAGTCTCTAAAAGAACACCGTCCAATTGGATTGCTCAGTGTATTTCTTTTGCTTACCAGAGTAAGAACCTTTCTCTGGAGGGCCATGTCACAGCTCACAATGTGAGGGCCATGGCCACTTCTATGGCTCATCTTCATTCTGTGTCCATCGATCAGATCTGTTGAGCAGCCACCTGGGCCTCGGTTCATACCTTCACAGCCCATTACTGTTTGGACAAGGACTCCCGCCGGGATGCCTTGTTTGGTCAGGCTGTCCTCAGACACTTGTTCCATTCTTGAACAACTCCTGCCCTCCTTCCCTGAATGGATGCCTGAGATCCATAGGAAGATGAGGAACCCTTCAGGGTCTCATACCCTTGGGGATCTCACAGGCATCTTAGCTAGGGAGTCCCCATATGTGAGGACTTATTCCTGCTTGTTCCTGGAGATAGCACAGTTACTTACCTGTAACAGGTGATCTCTGGGAACAGCAGGAATTAGTCCTCACAACCCACCCACCTCCTCTAGGAGTTGTATCTCTCTCTCTTTGTCTTTCCTTTACTCTCTCTCTATTGTCTCAGCTTTAAACTTGAAATGAGGAGAGTTGGTGGGAAAGGCGGGAAGGCAGCGCGCATGCGCTGTGGGATGCCCCAAAAGCTTTCATCCTGGGAAGCTGGGGAGCATTCCCGCGCAGGCTCCGTCGGTACCGACGTACCCATATGTGAGGACTAATTCCTGCTGTTCCCAGAGATCACCTGTTACAGGTAAGTAACTGTGCTTTACCTACTAACCACTAAATAAAAAAGCCATGATAAATTTCATGTTTAACAATGTAAATGTGACAGAAATAAATAGAAACATTTGCACAAACAAATTATAAACATAACCAACAGAGCGGTTTGTACAACATCATATAGAATTGTAACATGAAATAATGTGTGATAACAAAATACATACAAATAATACCTATAAAAACATAAAACTAATAAAAGCCAATAAAACTCATGAGTAAATAAATAAATATAACTTACAATAAGTAACATAAAAAAGGGGTAAATCAACGAGATATCAAAAAAATGGAGAAATGTAAGAGAGGAAAAGTGTAATACCTAAACAAAATTGAGACCTTAACGCAATAGTAGAGAGCAGGAGTGAAAGTACGTTACCTCAGGACCACAAAACTGATCAGTAACTGTGTACTGATGATGCAAGGAAACTGGAGCCTAAACGTGTTGTATCATGTTCTGTAAATTTTTAAATATGCCGCCTAAATTCTAATTATAAAAATCAATCATCAATGCAGATTTATGTACCACCTTAAAATAACCCGTTAGGAACTGTCATAAGTATGTTATATAAATTATGCTAAAACGAATGTGCCCTTAAATGTGTACCACCAAATGGAGGAAAAAATTCTACTAAAAACAATAAAAAAATAAAAGAAAAGGGGGGGGGGGTTCCACATTTAAATCAGGTATATTAATAGGACCCAATCTATACTATGTATAAAAAACGCGTATTCTGATCCGCAAAAAATATACTGCTTTTAAATTAGAATTAAAAAAAAAAGAGTCATAATTGAATATGAGCTTCTAAACGTACTGTCATAAACCACACCGGAGAATTGAATATATTACATATCACCTTATAATGTGGTCAGTATATGAAAGTAGAGTTAAAGGATAGCCGAAGCGCGTTAGACTTTGAGCGTTGGAACCAAAAAGAAAACGATAAAATGAAATTGAGCAAACAAACCATGAAACAAGATACAAAGACAAATGCGTGTCTAAGCTGAAATGTACAGAATCTGCCAAATAACTCACAGGATTGCAAACACTGAAGAATCGCTGTGTTCAGAAACGAAATGATCAACCGGTCATAGCCGTGCAATGAACATTCTGTAAGAAAGCAGAGAAGCCGACTCATGCGTACCTTTAAATCTACAACTTTAAGGCAGGAAATTGGAGGGCAATCCGATCATTTTATTATTCTCAAACAGGGGGCCGCGGTACTTGTAACATATAAACGAGAACATCAACCTTTTATATGTGAGATCGCAAACATATCAACTATGTAATTCATTATTCTCAACATCCGTAACTATGCACACTGCAAAAGGATGTATTATCTACTATGGACACGTGGAGTATTTAAACTTAACAAAATAATTCTCTGCACTAAAATATAAGCGTGTATTTAATGAATGCATGAAACATGGAATTGCGGTTCTGCTATATCTTTCATGAAGATAATAAAAAGGAGGACCACATAAGATGCGTGTGTAAATACATGCATAAAAGATGCAACCATGAAAATCTGTGTATATAAATATGTGATGCAAAGGACTGAAACTGAATAAATCTCTCCAGTAACAAAACTGGTGATACAAATAAATAAATGAATTAAAAACCAAAACAATAAAACAAGACGGAAACACTCGATCTAAATGTAAACCGTATGATATCACAATAAACAGGAACATCCATAAAAAGTAACCATTCCAATAATAAATAAATAAATTAAAGATCAAAATCACACACAGAAAGACAGGAGGACTCCCACTTAAAATGCGTATGTAAAACAATACAGATATAAATAATTAATACCTAATTGTCTCTATATGATGAATATGCTTAAATTCATCCAAAACAGACCAAATAAATAATTCAAAACCCAAATGATCACAAACCAAGATACAAGAGCACGAACAAAACTCCGGATGTGATTATGAATCATGTGGTATCAATATTATGGAAGAGACCCATCTAAAATAAATAAATAAATAGATGAATGATAAAAAACCGGACCTTTCACATGAAAACAGAAAAATCCCGTTCTGAATTTAAACCCTGTGGCGCCAATGTGTTGAGAGCAAAAATGAACCTTTGTTCTAACCGAAGAATAGTTTTCTCAATATCCCCTCCTCTCCAATTTAATTTCACTTTTTTAATAACAAAAAACTTCAAATCTGATATTTTATGTTCCTTATCAATCCAATGCTGAACCAGGGGCTTGTCCACCAATTTCCTCTTAATACAGCTCTTGTGTTCCACAATGCGTACGCGAATGCTTCGTGTTGTCTTGCCCACATATAAAAGATTACACGGACATTGAATAACATAGATGACATGTGTAGTATCACAGTTTGCAAAATTATCAATATAAAATATTTTTTGTGTAACCGGATGTACAAAGGTTTTCCGTATTGGCAAAACATTTATACAGACTGAACAGTGGCCACATTGATACTGTCCCTTATATGCAGACAAAGCTTTTTTTCTCAGTAAAGGCAGAGGGAACTAATAGATTGCGAAGATTGTGGGCTACCATGAATGAACAATCCTGAAAACCCGGAATAGCCTGAATAAGGTGCCATTCCTTCCTGAGTATAGCAGCGATATGTTGGGACTGTAGAGAGTATAGTAATGAACACACCATTTTGGTCTGATTTTTCTTATCTTGAGGTTCCAACAGTTTAGTGCGCGAAGAATCGCGAGCTCTATCATAGGCTCTTTCAATGTGCCTTCGGGGATACTGTCGTGCTGCAAATCTCTCTCTTAAATCAGTGGCCTGTCGTTCAAACTCCACATCCGTAGTGCATATTCTTCTGGCTCTCAAAAACTCTCCTACTGGTAAGTTGTTTTTTAATGCAGGGTTACGAAAACTAGAATAATGCAATAACTGATTCCTATCAGTGGGTTTTCAATATAATTCTGTAATGAATCTCTTCCCTTCCTTTTGTAATGCTTTTATAGCTAGTCTCTCATTATATTTTAAATTTTGAAAGGGAAGGCGAGCTTCAACTTCTATTTTCTCTACCTGTTGTGTTACTATCTTTTCAAAAGCCTCAATAAGGGGGTCTGTTTTGGGGGGAGGAACCCACCTAGATTTTTTACTAACAATAGATACGTTTTCTGTAGAATTAACCTGATTTATAAAAAAATAATGTATCCGAAGCATTCTAAAAAATTTATATAAATCCACTTGTGTTTCGAAAGGATCGTATTTTTTAATGGCAACAAATGATAAACCCTTATTCAATACAGAAATTTCATCAGACGTAAGTGTATCGTCGGAAATATTTATTACATTGTTAGTATTTAATAATTCCTCTCGTGTGACCGTTCTGTTGTCCATTTCAGCAGGGAGAGCGGCACACACATACCCACAGACATGCAAAATACTGAGCACTGAGCAGGAAGAGCGGGCACACACATACCCACAGACATGCAAAACACTCAGCAGAGAAAGCAGCACACACATACCCACAGACATGCAAAACACTCAGCAGAGAGAGCAGCACACACATACCCTGTCACAGGGCCTACCTTGGCAGCGTACTGGAGCGAGGTAGGTGGGACATAAAAACATTTAAGGTTGGGTTTGGCCAATAACTTACAGGGCCCAGGGACTTTCAGCCCTGGTAGCGTCCTTTGTTACCAAAATCCCACAGAAAACAACAGGTCCGAGTGGAGGGAAAACAAAAGGCATTTATTTCCCCTTTCATGCACAAAGGTTCATATGCTTGGACACAAAAACGTCAAACACAAATTCCTTACTTCCGGTAAAAGAAAAAGAAAGCATTAAAGGAAAACTGTTATCTTCACAGTAATTAGTATAGCAGGCAAACAAACAGTCTCAACTCCCAAGACAGAGCTTAGTTGCTTAGTAAGGATTCCAAGCTTCCTGTCTTACAGAAGCTACAGTCCATCTCAGTGTCTGATGCAAATTCCACCTGCATCGGTTCCCCTTCTGAAACCTCTGAGCCTAAGTCAGTATTTGTTGGTAAGTTGTAATAAGGCTTTTTAAATATCTTCTGCACAACCTCCCAATGCTCAGGGTTGAATACAGGGCGTCGGTCCTGCGTCCTCAGATACTGGGAACTGTCTTCCTTTTGCAAGTGTTTTGTCTTAGCTTTCTGTAAAGCTTGGTCATTAACAAGTCTCTTGGTTGGTGCGTGTTTCTTGCACCTTATCTCATAAGCATTCTCACAAGGATAATATTCCTGTGCTCCCTGTACTCCCCATACATCAGCAGTTTGTACCCTGCATTTAGTTAAATATGGGTTACCTTTTCTTCCCGGCTTGTCTGCTCCAGGTGAGGTTTGAGGCCTGCTCCAGTTGGGATCCTGCCTGGCCTGAGCAATAGGCCTTGAGCTCTCCCAGCGTCTTTCTGTTAGCTTTAGACCACAGTCACAGCCACGCCTTTGCCTCTCTGTGCAACAAACACTCACTCTGGCTGGAGTTGTCCCACCTTCTCCACGGGGTCTCCTTTCTCCAAGCCAATGTGGCTGCTGCTGCCACCTGCGGAACCGTGGTTCAGGGATTACTGCTCCTTCTGGATATCTAGCCCATGCACTCGGATGTCTTGCCCAACCTGCTGGTTCTGCTGGTTCTCCTGGCAGTCCTCCTTTCCCAGGCCGTCCTGCCTGTGCCTTTCTCCGGGGCTGTCCTGTCTCCTCAGGATATCCTCCTTTCCAGGGCTGTACCACTTTCCCAGCCTGTTCTCCTTTCCCAGGCTGTTCTCCCTGTTCTGATTCCGATTCCGATTCTACCTGTTCCACTTCTGGTTCTAATTCTCCTTGTTCTGCCTTCCAACCTTCCAAATTCTCTTTAAGAGGTACTCCTCTCTTCCTTGATTGGAAGCTGGCTGGCATTACCTCATGACCTAGGAGGTGTGGTTCCTCAGTTCCTCGGAGGTCCCTCCTGCTTCCCCTATGTGGTTCCTCGCGATATTGCAGGTTGTGCTTAACTTTTCCTGCGTTTAAAACATTTTCTTCCCCTCTCAGAGGGTCTGCAGCATCACAACCCACAGACATGCAAAGCAGTCACCAGATAGAGCGACATGCACATTCCCACAGACATGCAAAGCACTCAGCACTCAGCAGGGAGAGTGGCACACACATACCCAAAGACATGCAAAGCACTCAGCAGATAGAGCGGCACACACATACCCACAGACATGCAAAGCAGTCAGCAGGGAGAGTGGCACACACATACCCACAGACATGCAAAGCAGTCAGCAGAGAGAGTGGCGCACACATATCCACAGACATGCAAAGCAGTCAGCAGAGAGAGTGGCACACACATACCCACAGACATGCAAAGCAGTCAGCACAGCAGGGAGAGTGGCACACACATATCCACAGACATGCAAAGCAGTCAGCACTCAGCAGGGAGAGTGGCACACACATACCCACAGACATGCAAAGCAGTCAGCAGAGAGAGTGGCGCACACATATCCACAGACATGCAAAGCAGTCAGTAGAGAGAGTGGCACACACATACCCACAGACATGCAAAGCAGTCAGCACAGCAGGGAGAGTGGCACACACATATCCACAGACATGCAAAGCAGTCAGCACTCAGCAGGGAGAGTGGCACACACATATCCACAGACATGCAAAGCAGTCAGCACTCAGCAGGGAGAGTGGCACACACATACCCACAGACATGCAAAGCAGTCAGCACTCAGCAGGGAGAGTGGCACACACATACCCACAGACATGCAAAGCAGTCAGCACTCAGCAGAGAGAGTGGCACACACATATCCACAGACATGCAAAGCAGTCAGCACTCAGCAGGGAGAGAGGCACACACATACCCACAGACATGCAAAGCAGTCAGAACTCAGCAGGGAGAGTGGCACACACATATCCACAGACATGCAAAGCAGTCAGCACTCAGCAGGGAGAGTGGCACACACATACCCACAGACATGCAAAGCAGTCAGCACTCAGCAGGGAGAGTGGCACACACATACCCACAGACATGCAAAGCAGTCAGCACTCAGCAGGGAGAGTGGCACACACATATCCACAGACATGCAAAGCAGTCAGCACTCAGCAGGGAGAGTGGGCACACACATACCCACAGACATGCAAAGAGGTCAGCAGAGAGAGTGGCACACACATACCCACAGATGTGCAAAGCAGTCAGCACTCAGTAGGGAGAGCGGCACACACATACCCACAGACATGCAAAGCAGTCAGCACTCAGCAGGGAGGGCGGCACACACATACCCACAGACATGCAAAATACTCAGCACTGAGCAGGGAGAGCGGGCTTAGTCCTCACATATGTGTGACGTCGGCGCCGACAGAGCCCTCATGCGGAGCAATTCCCCAGCTTTCAAAGAAAGCCTTTGGGATTGCATTGCGCATGCGCGGTCCCCTTCCTGCCCAAGGGTGCCATCTTGCTCAGTCAGATGACATAGCTAAAAAGACGGCAAAATGAGAAAAAATTAATCAAAGGACTGCAACTCCAGGGGAGGAGGGAGGGTTGTGAGGACTGATTCCTGCTGTCCCTGGAGAACACCTGTTACAGGTGAGTAACTATGCTTTCTCCAGGAACAAGCAGGAAGTCAGTCCTCACATATGGGACTCCCTAGCTATAGGCTACCAAGAACCCATAGCTGAAAAATGGCTCCCCCTAGAAGAGCCGCAGCAGCAGTGATAGGATTTTTCTCTGAGAACACAACCCCCACGGTAGCTTGACACCAAAGGGTCGGAGGGTAGGAGTTGCCTAAACCTCTAATAGGTTACGGAGTACCACCTGACCGAAAACACTGTCCCCCTGGGACTCTTTCTCCAGGCAGTAGTGGGCTGAAAATTCTGGCTTGAAGACCAAGTTGGGGCCCAGCAGATGTCTGCCAATGGAACAGAGCGGTGATTAGCCACTGATGCGGCCTTAGCCCTGACAGAGTGGGCCGTGATTCGGCCCTGCAGCTGGAGGTCAGCTGCCCTGTATGCCCAGGCGATGCAGCCTGCCACCCAGGTGGATAACGTGCACTTGGAAACAGGTAGGCACAGTTTACTAGGGTCATAAGAGACGAAGAGCTGGGAAGCTCTCCGATGTCCCCGCGTACGCTTCGGGTAGAAGGCGAGTGCCCTCTTACAGTCCAGGGTATGCAGGACCGCTTCTGCCCTGCTGGTATGTGGCCTGGGGAAGAAGGTTGGAAGAACCACCTCTTGGTTGAGTTGAAACGAGGAAACCACTTTTGTAAGGAACTTCGGGTGAGTATGTAGGACCACCCTGTTTTTATAAAACTGTGTTTACGGCCTTTCCGATACTAAAGCCTGCAGCTCGCTCACCAGTCGAGCAGACGTGAGCACCACCAGAAAGAGTGCTTTCCAGGAAAGGAACCGTAGGTGACAAGTGGCCATTGGTTCAAAAGGTTGGCAAGTAAGCCGCCGCAAGACTACATTTAAGTCCCACTCCATAGCCGGTGGGCGAATTGGAGGATTCAAGAGGAGGAGGCCTCTGAGGAATCGGGATACCAAAGGGTGAGCTGAATGAGGTTGCCCGTCCACTGGAGAGTGGTGAGCTGATAGCACACTCAGGTGGACCCTGACAGAGTTAGGCTTGAGGCCTAACTCTGAGAGGTGAAGCAAGTACTGCAATACCTGAGGTACTTGACAAGTGAACAGTTCCTCTTTATTCTGGGTACACCACCCTTCAAACCTACGCCACTTGAACGCGTAGGACTTTCTAGTGGATTGCCTCCTAGAGGCCAGCAACACCTCCTCAACCTCTTTAGGAAGGAGTAGAGGAGCAAGTACTACCCTCTAAGCAGCCAGGCCATTAAGTTGAGGGATCTGAGATTGGGGTGTAGCAAAGAACCCTGTTCCTGGGTCAAGAGGTCGGGCTGCACCCCCAGAAGGAGTGGCGTTTCGACTGCCAGTTGAAGGAGAAGAGGGAACCAAGGTTGTCTGGGCCACCTGGGTGCTACCAGGATGACCGAGACCTTGTCCTGAAGAATCTTGAACAAAGTGCGTGCCACCAGGGGCATGGGTGGGAACGCATAGGGAAGGCCCTGTGCCCACGAGATCAGGAAAGAATCCGCCGCCACACTCAGTGGATGCGGCTGCCTCGAGCAGAACCGGGGCAACTGATGGTTTTCTGGGCTGGCAAAGAGATCCATGGATGGGAGACCCCAACGGTTGAAGATCCGCTGGGCTACATCCCGGTTCAGTTGCCACTCGTGAGGCTGAAGAATACTGCTCAACTTGTCGGCCAGGAGGTTCTCCTGACTGGGCAGATAAACTGCCCTTAGGGACATGTGATGTGCCACTGCAAAAGAGCAGAGATCCAGGGTTTCCTGGCATAGGATGCGAGATCCTGTGCCCCCCTGTTTGTTGATGTAGAACATTGCTACCTGATTGTCTGTCTGTATCAGCACCGACTGATGTGCAAGAAGATGACAGAAGGCTTGAAGAGCTAGGCCGATGGCTCGAAGCTCTAGTAGATTGATTTGAAGTGTGGCCTCTCACAAGGACCACAGACCTGAGTGCATGAACCCTGGCAATGGACACCCCAGCCCAGCAAGGAGGCATCTGTCGTCAGCACTCTGGTGTGAGAGGGAGGTTGGAATGGTACTCCCTGAAGCAAGTTGAGAGGGTGAAGCCACCATTGCAAGGCTGTCACCAGTAGCTTGGAAATCGCTACTCTGTCTCTGAGGCAGCCAGTGGCTTGCGTCCACTGATCTCTGAGGCTCCATTGAGCTGTGCGCATGTGGAATCGAGCATATGGAGTCACATGCACCCTGGAGGCCATGTGGCCCAGGAGGCGGAGGAAGACCCTGGCGGAGAATTGAGGTTTGTGCTGGACCTGCTGTACCAAGTCCAGCAACCGCCTCACCCTGTCCAGCGGTAGGTACGCCCATGCCTGAAGTGTGTTCAGTCTTGCCCCATGAACTCCAAGTTCTGAGTGGGGAGTAAAGTGGACTTTCCGTGATTGATAACAAACCATAGGTGCTGGAGCAGGGTGACTGTGTGAGCAGTGGCCTGCTGTGCCTCCTGTGCCGATTGGCCTCCGATGAGCCAGTCGTCCAGGTATGGAAAGACGAATACTCCCTAGCTTCTGAGGAAGGCCGCCACCACTGCTAGGCATTTGGTAAATACTCTGGGAGTGGAAGCTAGGCTAAAGGGAAGCACCTTGTACTGGAAGTGGTTTCCTCCGACTACAAACCTGAGGTATTGTCTGTGGTCTGGGTGTATGAGAATGTGAGTATAAGCATCCTTTAAATCTAAGGAGCATAACCAGTCTCCCTGGTGGAGGTAAGGCAGCAGGATCCCAAGGGAAAGCATCTTGAACTTTTCCCTCACCAGGAACTTGTTCAGATTTTGCAAGTCCAGGATGGGGCGTAGGCCGCCCTTTCTTTTTGGTATGAGGAAATACCTGAACATAAGAACCTCACTCGTTATTCCACTTTCCAGGTCATTTATGAATATGTCAAAAAGCAGCGGACCCAGCACAGATCCCTGGGGTACACCACTATAGAAACATAGAAACATAGAAACATGACGACAGAAAAAGACCACAAGGCCCATCTAGTCTGTCCTTCCATAACAACAACTACAACAGTCCACTTTTTACCTTTAGAGATCCTCTGTGTTGGTCCCATGCTTTTTTGAATTCAGTTACTGTCCTCATCTCCACCACCTCCACTGGGAGACTATTCCACGGATCCACTACTCTTTCCGTAAAGAAATATTTCCGCATATCACTCCTGAATCTATCTCCCTTCACCCTCATCCCATGTCCCCTCGTAGCAGAACTTGCTTTCAATTGAAAGAGGCTCTCTCCCTGAACATTTATGCCACGGAGGTATTTAAACATCTCAATCATATCACCTCTATCCCGCCTTTCCTCTAAGGTGTACATATTAAGATCCTTAAGTCTGTCCTCACATGCTTTATAATGAAGCCCATTAATCATTTTAGTAGCCACCCTCTGCACCGACTCCATCCTGTTCACATTCTTTTGAAGGTGCGGTCTCCAGAATTGCACACCATACTCCAAATGAGGCCGCACCAAAGACTTATACAGAGGCATTATCACCTCCTTTTTTCTGCTAGCCATTCCTCTCCGTATGCACCCAAGCATCCTTCTAGCTTTTGCCGTCGCCTTTTCTACCTGTTTAGCTACTTTAAGATCATCAGACACAACCACGCCTAGGTCCCGCTCTTCTTTAGTGGACAAAAGTACTTCACCTCCTATACTGTATTGCTCCCTTGGATTGCTGCAGCCCAAATGCATGACCTTACATTTTTTAACATTAAATCCCAGCCCCTTTCTCCATTGGGAATATTGGCCATTTAGCCCAACCCTCTGCTTTCTATCTTTTAACCAGTTCCTGATCCACAATAGTACACTGCCTCCTATCCCATGACTCTTTAGTTTTGCCAAAAGTCTCTGATGAGGGACCTTGTCAAAGGCTTTCTGAAAGTCCAGATACACTATATCAACCGACTCACCTTTGTCCACCTGTTTATTCACACCTTCAAAAAAACATAACAGATTAGTAAGACAAGATCTTCCTTGTCTAAAGCCATGTTGGCTGTCTCCCATTAGGCCATGACTATCTACATGCTGAGTAATTTTATTCTTTATGATGGTTTCTACCATTTTTCCCGGTACTGACGTCAGGCTCACCGGTCTGTAGTTTCCCGGATCACCCCTGGAACCCTTTTTAAAAATTGGTGTTACATTGGCGATCCTCCAATCTTCAGGTATTAGAGATGATTTTAATGATAGTTCACAGATTACTAATAGCTGGTCTGCAATCTCATATTTCAGTTCTTTCAACACCCTTGGATGTATACCATCCGGCCGAGGTGATTTGCTACTCTTCAGTTTATCTAATAGTCGTAATACATCTTCCTGATGTATCGATATTTCCTTCAATTCTTCCGCACCTTTAAATACCACTTCAGTCATGGGTAACATCCCTACATCTTCCTCAGTAAAGACCAAAGGAAAGAATTCATTCAGTCTCTCCGCTATCGCCTTGTCGCCTCTTAGTGCCCCTTTAACTCCTCTATCATCTAAGGGACCAACTGACTCTCTCACAGGTTTTTTGCTACGAATGTACTTGAAAAAATCTTTATTTCGCATTTTTGCTTCCGCAGCAAGCTTCTTCTCAAATTCTCCCTTTGCCTGCTTTATCAATGCCTTGCATTTGACTTGCCAGTGCTTGTGCTGTTTCCAGGTTTCGTCGTTTGGCTCTTTTTTTCCATTTCCTGAAAGATGCTTTTTTGGCAACAACAGCCTCTCTGACCTCACCTTTAAACCATGCTGGCAGTTTTTTGGACTTCCTTCCACTTTTCTTAAAGCGTGGTTTGGGCTTCCAAGATAGTATTTTTCAACAACACCCAAGCTTGATGTAAGTCTTTAACCTTTGCAACTGCTCCTTTTAGTTTTTTCTTAACTATTTTCCTCATTTTATCCTAGTCTCCCTTTCAAAAGTTAAAAGGTAGTACTGTGGATTTCCTTACTATCCCTCCTCCACTAATTAAATCAAAGGCTATGCTATGATCACTATTGCCAAGTGGCCCCAACACTCTTATCTCTTGCGCTAGATCTGGTGTTCCACTAAGGACTAGGTCTAATATGGTTTCCCCTCTGGTCAGTTCATGAACCAGCTGCTCCAAGAAGCAGTCATTTATTTCATCTAGGAACTTTATCTCCCTAGCATGTCCTGCTGTGACACTGACCCAGTCGATACCGGGGTAATTGAAATCACCCATTATTATTACTGCTCTGTAACTTTTGTTAGCGTCCTTGATTTCTTTGAGCTTTTCATCATCCATTTGTTCATTCTGGCCAGGTGGTCGATAGTACACCCCCACTGCCATCGCCTTCCCCTTTTTACATGGAATTTCAATCCATAGAGATTCTATAGCAAATTTTGTTTCCTGCAAAACTTTAATCCTTTCTGACTCAATGGCCTCTCTAACATAGAGCGCAACCTCTCCACCAATTTGATCAGCTCTATCATTACGATATAGTTTGTACCCAGGTATCACAGTGTCCCACTGGTTGTCCTCCTTCCACCATGTCTCTGATATTCCAATAATCTCTAACCTCTCATTTAGTGCTATATATTCTAACTCTCCCATCTTATTTTTTAGACTTCTAGCATTTGCATACAAGCATTTTAGAGACTGTATTTTATTCATATTAATTTGGCTATTGGTAGACATGGGTAATTTGGGATCTTTAAGCTCTGTCTGCTCCATACTCGAGGGCATTTGGGCTACTTTACTCTTTTTGGAACCTCTCTGCTTTTGGTAGTATCCTTCAAGGATACATTCTTCTGAACCATCCGCTCTTGGGCAACTGTCGGCTTTCCCCTATTATCTAGTTTAAAAGCTGCTCTATCTCCTGGAGTAGAAGCCTTGCCCCTGCAGGTGGTGGGGCACCGGTTCCACTGCCTGATCCTTTAGTAGACCTGCCAACTCCTGCAGGAGGAGGTTCCTGTGAAGAGGGGGCCTGAGAGGCTCTCCTGGTAAAAGGAGATGGGCACCTGGTGGAAGTGAAGTAAGTAGCTCTGCTGAACTACTTGCCGAACCCAGGCGTCGCAGTAATGGCTGGCCACCTGTGAGAGTATAGGGCCAGCCTTCCTCCGGGCAGGGCCAAACCACTGGTAGGAGAGGAGCTATGCACTGGGAGTCAAAAACCCCCTCCCGGCTGGGTAGGAGCCGGAGCTGGAGGCTTGGGGGTCTTCGGCTTATGTGGGCCATGCCCCTGTCCCCTGGCCTGCTGCCGCTGCTGGGAAGCTGGGGCGGCCTGGTAAGTGGGGTAGTTTCTGTAAGCCGCACCCTTCCTCGGGAAAAAGGGCTTTTTCCCCGAGGCCTTCTTCTTGTGAGAAGGTGCAGAAGTCTTCTTCGACAACCTTGTCAGGGTCAAGTACTCGGACTTGAGTTCTGCAGCTTTCTCAGTCATGGGTTTGCTGAAGAGGTTGTCTCCTCGGCGCGGGACATCGACCAACCTGTCCTGAACCCATGGCTCTAGGTCCGACGACATGAGCCAGGGCTGACGGCGTGCACCGATGCCGGCCGCGGCTACTCGGGCCGAAGCCTCGAAGCTGTCATAAGCTGCTCGATACATGAACTTCGAGAACTCTCTGATCCCCATGGACAAGGCCTTGAAGCACTGCAAGGTTTCCTCGGACAGGCCAGCCAAGAACCCGGCAATCTCCTTTGCCAGGTCTCGCAAGTACATGCCCATGTACAGATGGTAAGTTTGGACACAGCATGACAGCATGGAGCCCTGTTAGCACTTTCTGCTGAGGGCGTCCAGGTTCTAGGCCTCCCGGCCGGGAGGCACCAAGGAGTGCATTTTCTGGCTTTTCAGCCGGTACATGGCCGAATCCACAACCATGGAGTTGTGCGGCAGCTGCGCTTTCTGGAACCCAGGACTCTTGCAGACTCGATAAATGGAATCGACCCGCTTTCTGAGTACCGGCATCGAGGCCGGGGACTCCCACATGCGGAGCATCAGCCGTTCTAACATCGGAGGTACTGGTACAGTAAGGGCCTCCTTTGGGGGAGAGTCATACTGGAGGGCATCGAGCTCTTCGGCTCGAGGTTCCTCCTCGGCATCTGCAGGGAATGCCAAAGCCTTGGCTATGTCCCTGACGAAGTACGAGAACTGAGTGTCCTCTGGGGGGGACCTAGTTCGAGGCTCAGAACCCAGCGAGTCTGGTGGGATACACCGGGTCCGGAAGGTGTCTGGGGAGTCTTCCTCCTCCATCTCCCATTCCGAGTCCTCCGAGGAGGACTCGATGGGCTCTGGCCTCGAGGGCTTAGGGCCCGACCGCCCTGACGCCGAAGGCACCGATGTCGATGACCTCGGTCCTGAAAGGGAGGTCGAGGGGGACCTTGGCCAAGGATCAACTCGAGGCCTGATTGATTCAAGGATCGGCTCGGCCTCCGGCGTCGACTTAGATGTCAACGCCCCGGTGGTCGGGTGGATGGACCGGCGAGAACAGCCATCAGTGCCCGCTGCTGCTCCATGGAGGCAGCCATGCTGCTCTCCAGGGCTGCCAACCTGAGACAGAGCTCAGAAGGCTCCGCAGCTCCTGGCTCGGGCCCCAACATTGTCGGGCCTGACGCCGGGTTTCCCAGAGGAGAGTCCACGAGGACAACAGAAGTTACCTTGTCCGACACCTCCGGCTCCCTGCGAGGTTGTTTAGCCGGACGCTCCGACTCCAAGGACCCGGGGCGGCGGTCCGGGCTCCGTGGCCTGAAACCTGAGAGCCCAAGCCGATCAGAGGCGTCCAGTGACGCCGCCCTCTTGAGTTTCTTTTTCCTACGGTGTTCACTGGAGGGAGACCCCTGCTCAAAGGACCCACGGCGGTGCTCGGGTTCTGATTATCGAGATGTCGAGGCCTCTGATGAGGTCTGGGCCCGGCCGGAGGCAGACTCGGAAAAACCCTGTCACACTGCTGCTGCCTACTCCTCAAAGACTTCGAAGACATCTTACCACATGGCCCACAGACCACCGGGTCATGGTCAGGGCCGAGGCAACGGAGGCAGCAGTCGTGTGTGTCGGTGAGAGACATCAACTTCTTACACCTCTTACATTTCTTAAACCTGCTGGCAGCCATCAGGGGAAAAAGGGCCCCTGCGAGGTAAAACAACCGGGCTGCCAGTGAAAATTAAAAAAAAGAGCGCAAACGCTAGTCACGAAGGACAAAACCAAAAAATAGGACCTGACTCGATACCGGTGTAGCGAGCCGAGGGCGGGAAGGGAAACCGGTGTCGAACCGGGAAGCTGAAAAATCTAAACAACTTTTCTACTTTTTTCACAGTGGAAATAGGACCACGTCTGTTGGGCTCCATGGAAAAAAGAAGACTGAACAAGATGGCACCCTTGGGCATGAAGGGGACCTCGCATGCGCGATGCAATCCCAAAGGCTTTCTTTGAAAGCTGGGGAATTGCCCCACACAAGGACTCCGTCAGCGCCGAGTCAGCAATCAGCAGGGAGAGTGGGAACACACATACCCACAGACATGCAAAGCACTCAGCAGAGCGAGGGGGCACACACATACCCACAGACATGCAAAGCACTCAGCAGAGAGAGCGGCACACACATACCCGCAGACATGCAAAGCACTCAGCAGAGAGAGCGGCACACACATACCCACAGACATGCAAAGTACTCAGCAGGGGGAGCGGCACACACATACCCAAAGACATGCAAAGCAGTCAGCACTCAGCAGGGAGAGTGGGAACACACATACCCACAGACATGCAAAGCACTCAGCAGAGCGAGGGGGCACACACATACCCACAGACATGCAAAGCACTCAGCAGAGAGAGGGGGCAGACACATACCCACAGACATGCAAAGCACTCAGCAGAGAGAGGGGGCACACACATACCCGCAGACATGCAAAGCACTCAGCAGAGAGAGCAGCACACACATACCTACAGACATGCAAAGCAGTCAGCACTCAGCAGGGAGAGCGGCACACACATACCCACAGACATGCAAAGCACTCAGCAGAGAGAGCAGCACACACATACTCGCAGACATGCAAAGCAGTCAGCACTCAGTAGGGAGAGTGGGCACACACATATCCACAGACATGCAAAGCACTCAGCAGGGAGAGGGGGCGCACACATACCCACAGACATGCAAAGCACTCAGCAGAGAGAGCGACACACACATACCCGCAGACATGCAAAGCACTCAGCAGAGAGCGCGGCACACACATACCCACAGACATGCAAAGTACTCAGCAGGGGGAGCGGCACACACATACTCACAGACATGCAAAGCAGTCAGCACTCAGCAGGGAGAGCGGCACACACATACTGTCATAGTCCCATCACCTCATCAAGCCTAGGCCCAGTCCAGATCCTTGCTTGGCCCTCTGGGATATGTAGTATTATTATGGATTAGTTCAAAGAATCAGTTGTGGCACCAAGGTAAGGCTCAAAAGGTTTTATTCCCCTTCCAAGAGGTTTCTTTTGGGTGAGCAAAACAAAAGCATACACAGCCCCACTGGGGCAAAAACAAAGTAAAAATGAGAACAGAAATTGCTTATTTTCAGCTTTAAACAGGTAAAGGAAAAAGTATTCAAAACAGTTCTTTCCAGCATACAAAGATCATTTCCTTTGTGGCTTTCAAGCTTGGCAATTCAACTCGTTTATCTCAGAGACAATATATTATCAGAGACCGTGAGCGTGCAGTCCATGTAATCACTACTTACATTATCTCCCTGCACCTCACATTGCATCTCTTCGGGCTCTTCCGTTAAGGACTCATCCCTTGCAGCATATGGTACGTTACTGAACAGTCTCCCCCTACTATTCAGGAAGTCTCTTTCCTTCTGGGTGAGAATGCTGGCTAAGCTGCTACCGTATTCCTTGGAGTGTCTACCCTGGGAGCTTCTCAAATGCGGTGGGAGATAGAGGAAATTCTTAGTTTCACTTTTCCCTCTACTAGAAACAGTAGGGCTAGCTTTAAACAGTCTTTGACTCAGGCTGTGCTCAGCTGCTACAGACGCCGGAGTAAAATCCAGTAAAAACTTCTCCTGGCTCCTGTCTTTGAAACTTCTTCTAGACACAGGCTTATGCTCAGGTATAAAAGCTTTACTCTTTTTATGCCAATTGTTTGTATAAAAACTTTCTTCAGGCTTCCTCCAGCTAACTTCACAATTAAATGTTTGGTTACCTTTCTGATAGCTTCTGCTGGGCTTTGACGCTTTCAGAGCTCTGCCCTCAGCTCCCTTCCAATTAGAGTTTCTCTGATTATGTCTTTGGCTTTCAGCCTCACAGCTGCTTGCTCTCGTGCTCCAACCGGGTTCTATTCCATTCCTGCTGTGTCCTGCGTGTGTCTTCTCTCTCTCACCTTCACTCTCACTTTCACTCCTGCTCCCACGCTCACTCCATCTCTTGCTTGGATTCTCAAGCTGGCTCTGTCTCTCAAACAGGCTCTGCTTCTCACACGGGCTCCTTTGCACACGCTGACTCTCCTCACACTGGCTCTGTCTAGCTCCACGTGCACTGAGCTTTTCTACGTGCGTGTCAGCTCCACCCACTCCCAGCTGGCTTTCATTAGTCCCTAATTTCCTGACCTTTCTGCTGCTTGGGCGTGTTTCCTTTGCACGTGAGCTGTTTTGTTTAGGTTGCCTATGGCAACATCCTACACTGTGTTCCTCTGAACTGTCAGAATCTGTCCTATTTCCTGCATTTCTGCTGGTTTTCAAGGGCTCTATTAGACGTACTCCGTGACAATACCCACAGACATGCAAAGCACTCAGCAGAGAGAGCGGCACACACATACCCGCAGACATGCAAAGCACTCAGCAGAGAGAGCGGCACACACATACCCACAGACATGCAAAGTACTCAGCAGGGGGAGCGGCACACACATACCCAAAGACATGCAAAGCAGTCAGCACTCAGCAGGGAGAGTGGGCACACACATACCCACAGACATGCAAAGCACTCAGCAGAGAGAGGGGGCACACACATACCCACAGACATGCAAAGCACTCAGCAGAGAGAGGGGGCACACACATACCCGCAGACATGCAAAGCACTCAGCAGAGAGAGCAGCACACACATACCTACAGACATACAAAGCAGTCAGCACTCAGCAGGGAGAGTGGGCACACACATACCTGCAGACATGCAAAACACTCAGCAGATAGAGCGGCACACACATACCCATAGACATGCAAAGCACTCAGCAGAGAGAGCGGCACACACATACCCGCAGACATGAAAAGCAGTCAGCACTCAGCAGGGAGAGCGGCACACACATACCCACAGACATGCAAAGCACTCAGCAGAGAGAGCAGCACACACATACTCGCAGACATGCAAAGCAGTCAGCACTCAGTAGGGAGAGTGGGCACACACATATCCACAGACATGCAAAGCACTCAGCAGGGAGAGGGGGCGCATACATTCCCACAGACATGGAATGCACTCAGCAGAGAGAGCAGCACACACATACCTGCAGATATGCAAAGCACTCAGCAGAGAGATGGGACACACACATACCCACAGACATGCAAAGCACTCAGCAGGGAGAGTGGCACACACATACCCACAGACATGCAAAGCACTCAGCAGAGAGAGTGCCACACACATACCCACAGACATGCAAAGCACTCAGCACAGAGAGGGGGCACACACATACCCGCAGACATGCAAAGCAGTCAGCAATCAGCTGGGAGAGCGGCACACACATACCCACAGACATGCAAAGCACTTAGCAGGGAGAGCGGCACACACATATCCACCAAGCACACATGGCAATGGCAGAATAATACTGGATCTGCCATGATGAGAGTCAGAGGGCTGGTGACCTGATGGCCACAACGTCTGAGTACACCTAAATAGTCACAGGGAAAGGGCACAAGGCAGCTAGTGTGCCCAGTCCCGCTGCTGTAAATATGAGGGCATTGCAATGAACACATGTGCAGCCTGCCAAAGAATAGATGCCTCCCCCCCCCCCCCACACTCTTTTATTGCACCAGCTTTTGGAGTTTAAAGCCTTCTTCTTCTTCTTCTTTGGGTCAGGACAGTATGAGCAATAGATGACAATAGCGTAATATATAAGTGAATCTATCACACATTCTATTGACAATCTCGGGGGGAGACAGTGATGTGGGGGGAACTGGGAGTGATGGGTGGGTGATCAGAAGGTTACCGTGTTGTAAACATTTAGGGGCCGATATTCCACGGTGACTGTCACCTTTTAAAATTAGACCTGGATATTCAATACTGGGATTTATCTGGCCACCAACATTGAATATCTGGTTGTCAGTTATTGTTTTAGTCGACATTCAGCCGCTGACCGGATAGTTAGACCGGCTAAAGTTGGTCAAATTGTTTTTGTGCCTAAGTTTAGCCAGTTTTAGTTAACCAGACAGCAGCTGGATATCACTCCTGAACAGTTAACTCAAGCACTGCCTCCAGAAGGCTCCAGGGAACGCCCTGGCGCTATGCGATTAGCTTCTGGGTGTGCAACAATGTTAGGAGGGAATATTCAGTAGCCCAAAATGGCTATATGCTGCTAAATATCCCAGTCACTGCAATTAATGCACTTAACTGCTACTAGCTGCGTTAATTACTTTCAGTATTGGCCCTTATTATTATTATTATTATTATTATTACAATTTCTTATATACCGCACTATTGTCAGCCCGGTTTACATACAACAAAATGACCATAACAAACTGTTTGGCTTCACATAGAACAGGAGAAAACAACTTGGATAACATGCTTTTGCGTTACATAGAACAGGAGGACTTCCGGTGATGCGTGAGTGAGAGAGGACGTGCCTCCTTCGCTCCGGGGCTGCCTCTGCCATAAATCTTGCTTTATTCGACTTTTATGAACCCGCATCCCTCTCTTTTCCTGGGAGAGCTGTAGCATTGTTTGCTAAACCTGAGAACCCTACCAACGCAGACCTGTGATGCCTTTGCCGGCCCGGAAAGAACGGGAGAAAGTGCTGAAAACAGGGCCTGCTGCTGCGGCCACGCGCCTACCTGCCTCACCGGGTGCGGAAAGCACGGACTCAGCGTCGGATGACCTGGCGCGGGAGGTCGTGCGGCTCCTCGAACCGAAATTTGAGCGGGTCATGCAGAAATTGGAGGAGATGGAGGAATCTATGACTGAGTTCGGCCGTCGCGTGGAGGAACTTGAACACCGCGTGGCCGCGGTGGAGGCAGGTGAGAGCCGCCGAGATGGGGAGCTCGAGACACAAAAGAAACTCCTTTTGGAGGCACAGCAGAAGCTAGAGGACCTGGAGAACCGGTCCCGACGGAACAACTTGAGGATTGTGGGACTCGGAGAAGAACGAAATGATCAAGAGCTGCTGGCCTTCCTGGAGTCTTGGCTGCCTGAAGCGTTAGAGATACCGGCCCTGCAGGGTCTGCTCCGGATTGAGCGAGCGCATCGCCTGGGAGCCCGGAGAGATCCAGCTGACCGGCCGCGTGTGGTAATTCTACGCGTGCTCAATTTTCAGCACAAGTGGCAGATTATCCAGGCTTACCGTAAAAAAGGCGAGCTCATGTTGCAGAATAAGAAGATCCTCATTTTTCAAGATTACTCAGCGGCGGTAGCCGCCAAGCGTAGGGAATTCTCCCCCATCTGCACAGAACTGTTCCAGCGGCGAGCGAGGTTTACCCTGGCTTACCCTGCTGTGCTTCGTGTTTCATTTAATGGCCAGAATCACACTTTTGAGAACGTCCGGGCAGCACAACAATTTCTGGACCAGCTTCCCTCTCGGAGTGATGTGGGGAATGGAACATGAGCTGGTGTCGGCAGTGGAGTTCCCAATGGACAATTTTGAATTAATGCCTACCAGAAAGTTAACGTTTGGATATGCTCTGTGATTCAATATGGAGCCTGGTCGGCCTGATTGGGCCTGTGAGTTATGCAATGCCCTGGGACCCCGCTGGGGGTGTGGGGCGCTGGCTTGGGGGTTGGGAGGGAGGGGGGGGGACCCCTTAAGCCTAACAATTATAAAGATTAGTTGGGCCTTCGGGTCTGGTGATTCTTGGCCCTCCCTTCTTCCCGGGGGATCCTCGGGCCTCGGGCCTGCCTAGGATATCTGAGTTATAGCTGCGCTGCGAGGTCCCTAGGCACTAGGGCTGCCTTTGTTTAGCGCTCCTGGAGCAGAGCCTGTGCTAATTGTCCCTTGACATGGTCGCGAGCCTTCAGGCTTTGAATCCCCCCTGCTCATGTCCAACTGGCTTAGTGGGCCTGCTCTCTCATTATAGGGCGAATAACTGTGAGAGATCTTTTCTGAGCCTCGTCTTTGGTACGCAAGGACTCAGCTCATAGGATCCTTTACTTAGATGCTGTATGTGGTTCCATGGTGGCCTATATGGGCCTCTTTGCCAAGACTGATGTAGTTCTGTCTAGAGAGCTACACAAGATGGCGAGATCTATGTGGAGTGTTGTGCTTCTGTATTATATTTACCAACTTTGAGCTTTCTAGTTATGTAATGACCTCCTTGGTTACTTCCCTGAACTCATGTAAACAGGGCAACTTAAGAATTGGGTGAGGTCAATGCCTAAATACTATTTGGTGATCTTTTACCATTATGTTTGTTTTTGCAGCTTCCTGAGGTCTAGGGGGGGTGGGGATTTACATGGGGGGTTCGAGGCAGCCCTGCAGCATTGCTATGGGGTCCCAACCTCGGTGTAGTAACTGAGGGTTTAATAGTTTGGGTGTGAGTTCAGTTGGGGGAGGGGAAGGTGGGGGGAGGGGGGAGGGGGGGGTGGGATTGGGGTGGGGCCTGGGTGTGATGCATGTTGAGAATGAGTTGCTTTTCGGGTGTATGAATGCCTGTGCTTGGTCTGTTCTAGTCTGGGAGAGGGGACGCTGCCTGTCGATGAAGCCGTTGCCTGGACGGTGTCTTAGGTTGAGGCTGGGTGACCTGAGACGTGGCTGTGGTGGGTGGATCTGTTTCTTTTTGGCCCTATTGAAATGCATGCATGAGTACTGAGCTCCGTATGGTCTCCTGGAATGTTGGGGGAGTCAACAGCCCGGTTAAAAGAACTAAGATCTTGCAGGCTCTTAAGCGGGGGCGGGCGCAAATCGCTTTTCTGCAAGAAACCCATTTGAATGAGCTTGAACACGTCAAACTTAAAAGGGATTGGGTGGGACAGGTTTTTGCGGCCTCGGCGCTTAGCAAGAAAAGAGGTGTAGCCATTCTAGTGCAACGGGGCTTGACTGTAGAAGTCCTTAGCCAAGACGCGGATGAGCAGGGACGCTTTCTCTTTTTGCATCTGAAAATTCAAGGTGAGGAGTTATTCTTAGGAAATATATACGCTCCTAACGTCTATGATCACCAATTTTTTCGGGGTCTACTGCGGAAAATCCTGGGAGCACCAAAAATTCCTTTGGTCCTTGCAGGCGACTTTAATTGCCCACATGACCCTACTTTAGACAAATCTGGTGCTGGGGGCTCCTGGGAGGCCTGGCGTAACAAAGGAGTAGGATATCTCTGTACCATGGGCGGTTTGCTTGACTCGTGGAGGATTTTACATGGGGTCGAGAGGGACTACACACATCTGTCGAGAGTACACCAGACTTGGTCGAGGATTGATTACATTTTGATCTCACATGAGAGTCTAGGGAAAGTGATCCGGGTGGAGATCGACCCCTTAGTGGTGTCTGATCATGCCAAAGTGGTTTTGGATTGGAGGGTGAAGCCGGTGGGGGGAGCGCGTTGGTCCTTCCCGGGGTACCTATGGCAGAAAGCTGAGTTTCGAGCGTATCTTATCCAACATTGGGAGGAGTATCTCTCGTTTAATGATACGGGCGAGGTTAGTGTGGCGACGTTCTGGGAGGCGGGAAAGGTGGTTCTCCGGGGCCATATTATAGCGTACGTGACGAGAGAAAGAAAACGTTTAAATACTAAGATTGTGGACCTTGCGCAACGGTTGCAGGAGGCCAAACGGGTAGCGCTCCGGCTGCCGTCTCGGTTACCGGAATATTTGGAGCTACAGCGCGATCTCAATGAGGTCTTGCATGATAGAGCGGTCCAGTCGCTGAGTTACTACCAGCACCAGCTTTTTCGGTTTGGCGACCGTACGGGACGCTTACTGGCGCGTTTGGTCAAAAGACGGGGCGGTATCCAAGGCGTGGCTCGCATTAAGGATGCGCAGGGGGTTAAGCATGCGAATTTGGATAAGATTGTGGACGTTTTCAGTCAGTACTACCAGGAGCTTTACACCCCTGAGCAGGAAAACAGAGCCTGGGAGCGGGAGTTTCTTGATGCGGTTGATCTTCCGAGGCTGATGGCCTCTGAACTTCAGGACCTCAATGCGCCTATAACTCAGGGGGAACTCCAGCGGGTCATCAAAGCTGCCAAGACCCACAAGGCCCCGGGACCGGATGGTTATGGCTCGGAATTCTATAAGATCTTGATGGACCAGGTGACGCCTACTCTGATGGTTTTATATCAGGAGGCTCAAGAGTTGGGTACCTATCCCCGAGATATGAGGACGGCGGCGATTACTATTATACCTAAGGAGGGTAGGGACCCAGAGGAGTCGGCTTCTTATCGCCCTATATCTCTGATTAATTATGATATGAAGTTGGTGGCTTCGATATTGGCGGCTCGCTTGCAACAGTTTCTGCCGAGATTGATTGGCACCCATCAATCTGGTTTTGTGAAGGGAAGAAGTGCTTTCCCCAACATTAGTAAAGTATTGCTGGGGATGGAGCATTGCTTACTCCATCTGGAGCCTCTGATCTTAGTGAGCCTGGACGCGGAAAAAGCCTTCGATAGGGTGTCTTGGCCCTATATGTTCGAGGTCTTGACACGATTTGGGTTTGACGGGGCCTTTCTGGCCTGGATCCGGGCTTTGTACACCAATCCTTTAGCTTGCGTAGCCAGTGGGGGCGTTTCCTCTTCGGCCTTTCGTTTGCAGAGAGGCACGCGGCAGGGCTGCCCCTTATCGCCGCTGCTCTTTGTTCTGCAGTTAGAGCCCCTGCTGCTTTCCCTTCTAAGGTCCGAGAGCATCAGGGGTATTACCTGGCCCGGGGGAGGCATTAAGGTCAGTGCCTTTGCTGATGATATGCTGCTGTGTTTATCTAACCCGCAAGCCTCACTAGAATGTGCGCTGGAGCTGATTCAGCGGTTTGGTTCTTTCTCCGGACTGCGGATTAATGTGGGCAAGTCCGTGGCCTTGGATGTTGGCAATCTGGCTCGGTCTGGGTGGCAAGGTTCGTTCCCCTTGAGTTGGGCAACGGGACAATTTCGATATCTGGGGATACAGATTCCAGATCGCATCTCCTCCTTATACGAGGTCAATATCCGACCGATGCTCCTGCGTACTGTGGACACGCTCAGGCGATGGAAGGACCTACCGCTCTCGCTCATGGGTAGAGTAGCTCTCTTTCAGATGGTGGAGGTTCCCCGCTGGATGTATCTGTTGCGACACGTGCCTCTTTGGCTTCTGCGTCGGGATGTATTGTTTTTTCAGAGCCAGGTGAGACGTTTTCTATGGAACGGGAGGAGGGCGCGGATACGATTCTCCGTCCTTATGAGCAGTAGAGCTGAAGGGGGGTTGGGACTCTTTTCGATTCGAGATTATAATTTCTTGAGCTTGTTGGGCCCCTTGCGGGAGCTGATTTTGGGCCGAGATATTATTTTACCACGGAGCCTCGTTCACTCGATGTCGCAGCCTTTCCACGCGGCCTTCCTGTTACATTGTGGTAGTAATCTCTTGCCTAGGCCCTGGAGAGAATCACAGTATTTGGGCACTCTGCGGCAGGCCTGGAGGTTTCTATGTCAGCGTAAGGGAGTGCGCTGGTCAACTACGGATTGTTTGCCCCTGAGTGGCAATGGGGATTTTGAGCCGGGGAAACTTGGGGGCCCATTGAGTTGGAAGGTGGGAGGTCTCGCCTTTCTGGGTCACTTATGCATGCTGACGCAGGGAGAGCTTGACTCTTTTCAATCTCTGCGAGACAGATTCTCACTGAGGCCCTCTACGTTTTATTTTTATCTACAGGCGCGACACTATGTCCGAACGCTGCAACAGCGTAAGGGCTTACGACTCCATCATGACGGGGTGTGGGCTTTCATAGCCCGAGAGGATTGGAAAGTTAATTTGCGTTCCTTAAGGGAAGAGTGGCATCCGGGCGGAGATAGGGGCCCGTTGGAGATCTTACTCCGTCGATGGCAGCGAGATGAAGCTGGGGAGCTCCGGATTACGGTAGACGATCTTCAAGATGCTTTTCAGCGACTGGGTGCCCTCTCTGAAGCGGTTCAGTTCCAGGAACTTCAATATCGCATCCTTTGGCGAGCGTATGTACCCAATTTATTATTTTATTTATTTATTACAGTTTCTTATATACCGCGCTATTTAGAATCAGCGCGGTTTACATCATAACAAAACGACCATTACGACAAACTGTCAGGTTTTACATTGAACAGGAGTACAAATTTGGATAACTGGGTTAACTATATACATAATCTATCTACACTGCAGTGTGAGGGCATTTCTAGATTGGGTCATTTCTTGGAGGGGATATCTGGTTCAGTTGCTGTCTGGGAAATATTGGCGGAAAAGGTATGTTTTGAGAGCCTTTCTGAACTGATATAGATTGGTAATGGCTCTAATGTCGGGGGGTAGGGTGTTCCAGCATTTTGGTACATAAAAACTGAATGCCCTGTTTGTGGTGTTCGTGTTGGACTTTGTTGAAGCCTTTGGTATTGCTAGCAGGTTTACAGCTGATGTTCTTCTTGCTCTATTGGGGGGGACCATGTGGATTAGATTCATGAGTGAGAGGGATGAGGTGCCTTTGATTGCCTTAAATGCTAATACAAGGGATTTGAAGGTGATTCTCCCGTGAATAGGTAGCCAGTGCAGCTGTTTGAGAATGGGAGTCACGTGGTCGTTTCTGGATGCACCGTAGAGGACCCTAGCTGCGGCATTCATGGCCAACTGTAAGGGGGTTAGTGTGGATTGGGGGAGACCTTGTAGGATGGCATTTGCAAAGTCAAAATGCGGCAGGATCAGCGCTTGATATATGGTACGGAAATCGTCTGGGTCCAGCAGGGAGCGTAGGTGTTTGAGGGAACGGATTTTGAAGTAGATGGCTTTGACTACGCTGCTTATGTGGCGTCTCATGTCTAGATGTTGGTCCAGGGTAACTCCCAAGTATTTTATTGCATCTTTAGTTTGCAAATCAGCTTCCTTGACACTGACGTGCGATGGGGGCGTAAAGTTGGAGTCTCTGGAGATGAAAAGGACCTCTGTTTTTTTATGCTGGATACGTAGGTTCTGTGTCTGGAGCCATGTTGAAACTGCATTGAAACAATCTGTGAGTGGGGTCAGGTCCATGTGGGTTGTGGAGAAAGGCATGTATAAAAGAATGTCATCTGCATATATCATGCAGTTTACGTTGAATGATCTTATGATATTGCATATGGGCTGCATGTAGATATTGAAGAGTAAGGAGGATAATGAGGATCCTTGAGGTACCCCTTGTTTTTGATGGAAGTGGCTAGACTCTTCTGATCCAGACTTCACATATTGCCATCTATCGTCCAGATAAGACTTGCACCATTTTAGTGCCTTGTTGCAGACACCCTTTTCTTTTAGTCTTCCCAGGAGGATTTCGTGACTCACGGAGTCAAAAGCTGCGGCGATGTCTAGGAAAATGAGGACAAAACCTTGATGGATGTTGTCGATTCCTGTGATGATATTGTTGATTAGACCAGTGAGTAGTGTCTCAACCCCGTGATGTTCTCTGAACCCATGTTGGCAGTTATCTAAGGGAGCAACAGAGTCTATGTGATCTTGAATTTGCCGTTGTGCTTCCTTCTCAATTATTTTGGCTAAGATGGGGATGCTAGCTATTGGTCGATAGGAGTCTACCCTTTGGGGGTCCAATGTCTGGGCAGTTCGGATGGGGGTGCTCTCGACAGATGTATGTCAGCTGTGTCGGGCGCATGCGGGGACTCTCCTACATCGTCTCTGGACGTGTCCTTACATTGCCTCCTTCTGGTCTGCGGTCCGAGGAGCCCTACGTACCTGGAGGCCTGGGGGAGGGGCGCTCTCGCCTGAATGGTGTCTCTTTGGAATCCCCGGTACCAGTAATCGACCGCAGCCCAGAGCTGCTGAGGTGAGCCTGGGGACGGATCTCTCGATCCATGATCTAAGGCTCTATGATAGGGGTTTTTTGATAGCGAAGCACTGCATCCTTAAACATTGGCTGGAGGACAAACCCCCGGGGATGGCGGAGTGGAAGAATAGTTTCCTCTACTTACAGGGCTGTGAGAGACGCACCGCCAAGATTTTGGGGGGTAAAAAACAACGAGAGTTTGACAACATTTGGCAGGGGGTTGCCTGATGATTTTACATTCCAGGTCATTGGGCATCATGGGCTTTATGCCTTGCATGATGCAGTAAATGAGTGACCTGCGGGTCTCTGGACAGAGTGGCTTGACCGATGGGTGAGTGGGTCTATGTGTGTTGGGGGAGAGTTCTTAACAGGGGTTACACCAGGCAGAGGGGAGGAGGTGGTCCGGGGGGGGGGGGGGAGTGAGGGTTGGGGAGTGTTTTTCGGGAGGGGTTATGTTGGGAGGGTGGATTGAGGGGTTGGGGGGGGGGTGGGGGGCCTGCTGCATTTGGCGCTCTGTTCTCCTGATAGGGGGCGTGTCTTTATGATAATGATTATTACTAGTATTTTCTTGCTATACTCTTGATGATGTTTTGCTTGCTGTTACAGTTTACATTGTTCGCACAGACTTTGCATTTGTACTGTTTTCAATGATGTTTTTGGCCTCGGGATGACGTGTGATGACTTATGTTGCCTTATGATCTTTGGTTCTCCTGTTGGGTGTGGAGTCTCATTCTCTTATTCCGTTATTGTATTCTATAATTGTAGGTCCTAAGATGTTGGGAAACCAATAAAAATGATTTGATTTACATAGAACAGGAGTAATAACTTGGATAAACGGGGTATGCAAACTAAACTACTTACATATGTACAATGTTTATAACGTGATAGAAGGCCCATATCTGGCCCTATTGAATGCAGTTAGCAGATCTGTTAACCACGTTAATCGCAGTGGCAGTAATATTCAACAACACCAAAGTGGTGGGTGCAGCTGACTATCCCTGAGTACCACTGCTGAATGGCCACAGGGCATTCCGACGGTGGAGCGGGGGAGGAACCCAGTGATATACAGCCGCTGCCCGGTTATCGCTAAGTGGTGAAAGTTAGGCCCCTTAAAGGATGGCCCAACTAACCAGGCAGCAGCTGGGTATTGCTGCTCTCCAGCTGATCCGGATATGCCCCGGCATTGACTATCCGGGTCTTCAGTTCAGTTAGCCGCTTTAGAAGAGCTAGCCACTGCTGCTGAATATCGAGCCTGGTCCATCTCTCCCACCTCCTCCTGAGGCTGCCGATGGAATGCTTCTGTAAGTCACTGATCTGTTACGCTATTGTCATCTGTTGCCCATACTGTCCTGAGCTGAAGAAGGTGGGGTTAACCTTCAAAAGTTAGTCCAAATTGTATTGTTAGTTCAATAAAAGGTATCACTTTTCCTTTTCTTTTAAATGTAACTACCTTACAAGATGATAAAAGGGGGGTGGGGGAGGACGTATTTTAAAAGTGCTCTTCATGCTTTGGATGTCTGCAAACAGGCATGTAGATTCCCAGATCACAGAGATGTCTCCAGAAGCATTTTGGAAGCCGCTCTGGAGATGTTCCCAGTGCAAAGCTGTCCAGGCTATGAAGAGGGTATGGCAGAGCCGTCTCCAGGACATTCCCAGGAACTTGGACATCCTCGCCCAACTTTGGAAACATCCTGCATGTCCCAAGCCACATTAAAGATTACACCTGCTCCAGACACCAACAGGCATTGGAAAAGTGCTCGTTTTGCAACCAAACATCCAGAGGGTGTGGAGAAGGAGGTATACTCATACACCTGATATGTTAAATTTTGACAACAAACACTGATGGGAATTAGGGAATCTTGTTTTCATTTTGCCCTGCCAATGGGCATCCTCGTATGCAAAGTAGCATGTGATCGATGTCCCTGTCCCAGCAGGGGCAGCTATGTGGACGCCGGCATGTGGGTCCATGTTGGGTATGGCTATGTTTCTATGATCAGGCCCAAACCGACATTCCTGGCATTTTTCTGCACATTTTGCCCCACATGTCCCAGAATGCACTTGGACGCCCTTTCTAAAATGTCACTAAAGTAGAGTTAGCTTATGCTGACCTATCTATGGATTTACTGCCCCAGGTGGTGGGCATATTTACACTGTTAGTTTCTAAACTTCTTGACTCAGATGGGGACTGGGTGTTTAAAATATTTTCTCCTTGGGATAAAAGGTTTTTTGGATGCATTATTAGGATGTATGCTGATGTTTCTTTCAAAACCTAGTCCCGCCATCAAACGTTTTTGGCTTTAAGGGGTCAGGCTGAGACTTTTTGGTGCGAGTTTTATGCTGAATTATCCTTGTAAGTGTGAGATCAAACATTTCTCTGACACTTGTGTTTTTTAACCCGATCAATTGAAGGCTTTTTTCTTGTCGGAGAAAGGCGAGCTCTCCTCTGATATAGAGGATATTTGAATATTATGCTTGGTACGATTTATGATGATAACTGACAGCATTGTCATGTTTTTGTTTTACAATTGTTAATTCTTTTCTTTTCTTGGGTTCCCCTTACTGTGTGTTACTGTAATATGATCTGGAATTCTTCTGTTTGTTTTTTCCCTTTCCTTAAGATACCAATAAACAGATTAAACTAAAAATAAAAAGCTAAAAAGTAATAGCAAGCATGTCATACATGTAGCACATAGGGAGGGTACCAGACATGACCATATGCAATGCGCAAGGCCAGGGGATGCATGCCGACACCCTGTATCCAGAGGCTGGAATGGCGATACAGCTGCTGGCAAATGTGGAAGAGAGGGCAAAAGGTGTGCCCAACAGGACATGGAGTGCCAGCAAGGGAGAGCCACTAGCAAGGAGCTGACGCTCCCACCATGGGCTACAGGGACAGAGAGGAGCGGTGTAAGGAGCTGCCAGGTCAGCGGTCACATATGTGGTGGATGGAGACGCCATGGCAAGATAAAGCCTCCTGCCGTTCCCCTAGATAAATCCTCGACCCCACTTGTATTATTTATTAGAGTTTGCCAGTAAACAGAAAATAGCACAAAGTGCTCTAAAACATTGAGCATACTCAGGTAAAGGGAGTAACATGGTATCACATAATGATTACAAAATAAAAGCATCGAGTAACATCATAATTAGAAAATAATAGAGGGAAGACACGTAAAATTTACCAAAATAAAATGCAAACAATAATTGAGAAGAGAAGTACAACAGCCCTCCCCACTCCTTCAATCTGCCTTATACAAAGTAACCCCTTACGCACCCCAGGGGGTGTCCTTAAGAAAGCAACAGGCAATAACTATAAAGTAGACATTTACTCATTTCCAGGCCTTTCATGAGGCTGAATCAGTGCCTGCAGTTGTGGAGGCTCAAAAATACATATTCTCCACCTAAATATTTAACCAAACTCCTCCTAGAATATTCTAAGAAGAAGGTGATCATGCCCAATAATAAAGCCCTAGGCTTCAGTTGGAGAAACCCTCTCCGGATTTGCGGAGTCTTAGCAGACACATCATGACACATGTGTATAACATGACCATGAAAGGGTGTCAACCTTTCTTTGAAAAAAGCAGTAAAGACTCTCTTTATCAAGGAGACTTTGGAAGGTGGCTACAACTGTTGACAGAATCCTGAATCAAAGTCTCCAAGACAGCAGTCAAATCCCCATGGACTAAGCTGCCCTGACCAATATTTTTCATTGAGGAAGATATATACGAGTAAGCATTCAGGATAACAGCAGCCAATCAGCCTACAGGTGCAATACATTGACAAAATAATTCTTCAGCATTTCTATCGCAGAAATTATATTACAAAAAGGAAAATTCACAAGTCGAAGATTCAATAATTTCAAAGAATTTTCCAGCCTTTCAACTTTATTTTCCAACATTAAATTACCTTTCAAGCGAGCACTGTTTGCTTCACCCCTTCCAGTGCCATAAGCTTCTTCTCAGTATCCCCAATCATACCACCCTGAGACCTTAACTCCCCCTCAAGAAGAGTCAACTTATTCACAATTTAACCTGAGAATCTACACAATTGTGAGAGGCAGCTAGACAGAGCAGTGACCATCTTGGCCATAACTCGCCATATTTCAAGGTTAGTCACTTCCTTCGGGGGAGTCATAGGTATGAGTAAATCACTCCTCAAAGCCCCAGAAAATACCATGAGCTTTAATGAGGTAGATGGAACAGAGTTATCCACTCCTCTACCCAATTCCTTAGGAGAGGAAACTGGGGACACACTTCCTTGATTAGACTGTAAGCCCTTATTTATTTATTTATTTAGCTTTCTTATATACCACGCTCTTTGGGATCAGTGAGGTTTACATCTAACAAAACTGGACAGTGCAGGAGCTCTGCACTGAACTTACAATAAAACATGGTTTTAACAGGGTAACAGTATACAGCAATTTAACTGTGCAGTGCAGGAGGTCTGAACTGCAATGAACTTACAATGAAACGTGGATATGCAGAGATTTTAACAGGGTAACTTATGAGCAGGGACTGTCTCTGTACAGCGCTTCATATGCTTTGTAGCAATATACAAATGATAAGTAGCAGCACTGTCTGCCCCAGGCACATGTGTGGGATACTAATGGCAGGCTCGGAAAAGGCACTATGGATGCACCTCTCAAGACACACAGATACCACTCGAGGGCAGCAGGTGTCCCGCATCCCTTACCTAGGGTACCCCGTGGCATGGGTGCTGATGGTGTATAGCAACCAAATATTGAACAATGACACAGCAGTGATGGCAGGATGTGCTTGGCCCAGCTACTGCTGCAAAAGGACAGTGATAGTGCTGTAGCAACCTTAGGAGCAATGTGCCAATATGCTGATGTTGAGCCCTGAGGGACCCAAATAATGACTATCAGTGTTTTGCTTCTGCAACATCCCCCCCTCCTCCCACTACACAACGTGTTGATTAGCAGAGGAACAGCACCCATGTAACAGACCTGTACAGGTTAGGGTTAGGCGAGGGGAAGGAATAGGTCCAGAATGCGTAAGTGCAGTTAAAGACATAATGAGGTCCTTACAATATGATCGCTCCTCTGCCCTGTCCCATCAGGGGAGTGTAGTATAATGGGCAATTTTAATCCAAACCTATATGAGCAGTGAAGGGCAAAGGTCAAGATGTCTGGTGTCAGATATGCTGAAAGAGCTATGAGATATTGAAAGACGTCACAAAGATGGAGCTTTATTCTAAGTTAAAAATAATATCAACCAGGGTGAAAGTGAGGATTTTGTCAACCCTTTGGAAATTTCCCAGATGATTCAGATGAAAGTCAGACTTTAATCTCTTAAATTACTACTATTTGTATAGTGTTAGATGTCTCTTTGAGACCTATATTAAAAATCCAGGTAGTTATAAAATCATTAAAGAATTCTACATTGATTATGCCTTCTACGCAGATATATGCTCTCCAATGTAGGCGCACCTAAGCTCAAACCCATAATCTCATGCTTGGCTCAAAAACTATGGACTAAATATCAACTATAAAAAGACTGAAGTATTTGGTAATCACTAGAAATCCAAAATACACTCTGCCCTGCAACATAGTTATCAATGACTTCAATCTTGAAGTCAAAGAAGAGGTAAAATAGCTCGGAGTCACACTTGACAAACATTCAATTCCATATTAAAAACACAACAAAGGCAATATTTAATAAAATCAGACTACTACAACACATGAAGCCTCTACTACATAGCAATGACTTCAGATCATTGATATGTAGTAGATCCCAATATGTGGGATTAAGCAATGATAATCCCACATATTGACTATTGTAATAGTCTCCTACATAGACTTCCAAAACAATCGCTTCAGTCACTTTTAATGGCGCAACATATGGCAGCATATATTAACTATAACACACTCCACATGGATCATATAACACCTATACTTAATGCCCTGCATTGACTACCCGTACAGAGCAGAATGAAGTACAAGCTAATAATGATATCATTCAAAATCATCAGAAACAAAGCACCCACAACTCTATCTCAGCTAATTAAGGTCAGCCTTAATGATCGCCAAAGAAGAGGACAGAAAATAATACCCTTTCAATCCCGGCTGACTACCGAAAGTCAAAGCAATATACTAGCAACAGAGCATTTGAGTATTTATCCCCAATACTCTGGAATTCCCCGCCAGAAAGATTCAGAGATATTACAGACCTATCCACCTTCTGCACCCACCTTAAAACCTTCCTAAACATAGAACATTTTGGACAAAACGAACTAACACCAAATGTTGATCCAATATAGCACATATTCTACACTTGAAACATTCCCAACCTTAACTTACAGTCCCGCATTACAAATTTTATTTTATTTTATTTATTTATTTATATTCTCTTATATACCGCGCTATTCTGCATCAGTGCGGTTTACATTAAACAAACTGAAATTACATTGAACAGGGCATTATAACTTGGAGATAACTATTTACAGGGAACATGGGCTATGGAGGGTGAAGTGGTTTGCCCAAGACCACAAGGAACACTTATGGGACTAGAAACCCCAGTCCTTCCGGCCCAAGGTTGCTGTCCTCTAGTGGGATTTGAACCCCTGACCTTCCGGCCTGAAGTACCTTGCCCCAACCACTAGGCCACTCCTCCACTCCTAACTACCACAAATCTACCACATCAACTCTCTAGATACTACTCCTCCCTCCTAACTACTCATAAACATTCTCTATAATAATTATTTGTAAGATTTCTTTATTCACCAGAATTGTAAATAGTTAAAATCTTGTAAGAATCATGTAAATATGCTTGATTGTTTATACACACCCACTTGTTAAAGTGTTAAAATGTTCAATGTAACTCAGTTGTTCTGTATGTAAACCTCTATGGTTACCCAAAATGGCAGTACAAAAATCACTTAAATAAATAAATAACAATAAATAAATTAGGTGAAAATAAATCAGCAGATTCTGATGGCCTTACATCTGAAATCTGAATTGTTTTTTTTTAGATATTATCAGTCCAGTTGTAGTCAAGATATACAATGTAATAAATGGTGAGAGGCTTTCTCCTTCACAGTGCCAGTCACTAATAACCCAAATAAGGTGATAGCTGAGACCTTAAAAACTGATGGTCTATAGTCCTGCTTTATGTATCATGCAGACTTGACACTTCCCTGTGTTTTTCAGGTGCATCTGCATTAACTGTTGTCCTGTGCACTCCGTATCCGAGGTACTGAGGTCTGTCCTGTCCTGATTTATATTTTCTAAGTATTTCTGTTTTATCTGCAAATATTGCTGATCTTGTAAACTGCCTAGATGAGAAACCTTATAGCATACACACCCTCACACACACCACATATGTGTACCCTTTAGATATGAATAAAATTATACAGGTAATAAAATATTAGCTAAACATAGAAACACGATGGCAGAAAAAGACCCCATGGCCTATCTAGTCTGCCCTTCCATATCAACTACAGTAGTCCCCATTTTATCATTAGAGATCCTCTGGGTTTGTCCCAGGATTTTTTTAATTCAGATACTGTCCTTGTGTCCACCACCTCCACTGGGAGACTATTTTATGCATCTACCACTCTTTACATAAAGAAATATTTCCGCATATTACTCCTGAGTCTATCCCCTTTCACCCTCATCCTATGTTCCCTCGTAGCAGAGCTTGCCTTAAATTCAGATACTGTCCTCATCTCTACCACCTCCACTGGGAGATTATTCCACGTATCTACTACCCTTTCCATAAAGAAATATTTCCGCATATTACTCCTGAATCTATCCCCTTTCACTCTCATCCTATGCCCCTCATAGCAGAGCTTTCTTTCAATAAAAAGAGGCTCTCTTCCTGTGCATTTATGCCACAGAGGTATTTAAACGTCCCTATCATATCTTCTCTATCCTGCCTTTTCTCTAAAGTATACATATTAAGAGCCTTATGTCTGTTCTCATACGCTTTATAACGAAGACCACTAGCCACTTTAGTAGCCACCCTCTGTACTGACTCCAACCTCTTTATATCCTTTTGAAGGTGCGGTCTCCAGAATTGCACACAATACTCCAAATGAGGTCGCACCAAGAGACTTATACAGAGGCACTATCACCTCCTTTCTTCTGCTGGCCATTCCTCTTCCTATGCACCCAAGCATCCTTCTAGCTTTTGCTGTCATCTTTTCTACCTGTTTAGCTACTTTAAGATTGTCAGACACAATCACACCTAGGTCCTGCTCTTCTTTTGTGAACAGAAGTACCTCATCCCCTACACTGTACTGTTCCCTTGAATCTTTACAGCCCAAATGCAGGACCCTGCATTTTTTAGCATTAAATCTCAGCTGCCAAATTCTTGACCATTCTTCAAGCTTAGCTAGATCCCGCCTCATATTATCTACTCCTTCCTGGGTGTCTACTCTATTGCAGATTTTGGTATCATCTGCAAACAGGCAAACCTTACCCGACAGCCCTTCCGCTAACAAAGATGTTAAAAAGAATCAGATCAAGGAGAGATCCCTGGGGCACACCACTGGTACCCTCCTTATCCTCAGAGTGAGCTCCATTTCCCTATACATTTTGTTGCTTCCCACTCAACCAATTTCTAACCCAAGCAGTAACTTTAGGGTCCATCCATAGGGTGCTCAGTTTGTTTATAAGTTGCCTGTGAGGAACAGTGTCAAAGGCTTTACCGAAATCTAAATACACCACATCTAGAGCTCTCCCTCGGTCCAACTCCCTGGTCACCCAGTCAAAGAAGTCAATCAGATTTGTCTGACAAGACCTGCCTCTGGTGAATCCATGCTAAATTCTGCTGCCTTGCTGTCCTTGTTCTGTGGTGGGCCAATTTGTGTGCATTTGGGGTGTATGTGCATGTGTGTGTGCATGTATGGTATATGTATGGGGTATGTGTGCATGAGAAAGGTGTGGGAGTGTGGGGGAGTGTGGGGTGTGTATGTATGAGCGTGTCTGTAGAGTGCACATATGTAGTTTGTGTGAGGGTATGTTTGTGTGTATGTGTGTGAGTGTGTATAGGGTGTGTGTGTGTGTGTGTGTGTGTGTGCGCGCATATGATGTTTGTGTGTGTCTGTTGGGGTGTATGTACGTGGGATGTGTGGGTGTGACTGTGCATATAGGGTGTGTGTGAGGGGGTATGTGTGTGCCCTTGGGGTATGGCATGTGTGTGTGGAATGTGTGTATGTGGGCTGCAAGGGTATGTGTGGCCGTAGGGTGTGTGTATGTGGGTGTGTGTCTGTGGGGTGTGTGCATGTATGGGTGTATGTGGTGTGTGTTGGGGTGTGAGTTTATGTGTCTCTGTAGGGTGTGTATATGTGGTGTGTGTGGGGGAGTGAGGGTGTGTGGTGTGTGTGTGGGGGAGTGTGTCTGGAATGTGCATATGTGGGGTGTGTGTGCGTGTCTGTGGGGTATGTGTGGGGTGTATGTGTGCATACGTGTTTCTGTGGGGTATGGCGTGAATGTGGATTGTGTGTATGTGGGCAGGATGTGCATGTGTGTGTGTGTCTGTGGTGTGTATGTATGTGGAGTTGGCGGGGGTGTGAGTGTGTGTTGAGTGTCTGTATCTGTGTATGTGGTGTGCATGTGTAATGTGTGTGTGTGTATGTGGGATATGTGCATGTGTGGAGGTGTGTATATGTGGGGTGTTTGCCTGTGGGGTGTGTGTGCACGTGTGGGAGTGTGTGTATGTGGTGTGTGTGTGTCTAGGGTGTGTGTCTGTGGGGTGTATGAATGTATTTAACATCTTTTTTATACCATCTTTCTACTAGTCAAGATGGTTTATAGAGAACTCGCTGCTCACAATCAAGATAACGTAACAATTGGTGAGAATTACATAAAAGATGGGTAGTTCAAAGAAGTGAGCATTGGAATACATGCAGATGGGTTGAAGTATAATGGGAGGTGAGGAGGAGCAATGCAAGGCTTTAACTCAACTTATGTCCATTAATGGTAAAAATAACAGGTGAAGAAGGTATGTCTAAGTTATGATGTTAGCAGTTGGGCCATTTGAGAGGTGAGGATCTGCTTTGTAAAATTCTAGGAACAAAGAGGTTTTTAGCTTCTATGTATGTGGTGTGTGTGGAGGGTGTGTGTATGTGGTGTCTGTGCATGTGTGTGGGGGGGGGGTGTCTGTGTGGTATGTGCCTGTGTGGGGATGTGTGTCTGTGGTGTGTGTGCATGTGGTGTGTGTGGGGAGTGTGAGTGTGTGTGGGGGGTGTGTATCTGTGCATGTGGTGTGCGTGTGAAATGTGCATATGTGGTATGTGTGTGTGCCTGTGGGTCATGGCCTATGTGTGTGGAATATGCATATATGGGGTGTGTGTATTGGGTGTGTGCATATTTCTTTATTTATTAGTGCTTATTTACCGCTTTTCATGAATCAAAGCGGTTTACAGAGAACTCAAAGAATTGAACATTACATTAAACAATAAATATATGTAACATTTTAACAGGGGGTGAAAGGGGAAAAGGGTAGAATTAACTTAAATCAGCAACAGCTGATTTGTGTTGTGTGTATGTGGGCTGTTTGTGTCTGTATGTGTGTCTATGTGGAATGTGTGCTTATGTGTGTGTGCATGTGTGGCAGGGGTATATGTGGGGGAGGGGGTGTATGTGGGGTATGTATGTGTCTGTGGGGTGTGTATGGGGTGTGTGAGAGCATATGGGGTGTGTGTGAATGTGTGCATGTGTGTGTATGTAGGGTTCATATCTGTGTGTGTGTGTATGAGGGTGTGTGGATATGTGTGTATGTGCAAGAATGGGAGGGTCGTGTGTGGGGTGTGTGTGTGTGTGAGTGTATGTGGGTGTATGTGTGTATCTGGGTATATGTGTGTGTGTCTGTGGAGTGTGTGCATGTATGTATGTGTATGTATGTGGGGTGGTGTCTGTGGTTTGTGTACACATGTGGGAAGAGTTATATTGGGTATGTGCATGTGTGTGTGTGTGTATGTGGGGTGCTTATGTGGGGGGTATGTGCATGTGTGTGTCTGCATGTGTATTGGGTGGCTGTGTGTATGTGGGGTGTGTGTGCATTTGTCTGTGTATGTGTGCAGGTGTGTGCCTCTGTGTGTGTATATGTGGGGTATATGTGCATGTGTGTGTGTGTGTACATGTGTGGGGGATATATATGGTGTGTGTGTGTACGTGGGGTGTGTGTATGTAGGGTGCGTGCATGTGTGGGTATGGGTGTATTTGGTGTATGTGTGTGTCTGTGGGGTGTGTGCATTGTGTGTGTCTGAATGTGTGTGGGGTGTCTGTGTGTATGTGGGTGTGTGGGTGTGTGCGCATGTGTCTGTGTATGTGTGGAGTTGTGTGTCTGTGTGTGTGTGTATGTGGAGTATATGTGCATGTGTGTGTGTGTACTGTCATAGAGCGGATGCTAATGAAAGTGAAGACTTAGAAAAAAACGCTGTCTTTCACAAAACAAATGATGTGCAGAAGATGCAATTGCCCTGCAGCGCAGCTAGAGGGAGCAGGCGAAAACTTACAGAGGCTGAGTTAACACACCCGGCTGATGATTCTGCAGAAGTTAATCAGCTGCACCTGAAAAGTAGCCCGGGGAACTCAAACGTGGAATGCCTTTATAAGCAGAAAGCTAGTGCAGGAGCAGGGAGAAGGAGGAGAAGGGGAGCTGAGACAGCCAGGAACAGCAGCCCAGCCAAGTCAAGCAGTGCAGCCAAGACAAGCAGCACGACAAGGACAGCAAGAGCTGGAAGAGGAGCAGAAAGAGCCAGAAAGAAAGACGGGCCGTGGAGAGTCAGTCCGGAGAGAGACTTGGTAGCAGGAGACCTCAGAGGTAAAGAGCTCAGAAGGAGAGAGCCATACCTGGAGAGAGGCCTACGCTCACCAGAAGACCCTGAAACAGGATTGGAAGGCTCCAGAAGGAAAGGTACTGATAGCAGAGTTACCTATACCAGGAAGCAAGGAAATCTGGATTCCTCACCAGGTTTTCCTAGGCTACAGAAAGGTCAAGCAGTGCCCAGAAGCTTCCAAGAGAAAGTCTGCCAAAGAGACTGTGTCCTGAGAGAAGTACCTGAGAAGGAAAACACCAGTTATACCGGCTACAGGAAGCCAAGGTATGGTGACACTTTATTCATAAAGAGAAGCTCAGCTCCTAGAAGCTCTTGTAAAGCAGATATCCAGTTTGAAAAGAAAAGAAGCAGGCCGGAGCTTTATAAGCCAGGACGTAAGGGCATAGGAACAAGCCATGCTTATTTGAGAGCCCTAGAACAGCCTTACTGGAAACAAGGGAACAGAAACAGTGAATGGCAAACTATAGCGGCCAGGGAAAGCTCCAAGTCAGAGGGAGATAACAATGAGCCAGAGCCCATGCAGATAGCGCTTGAGGACCCTATTCCCTTATCTCAAGATGAATTAATGGATTGCTCCATTTGTATTGCGGGCAGTTTTGAATCACTCCCTGAACTGTGAGTTATACAGACATTGCTTTGAGAATACTCATGTTTGTGCTGAATGAAAGAGGAATGTTCACTCCTTTGTTTTGCTCTAAAGTTTGAAAGTATCCTGGGTTAAATCCTACAAGCAACTGTGAAGTTTGTAACAGTTTATCTCTTTACTTATGTTGTGGTGGAAGCCTGAAAAGAAGGACTTTCTGTATTTCTGTATCTCAGCGAACCTTTTGCATTAAAAGGGAACTAAAAGCCTTATTTACCCTCTACTTGGCATACACAATTTATTCACATAAGGAGCAGGACTACAAAGACCAAGATACCCTTGGCCTTAAAAGAGCCCTCTACTCCCAGAAAATAATAATATGCTCAACCTACCCTTACAGCCACCGGCCACCGGGGGGGGGGGGGGTTGTTGACAGTACATGTGTGGGGGATATATATGGGGGGGGGTTGTTGACAGTACATGGGTGGGGGATAAATTGGGGGGGGGGTTTGATGACAGTACATGTGTGGGGGATATATATGGGGGGGGTTGATGACAGTACATGTGTGGGGGATATATATGGGGGGGTTGATGACAGTACATGTGTGGGGGATATATATGGGGGGGGTTGATGACAGTACATATGTGGGGGATATATATGGGGGGGGTGTACGTGGGGTGGGTGCATGTGTGGGTATGGGTGCATTTGGTGTGAGTGTCTGTGGGGTATGTGCATTGTGTGTGTGTGTGTGCGCATGTGTGAGGTGTATGTGTGTCTGTGGGGTATGTGCATTGTGTGTGTGTGTGTGTGTGCATGTGTGAAGTGTATGTGTGTCTGTGGGGTATGTGCATTGTGTGTGTGTGTGCATGTGTGAGGTGTATGTGTGTCTGTGGGGTATGTGCATTGTGTGTGTGTGTGTGTGCATGTGTGAGGTGTATGTGTGTACGTGGGGTGGGTGCATGTGTGGGTATGGGTGCATTTGGTGTGAGTGTGTCTGTGGGGTATGTGCATTGTGTGTGTGTGTGTGTGTGTGTGTGTGAGGTGTATGTGTGTCTGTGGGGTGTGAGCATGTGTGGCAGTGTGTGTGCATGTGTGAGGTGTATGTGTGTCTGTGGGGTATGTGCATTGTGTGTGTGTGTGCGCATGTGTGAGGTGTATGTGTCTGTGGGATATGTGCATTGTGTGTGTGTGTGTGTGTGTGTGTGTGTGCATGTGTGAGGTGCATGTGTGTCTGTGGGGTGTGAGCATGTGTGGCAGTGTGTGTGTGCATGTGTGAGGTGTATGTGTGTCTGTGGGGTGTGTGCATTGTGTGTGTGTGTGTGTGTGCATGTGTGAGGTGTGAGTGTGTCTGTGGGGTATGTGCATTGTGTGTGTGCATGTGTGAGGTGTATGTGTGTCTGTGGGGTGTGTGCATTGTGTGTGTGTGTGTGTGTGCATGTGTGAGGTGTGAGTGTGTCTGTGGGGTATGTGCATTGTGTGTGTGTGTGCATGTGTGAGGTGTATGTGTGTCTGTGGGGTGTGAGCATGTGTGGCAGTGTGTGTGTGTGTGTGTGAGGTGTATGTGTGTCTGTGGGGTATGTGTATTGTGTGTGTGTGTGCGCATGTGTGAGGTGTATGTGTGTCTGTGGGGTGTGAGCATGTGTGGCAGTGTGTGTGTGCATGTGTGAGGTGTATGTGTGTCTGTGGGGTATGTGCATTGTGTGTGTATGTGTGTGCATGTGTGAGGTGTATGTGTGTCTGTGGGGTATGTGCATTGTGTGTGTGTGTGTGCATGTGTGAGGTGTATGTGTGTCTGTGTGGTATGTGCATTGTGTGTGTGTGTGTGCATGTGTGAGGTGTATGTGTGTCTGTGGGGTGTGTGCATTGTGTGTGTGTGTGTGTGCATGTGTGAGGTATGAGTGTGTCTGTGGGGTATGTGCATTGTGTGTGTATGTGTGTGTGTGCATGTGTGAGGTGTATGTGTGTCTGTGGGGTATGAGCATGTGTGGCAGTGTGTGTGTGTGTGTGTGAGGTGTATGTGTGTCTGTGGGGTATGTGCATTGTGTGTGTGTGTGTGTGTGCATGTGTGAGGTGTATCTGTGTCTGTGGGGTGTGAGCATGTGTGGCAGTGTGTGTGTGCATGTGTGAGGTGTATGTGTGTCTGTGGGGTATGTGCATTGTGTGTGTGTGTGTGCATGTGTGAGGTGTATGTGTGTCTGTGGGGTATGTGCATTGTGTGTGTGTGTGTGTGTGTGTGTGTGAGGTGTATGTGTGTCTGTTGGGTATGTGCATTGTGTGTGTGTGTGCGTGTGTGCATGTGTGAGGTGTATGTGTGTGTGGGGTATGTGCATTGTGTGTGTGTGTGTGTGTGCATGTGTGAGGTGTATGTGTGTCTGTGGGGTGTGAGCATGTGTGGCAGTGTGTGTGTGCATGTGTGAGGTGTACGTTTGTCTGTGGGGTGTGTGCATGTGTGAGGTGTATGTGTGTCTGTGGGGTGTGAGCATATGTGGCAGTGTGTGTGTGCATGTGGGAGGTGTATGTGTGTCTGTGGGGTGGGTGCATGTGTGGGTATGGGTGTATTTGGTGTGAGTGTATCTGTGGGGTATGTGCATTGTGTGTGTGTGTGTGTGTGTGCATGTGTGAGGTGTATGTGTGTCTGTGGGGTGTGAGCATGTGTGGCAGTGTGTGTGTGTACGTGGGGTGGGTGCATGTGTGGGTATGGGTGCATTTGGTGTGAGTGTGTCTGTGGGGTATGTGCATTGTGTGTGTGTGTGTGTGTGCATGTGTGAGGTGTATGTGTGTCTGTGGGGTGTGAGCATGTGTCGCAGTGTGTGTGTGTGTGTGAGGTGTATGTGTGTCTGTGGGGTATGTGCATTGTGTGTGTGCGCCTGTGTGAGGTGTATGTGTGTCTGTGGGGTATGTGCATTGTGTGTGTGTGTGTGTGCGCATGTGTGAGGTGTATGTGTGTCTGTGGGGTGTGAGCATGTGTGGCAGTGTGTGTGTGCATGTGTGAGGTGTATGCGTGTCTGTGAGGTATGTGCATTGTGTGTGTGTGTGTGTGCATGTGTGAGGTGTATGTGTGTCTGTGGGGTATGTGCATTGTGTTTGTGTGTGCATGTGTGAGGTGTATGTGTGTCTGTGGGGTATGTGCATTGTGTGTGTGTGTGTGTGTGTGCATGTGTGAGGTGTATGTGTGTCTGTGGGGTGTGAGCATGTGTGGCAGTGTGTGTGTGTGTGTGAGGTGTATGTGTGTCTGTGGGGTATGTGCATTGTGTGTGTGTGTGTGTGTGTGTGTGAGGTGTATGTGTGTCTGTGGGGTATGTGCATTGTGTGTGTGTGTGTGTGTGCATGTGTGAGGTGTATGTGTGTCTGTGGGGTGTGTGCATGTGTGAGGTGTATGTGTGTCTGTGGGGTGTGAGCATGTGTGGCAGTGTGTGTGTGCATGTGTGAGGTGTATGTGTGTCTGTGGGGTGTGAGCATGTGTGGCAGTGTGTGTGTGCATGTGTGAGGTGTATGTGTGTCTGTGGGGTGTGAGCATGTGTGGCAGTGTGTGTGTGCATGTGTGAGGTGTATGTGTGTCTGTGGGGTGGGTGCATGTGTGGGTATGGGTGCATTTGGTGTGAGTGTGTCTGTGCGGTATGTGCATTGTGTGTGTGTGTGTGTGTGTGTGTGTGCATGTGTGAGGTGTATGTGTGTCTGTGGGGTGTGAGCATGTGTGGCAGTGTGTGTGTGTACGTGGGGTGGGTGCATGTGGGGTATGGGTGCATTTGGTGTGAGTGTGTCTGTGGGGTATGTGCATTGTGTGTGTGTGTGTGCATGTGTGAGGTGTATGTGTGTCTGTGGGGTGTGAGCATGTGTGGCAGTGTGTGTGTGTACGTGGGGTGGGTGCATGTGGGGTATGGGTGCATTTGGTGTGAGTGTGTCTGTGGGGTATGTGCATTGTGTGTGTGTCTGTGCATGTGTGAGGTGTATGTGTGTCTGTGGGGTGTGAGCATGTGTGGCAGTGTGTGTATGTTCCTTATCTTTCCCTCTAAACCCACCTCCTCCCTTCTCTATTTCTATGAATAACACTACTGTCCTCCCTGTTTTCTCAGCTCACAAACTTGGTCATCTGACTCTACTGTATCTTTCTCTGCACATATTCAATAGATAGCTAAAACCTGTTGCTTCTTTCTGTATAACACTGGCAACATTTGTCCCTTTCTACACACACTACTAAGACACTTATCCACTCTTTAGTCACTTCCTGTCTAGACTACTCTAACCTACTCCTTGCTGATTTCCCTCTAAATCATCTATCTCTCCTTCAATCTGTTCAACACTCTGCCTCACAGCTAAACCTGTCAGCCTAGTCATGCTCATATTACCCCTCTTCTAAAGTCAAATCATTGGCTTCCTGGTGTAGTCTACAGGCCTTCGATTCAAACTGAAGAAATCGAGAGACTTGATTATTGATTATTGATTATTGCAAAGGTGGCCATGAAGGGAGAAGTGATCATATTGGGTGACTTTAATCTTTCTGATGTGGATTGGAGTATTCCTTCTGCAAATCTGTATCTGGTGTGTATGTGTGTGCATGTGTAGGGTGTGTGTGTGTATGTGGGATGTGTGTGTGTGTGTGTCTGTAGGGTATGTGTATGTGTGAAGGTATGAGCATGTGGGGTGTGTGTTTGTGGAGTATGTGTGTATATATGTGTGGTGTGTGTATATGTGAGGTGTGTGCATGTGTGTGTGTGTATGTGGGGTGTGTGCATGCATGGGGTGTGTGCATGTGTGGGGTATGTGGGTATCTAGGGTGTGTGCATGTGTGTGTGTGTGTGTGTGTATGGAGTGTGTGCATGTGTGTGTGTGGGGTGAATGTTTGTATGTGGGGTGTGTGCATGTGTTGTGTGTGTGTGGGGTGTGTGCATGCATGGGGTGTGTGCATGTGTGGGGTATGTGGGTATCTAGGGTGTGTGCATGTGTGTGTGTGTGTGTGTATGGAGTGTGTGTGTGGGGTGAATGTTTGTATGTGGGGTGTGTGCATGTGTGTGTGTGTGTGTGTGTATACATGTGCGTGTATGCAATGAGATTAAATCAAAATAAACTCAACCATCTAATTTCTAAACAAATAGGGTTGTCCTACATGAAGCGATGGGGGGAGGAGTGGTGGGTTCTCCACTAAACAAACAGAGACACAAAGATATGGGGAGGGGTGAAGACATGGGGAGGGGTGCACCTGCTCCTGGTGGGTGCACCACTAAGCAAAGACACGGGTAGGGGTGCACCTACTCCCTAAAAGACATGGGAAGGGGTGCACCTACTCCTGCCATATTGCTGGGCAGACTAGATGAACCATACTGGTCTTTATCTGCCATCATTTACTATGTTACTATGTGGTGTGTTTGTGTGCATGTGTGTGTATGTGCAGTGTGTGTATGTGTGTGGGGATGTATATTTGGTGTGTGTGTGCCTATGGGGTGTGTGCATGTGTGGGGTGTTTGTGTGTGTGGTGTGTAGATTTGGGGGGGGGGGTATTTGTTATGTGTATGTGCCTGTGGGATGTGTGTATTGTGTGTGTGTGTGCATGTGTGGGTATGTGGTGTGTGTGTGTCTGTGTCTGTGGGGCATGTGCATGTGTGGAGGAGTGGGTATGTGGGGTGTGTGTATATGTGGGGTGTGTGTGTGTGGAGGGTGTGCATGTGTGGGGTGTGTGTGTACATAAGGTATATGCATGTGTGTGTCTATATGGGGTGTGTGTGCATGTATGTATGTGGTGTGTGAATATTTTGGAACTGTACATGTGTGTGTATGTGGTATGTGTGGGGAGTGTGTGTATATGGGATGTGTGCATGTGTAGGTGGGATGTGTGCATGTGTGTGCATTGTATGTGTATGCATGAGTGGGGTGTGTGTGTGTGTGTGTGTATGTGTGTGTATACATGTGTGCATGTGGGATATGTGTGGTGTGTGTGTATGTGGGGTGTGTGTGCATGTGTGTGGTGTGTGATGTGTGTGGTGTGTGTATGTGGGGTGTATATATGGGATGTGTGTGCATGTGTGTGTGTGGTTTGTCTATATGTGGGGGGTGTGGTGTGTGTGTATGTGGGGTTGTATGTGGGATGTGTGAGGTGTGTGTATATGTGGGGTGTGTGCATGTTTGTGTGTGTGTATGTGAAGTGTGTGTGTGGTGTGTGTGTATGCAGTGTGTGTGTATGTGGGGTATGTGTGTATGTGGGATGTGTGTGTACATGTGGGGTGTGTGCTTGTTTGTGTGTGTGTATGTGGAGTGTGTATGTGGGATGTGTGTGGTGTGTGTGTATGTGGGGTATGTGTGGTGTATGTGCATCTGGTATGTGTGTACATGGATGCAGGTTTGTTTGAAACTTGCACTGCTGCTGTCTTCGCTTTCCCTGTTCTGCCAGTTCAGCTGCTTTGCTACATTTCATAAATATCGCTCTTTGAAGGAAATAATGAATAACAAAATTGTGTTGCCTTATGTCAGCTATCACATGGAGTTTCTTTTATATACACAAGTGTATCACCTGTGTGCACATGCTCTGCCAAGCCTTGTTTTCAATGTATTAATTAACATCAACAACTCTTCAATAACAAAATTCCCTTCTGCCCTTCTCGAGTAGCATCAATTAACATGCTAATTGGATTGAATTTGCTGCTCAGTGCCCATGCCAGGGGCCAGATGCAGCTTGGACTGTAGTTATTCTCAGAAACAGAGATAATAACAGCAGATAAGGACCATAAGGCCCATCCAGTCTCTGCCCAATTTTATTCTTGGTACAATGCCACAGACCCTAGTGGCTTTCTCTTCCCGTCTTTGTGACTGAGGATCCTCTTTGCTTGTTCCACAAATTCCTGAATTCTGTCACTGTTTTTGCTTCCAGCACTTTTCTTAACGGCATGAAGACAAAACCCTGTCTGTGAAGAAATATTTTCTACCGTTACTCCCGAGCATACTCCTTTACCCTTGCCGTCTGATGCCATCACCTCATGTTCAGGAACATTCCTTGGTCTGAGAAAGGTTTCCTTCCTGTTGTTGCCTCTCATCTTCTATGTTCTCGTGTCTCATATTATCTAACTTCTGATGCACAACCAGAAGCATTTTGATAGCCTATCTCTGGGTCGACTCACTCTGTCAGTCTCTAGAATTGGACACCAGATACTCTGGCTATAAACAGGAAAAAACTGAAATTAGTAGTGTGGCGATGTTGTTATCTGTCATCAGCAGAAGTATGAAACTTCGCCGATGGTCCTCACCCCAGTAAGGTTTCAGGACATCTACTATGAACATGGAAGAGGTAGATTAACATACAATGGAGGTCATTTTAGAAGGCCAGTGTGTCTTTCACACGTGGAAATACTGGTGTTTACATGTCTAAATGTCCTATGCATGTAAATAGCCATTTTTAAAAAGCCGCTGTTTCTCTGTATAGAGCTTCAGCACACATAGTGTGAGAGGTTGTGGGCATATTCTGGGAAGGCTGGAAAACCACTGGTGCCTTTATAGGAATGCAAGGGTTGGCAAGTGTTATCTCCCCCAAAATGTCTTGCCATCCCAACTGAAATCCTCTTTTCCCTTTTCTTCTGTGAATCAAACAGAAAAAGCAGCTGCTATGTACAATTTCTGTAGTGCTACTAGACCTACACTGCACTGTTTGCTTACATGTGAGACACAGTCCCTGCTTCCAAGAGCTTACATTTGATTCAAGGCAAACAGGACAAAAAAGATTATGGAAAATGATTAAAACTAAGATGAAACATAGGAGCATGATGGCAGAAAAAGACCACATGGCCTATCTAGTCTGTCCTTTCATATCAACCACTACAACAGTCCCCTTTTTTCCTTTAGAGATCCTCTGTGTTTGTCCCATGCTTCTTTGAATTCAGATACTGCCCTCGTCTCTACCACCTCCTCTGGGAGACTATTCCACAGATCCACTGCTCTTTCCGTAAAGAAAATATTTCCACATATCACTCCTGAGTCTATCCCCTTTCATCCTCATGATAAGGAAACACATAGGAGGTGTAGAGGAGACTAAAGGGATCAGAATCAGGATCCAAAAGCCGTCTCAAGGAAGGGAGTTTTAGCCTGGATTTGAACAGGACCAAAGATGGAGCCTGACGTAGCAATTGGGAAGTTCATTTCAGGCATACGGTACAGCAAGCTGGAAGGAAGGGGGTGTGGAGTTGGTGGTGGAGGAGAAGGCCACATATCAGAGGGACTTGCTCTTCTCATTGTTGTTTCAGGCCTCTTCCTTCCGTGGGTTCAGTTGGCTGTTGGAATAGTGCGTGCTCGACACATCTGCCGCGGAGCACACAGCAGGCAGTGATGATAGTGATGAAAGGAGCAAGCAAGAAGCTCTAACAGGTAGCTGTACCTCCTGTTGAGTTGCAGAGAAGGGAGAAGCTCTGGCTGTCTTCCAGCAAAAGGCTAGAGCACGGGGCTGAGAACCAGAGAAGCCAGGGTTCAAATCCCAGTGATGCTCTTTGTGACCTTGGGCAAGTCACTTAACCCTCTATTACTCAGAGAAGCCAGGTTTCAAATCCCAGCGATATATCTTGTGACCTTGGGCAAGTCACTTAACCCTCCATTGCCACAAGTAGAAACTTAGACTGTAAGCCTCTGGGACAGGGAAATACCTACGTACCTGACTGTAGCTCACCTTGAGTTACTACTAGAAAGATGTGCGCTAAATGCAAATAAATGAAATATAAATAAGGAGCTGTGGGCGGGGCCAGTCCCATACAGCAGCAGCAGAAGGAGGGTCTTGGAGATTCCCCAGTGCAGGAGATGTGAGCACTGGCAGCCGCTGGGGACGTCCTGGAGGCAGCAAGGTGACTGTTGAATTTTAGATGTTACGACTGGGAGAATCTGAGTCAGAAAATGCAGTAACACAATGAGGGCTTGCCAAGGGTGATAGGAAGTTGCCGAGTGTGCATTTATCCATCTTAAGGAAGGGGAGGGGGGCAGCAGCAACAGCAGTGTGTGTACTCCGACTGGAGGTTCTAGGTGGGGAATTCAAGAGACTGGAACTCTTGGATGGGGGTCTAGCAGGGTCTCTGGGATTAGACTGAGGCTCAGATGGAGTCTAGCAGGGGCTTAGGGGTTGAGTATGAGAGCACCAAATCATCAAATTAGTGGGGATTGGGTAGGAAATACTAATTCAGGGAGGAAGGGGCGCTGAGACAAGGCATAGAAGGAAGGGCGGGGGGGGGGGGGGTTCAAGAGAAGCTGTGCAGGGTTGGGGAGGTACGAGAGTGGAAAGGGATGCAGCTGAGAAGGGGATAAGAGCAGGTGGAAATTAACCAAAGTCCCTGTGTCCCAGCAGAAGGCTCTGGTAACAGCTTCTTACGGAGAGACAGATGTATACAGCATACAGATATTGTAAACACTGCTGGTTTTGTTCTTCACTCATTATTTTCATTTATTTAACAGCTTTTTTATGCTGCATTATCATTTAGGTCAAAGCAGTTTACATTGTAACTTAAACTTAGTAATGTACATTAAACAGGAATATTGATAACTTGGATGTTTCTGAGGCAATGGAGGGTTAAGTGACTTGCCCAAAGCCACAGTAAGTGCTAGTTGGAATCAAACCCTGGTCTCTTGACTTCTAAGCCAGTGCTCTAACATTAAGCTGCTCCTCCACTCCTCAGTACCAGTGAGTTTCCCCTCACTCTCTCCACTCTGCACACACGGCTCGTCTGCTTCTCACCATACAGCTGTTCATGCCCTCTCTAATCTGCACTTTCCCTACCCTCAGCTCCTCCCGGGACTCTTCTCCTTTCTACCCCACCCCTCCCTTCCAGATCTCAGAAACCTCTGTCTGTCACATCCTGATCCATGGAGCACTTGTATGGATCCAGTTGACATTATGTTGTCTCCTCTTCACAGGTTCATCGCTTTACTGCATGACAAACAGATCAGCTCTTTATCTTGACCCGGGTAGAGGATAGTTAAATCTCTACCCTCTGTTTTATGGTGGGCCAGGTTCTACTGCTCTGGTTCACCAGAGGAAGCACGTTTGGTAATTGAGAGAAGGGAGATCTGGAGAGATTGCCAATAGGTGGGAACTGTGGCCTTCCTTCATGATCCAGAGACCCCATCACTCTAAGGTTACAATAAACCAGTAGCTGACCTTTGCTTTCCAGGGAGGTCGCCCAGAATATTGGGATTCTGGTTATCTCTTCTGGATTCTGCCTACAATGAAAGTATGGGGTTTAGAATGCTTCTGATCCTCATGGTAGATGTTAGGCCTTGCTATCTCCAGCAAAAACGGTCTAAGATGCTTCTTTTAAGGGATAAAGTTTCCAAGGCAGATGGCTATCAAACTTCGGAGATGTGAAGAATGTTTTAGAGGTAACGGTGGATAGTTCTGAAGCCTAAAATGATGTTCTTTCATGTGCTCCACTTCTTCCTTGGCCTTATCACCGAAGAGGTTTCTACAAGTGCAAAGAATGTCTTGTGGGCCTGTTTTGCACATCTTTACAAAACCCTGAAGACCACAACCACGAGAGCCTTTGGCTCTTACTGACCATGGCAAGGTCCCTCCTGCTGTATCAAAAGCATCGTGGATTATACACACTCGATGCTTTTTGTACTTCTCAATGGTCTGCATCACTTGTTTTCCTTGTAGGAGAAACGTGGTGAATTCTTTGGTCCTTTCCATTATTAGTTTCAAGAATCACATCATGTACATCTGCTATGAAGTTATGCTAAACTGGACTGGAGCATAGTATTTTAGTATGGCTTCTTAAAACGTCTACAGCCTGGAAGTTATGTCTAGGGAGCCCTGAGACATAAGTACTACATTTCTGGCCCTCTTCAAAGGGATTCAATTATCACAGTCTGGTGTTAAAACTGAGAAATCTTGAATCTCACAGCTGCATTGAAATGATAAGTCAGTGAGCGTAACCTGCATGGCGTGAAAGCGCTCAGAGTAACCTTGAAGGTGCAGCATTTACAACCTGCAAACAGTCAGGTCTATGAGAAAGCACTAAGGTAACCTGCCCAGAGGAACAGCTTCAATCCTAAAAGATGATGGCATTGCTTTGGAAAAGTTAGAAGAATAAGGTCTAGGCTTTGGATTTCGCTCAAGGGTAATGACTCCAAATCAGTTCGTTTTTTGCATATCATGACAATGATGACAATTAAGCCAGAGTATGTGGAATATGATCTTAGGGGTATGTTTACTAAACTGCGTTAGTGCAATTCGCGTTAGGAGCCGCGTTAGTGGAAGGAAAGCCAAAAAAGGACATGGGCGGGACATCGTAACCGATAACACACAGTTGCGCGCGATACTACGCGCCACGCAGCAACGATTGCTACAGTGCACGCCACTGCGCGCATGCCTAAGACAGCGCGCAGCCACCCAAAGACAGAAACAGAGCTGTAGCACAATGGTTACTACACAGACTGGTGGTACAAGAGTCATGGGTTCGATTCCCCAGTGTGCCTAATGAAAAAGGCTGGCTGAGGCATCCTGTGTAACCCTTTGAAAGCCGACTATAATATTTAAATCCACAGTCTGCAGGTGGGTTACAGTTTGCATATGTCAGGAAAATTGTACCCGTCTTATGCAATATGTTCCAATAGTGACGTTCTCTCTGACATGATCATGTATTAGATACCATTTGATAGAAATATTTAGGCGCTCCCTATAGGGAGAAGTGGAAGGCGCACCGTATAGGGTGACTTGTAAGGTGCGCCCCGCGTAAGGCGTGCCCTATAGGGCGCCTTTTGAGCTACCCTAAGGTGACAGTACCCTGAGGGTGGTTCTGCTGGCAGCACTAATATACAGTAAAAATAGACAATTCCTAAGACAGCCCTATCAATGAACCCCACTGTGGTTTGTGAACCTATGACCTCTGGCTTCATGGGCAGTGAAGTAACCAGTGGGCTAGAGCTGCTAATAAACACATGGCTGGCTACAGGAGGACTGCACGGCACCACACCCACATTCTGCTGTGGTTACCAGGGAGATTACATACCACCACCCAATGCACCCTCTAGGGCTCAGGGTGGGGGACAGGAACTCCCACCCACAGATCCACTTTCAACCCCCTGCAATGGTGGCAGTAGAGGGGACCATCACCCCAGTCCTACTCGGGCTCAAACACCCTACAGGGCAGGCAATGCAGAGCACTACACATCCATAAGGCAAGAGCAGACAGACGGCAGGTCTGGAAATGCGCAGCTGCCCCCCACCATTATCTGACATTCTCCAGCAGCAAGCCTCCAACCGCTGCACCCTGCACGGTGTTCCAGCAAGACACATACTAGCTGCAGACAGTCCACCAGCTAGTCCATAGTGCATGGTCCTGGAGGAGATGCATGTACCCAGAACAAGGATATCAGCATACACACCAAGCAGATAAGTCAGTGATTGGGCCCCAAAAGGAAACCCATAAATATCACATAAGAGAAATACTATACAGCACTATGGGGGAACCTAGCCATGCCATGGTCACTGCTCAGTCAGGGTGAGAGTGACCTCCCAGCAGGACATGCTATGGCCACCCTGTCCGTGCAGGTGGTACCGGGTATTACAATGTCCGGCCATTGCCCTATGCCCTGTGCAGATGCGGCCAGGCCAGGCCACCCTATCCAGGCTATTCCCACGGTACCTTGCTCCTCATTATGCACATTGGCAGGCCAATACTGGCAACAGTGCTAGCAGTGTGGGCTGTGGAGGGTGTTTGCAGCCACCACACACTGGATAGACAGACACACACTCCCACACCTAGGCCAGCATTGTGCTACTATAGCAGCCCTGGCCACCACACCAGTCCTGGGCACAGTGCAGGCATGGATATGGTACGCAATACTGGTGGGGGTCACTCCCGAGGGTGGTAAACACTGTCAGAGACCAGACCTGAAGCACACACCACAGACATCAGAAGGGTTGCTATGATGCAGCTCACTCCGAACATTGTACTTAACATAGGAATTGCTATCTGCCAGTACTCATAGCAACCTTTTGATAGCTGTGTACCATATTCCCAGGTTTAGGGTGGCATTACTAAGGTATGCAAGTGCTAGTATTGGGAGATGCATGCAGAGCCCAAAGTCCTGCCTCTCCAGGAGGCTTGGGATAATGAAGCCTGTGGTTGCGGGTGTGCTGTCCCTCATGAATATGCATGAGATACATCTGCATACCATGGGGGTGGCGCATAGAAATGGCCTAGTGGAGGAGTGGCCTAGTGGTTGGGGCAAGGTACTTCGGGCCGGAAGGTCGGGGGTTCAAATCCCACTAGAGGACAGCAACCTTGGGCCGGAAGGACTGGGGTTTCTAGTCCCACAGGTGCTCCTTGTGGTCTTGGGCAAGCCACTTAACCCTCCATAGCCCATGTTCCCTGTAAAATAGTTCTCTGTGTGCTGTGCTTTCCTGTCTAATCAATGTGTTTATACCTCAAAAAATTCCTGTCATGATTTGACAATTTCCAATCTGTAATCAAAACCGCTGCTGATCGCTGGAAGTAGCGGTATACAAATGTATACTAAATAAAAATAAATAAATAAATAGAAATTCAGCACAGGCATCTTTATCGGAGGCAGCATGGAACCTGAATGGTGTTTGGCCCTCCAGGACTTCATTTGGGAGGCTCTGCTCTAGGTAATGTGCATGTTTATGGTGTCTGTGCTCTGTAGGGTAAAATGTTGGTGTTTTGGGCATGTTAACGTCATCTGCAAGAACGGTTCTGCCTGTATTAGCACGTTATAGTAGTGGGTGAAATATGAGGACTGGGTTGGCGGAAACCACAGCTGGGACCTGAACCTATGACCTTCTGTTTCTGAATACAGTGGTTCTGTGCACTGCACCACCATGTTCTCACAGAGATGGTGCATTCCCTGGTGATACCATGACTGTTGGTCAGACAGGGCCTGTCTGTTGCAGTGCATGCCACCCACCTACACAGTGTTAGGCCACGGTCTGCTCCGGGCAGCTGCCACTGCCCCCTCCACCACCAGTATCCCTCAGCCACCATGCTGACATGCCCTTCTGCTGGTGGAGCTGGTGGTGCGCAGTCTCAGGCCATCCAGTGTGCAGGTAGGCGGCTGCCTATGGTGCGTGTTCTGGGGTAGGGGTGCCTGCATAGACGTCCACGCTCCCCCCCAGCCCCGCCTGCCAGTGTTCCGTGCCCTTGGGGGTTGCTGTTGGGTACTCTCCCCTGTGACGCTTTGGGAAACACACTCGTGCCCATGTTGGGCCCTCATCAGTTGCTGTCTGGCTCTACTGTTTACGCATTCCTATGGGCCAACTGAGCATCACCCTAGTCCCCACTGTAGCCCAGCTGCGCCACTGCATGTACCGCCTGCAGCCCTCTGTATCCCCTTTTCCAGCATCTGCCCGGTTGCCCGTTCCGACATGCCCGCCATGATGTTGCGGGACATGTGCATGCCATAGGAACCCTGTCCGATGGTTGGGGAAACCCTGAGCAGCGCTATTTCACTGTGGGCCCATGCACCTTGTATGGGGACGGAGTATGGACCCTTCCACGAATTATCTCTGTTCTATGGAGCTTACTCGGGGGGGGGGGTGTTGATGTTTCTCATTGATACCACTATTGGCCAGCTTGGTTGCTGTTTTTTTCCAGTTTGTTGGGGTCATTTTCGGTGTTTCTGTGCCCTTTTGTTCTGTGCACATGTATCACACTTATCACCTTTTTTTGTTTCCCTGCCTAGGCTGTACATTGCTGACAGTTAAATGGTTTCTCGCCCCTTTAAAGTGCATTTAACGGCAGGTTTTCATTCGCGTTGGAATTCAGCTCTGAATTTCAGCACGTTAGTGTAATGGGAGCCTCTCCCCGCCCACTCTCCACCCATTGACCCCTTCTCTCCGCCCTCTCTCTGCCTTCTGCGTTGTTTTACCACGCTGCGGAGCATCACGTGCATTAGCGCGTTTACGATCGTTAATGCGCTATAGCGCGTGCTATAGCACGCTAACGATCGTTAACATCATACAACGCGCGTTATTCACGTTTACCGCAGTTTAGTAAACATACCCCTTAGTCTCTAATGTCAACGGAGTACTTACATTGTGCCAAAGAGCGCCTCCTTCTGGAGTTCAATAAATGTCACATGTATAGGCAACTTATCAAGGTGTGTTTGGAAATTCCTCTTCATCAGTCCTGTGGCTCCCAATATAAAGGGAAATTTTCTGTATCTTTCTGCCACATTTTTTGGAGTCTGACTTTAGGACATTGGAATAGTTTGCCTTCTTAATTTGGGGGGGGGGGGGCAAAGGGTAAGGAAATCATACTGACAGTGGGGGCAGGGGGACCAGTTCACCATTACTGCCTGCAACCTTTGGGGGGGGGCAGTGCCCCCTATGCCCTTTCCCTCCCCCAAACTATGTCTATGCTTGAAGAACTACCAAAAGAGACTGTTACAGCTGGAAATAGATCTGTACTTGTAAGTATTTATCTTCTGCAATATACTCTAAATCTTGGGGAAAAGGGAGATTCTTTGGGTTAAAGCTGATAAATCTGTGTATTTTAGAATTCAGTGTTTTTGCTGAGTCAGTACCACCAGAGAGCTTTTCATTTAAATCAAATCAGAGTATAGCTTAGCACAAAAAGTAAAATAGAGTAAATAGTTACTGAAATAAATTTGTTTCTAGAGAGCTTTTTTATTTAAATCAAATCAGAGTATAGCTCAGCATACAAGTAGAATAAATAGTCTCTAAGTACAAAGAAATAAACTTGTTTCTAGTGACCTTTACAGAGAGGCTTTCCAGTTAGAAGGCAAAATATCTGTAAAGTTGTCTTAGATAGGTATTAAAGGCAAGTGACAGATCAAAGGGACAATTGGAGAGGCCCCCTCTATCTAACCAAGGTCTGTGTGAATCACACAGGAAATTGGTAAGACTTTACCTTAGAAGCACAGATCAGGGCATGGGGTAGCAAGCCAGGCTTTATAATCTTCTTTCCCTCCTACCCACCCCAAGGATAATCTTAGCTTTATGGGCTCTTAAACCTATTAAAGGGAAGGAGGCGCCCATATTCACTTTCAGATGCGGCTGGTTTTCCTCATCAGGAATAGATTAATTAAGGACCTGAGATTAATTAATCTTGAGGTAAACAAAGTCCATTAAATGTATTGGGGTCATTCAGTACAGCAAATAGTGGGATGGATGTCTGGATTGGATGTCCAATCCTGCTATTCGCTCCCCTGCCGGCCCCGGCTAATGCCTCCCCATACGAACAGCGCGTTTGTACAGGGAGGTTTAGACAGGGGCGGGAGGGAGCATTATTGAGGTGGAGCGAAGGCGGGGCATGGGCGGGCCACGACCCTGGATGTACTGGGCCAATTCTGAGGTCGACCCTGTACATCTGGGGCTGTGAACACAGATGGGGGATGTATTCTATCACAGAAGTGGAATACGTCTCCCTGGATGTCGGAGGATCATGCTGCCAGGCCGGGACAAACAGGTAGGGGTGCAGAAGGATCCCTGCAGCTGGATCCTGGCCATCGGAGGCCAAATCAAGGGTCTGGCTGCAGGGAAAGAAGAAAATCAGCAGCAGCCAGCATTTGTGGTTCCTGAATGGAGCGCGGTGTCATGGCGATGGGATGCCATGGCACTGTGGTTCCATTCAGGAGCTTGACTGAGGCAGCTAGGGATCTGCTGAGTGTGTAGGTCGACCAGAATCGGAGCCTGGCCTGCACGTTCAGGCTTTAGAACCGATTCTGATTCCGGGGGCACATCTAGCTATAGTTGTATTAGTATAAGTATCCCCAGCAAACCTACAATAAGGAAGTAAACAACATAAATACCTAAAGAAAACCTTAAAACTAAGATGCCTCCCCTATCTTGCAGTCTAGGAGCAAGATGGAGCCTTTCCAGTCTTTTGCATTGAGTGTCACATGTATGATTTTCTCCCAGTTGGTGAGGGGTCTTATGTGTGCACTAGGTGCAAGGAGCTCTTTGCTCCCAGGGAATGAGTCCAATCTTTGGAGTAGCAGACTTGGAGGACATAAGGAAGACAAAGAGGTATATAGACGAGATCTACAGGAACATAGTACTGAAATCCCACCTCCAGTCTGGCACCCTCTCTGTTGCTATGGAGGAGAGAGGTCACATGACAGGATAGCATCACTCTGGTGTGGTAAGAAGTGATCCTGTAGCTAGGACCTGTCTTCCAGGTGATGTAAAACCCTCTCGCACTGAGGAGGTTTCTCCAGGGCCATGTGCCCATGAAGGAAGGGTTAGGACAGCTGCTATAGTTGGTGATTCGTTCATTAGGCATGTAGATAGTTGGGTGACTGGTGGACGTGAGGATCGCCTGGTAACATGCCTGCCTAGTGCAAAGGTAGCGGACCTCACAAGGTTTTAGAAAGTGCTGGGGAGGAATCTGCTGTCTTGGTACATGTTGGTACCAATGGCATAGGAAAGTGTGGTAGGGAGGTTCTGGAGCCCAAATTTAGGCTTTTAGGTAGGAAGTTTGAATCCAGAACTTCCAGGGTAGCTTTCTCCGAAATGCTTCCCATTCCACGCGTAGGCCCCAAAAGGCAGGCAGAGCTCTGGAGTCTCAATGCGTGGATGAGATGATGGTGCAAGGAAGAGGGCTTTGGATTTGTTAGGAACTGGGGAACATTCTGGGGAAAGGAGGGGTTCTTCTAAAGGGATGGGCTCCATCTTAACCAGGATGGAACCAGGCTGCTGGCATTAACCTTTAAAAAGGAGATAGAGCAGCTTTTAAACTAGATAATAGGGGAAAGCTGACAGTTGATCAAGAGCCATTGTTTGGAATGATGTATTCTTGAAGGATACTGGCAAAAGACTGAAGTTAGCACATATCGACAGGTAACCCAAATGCCCTTAAGTACAGAGCAGACATAGCTTAAAGATGCCAAATTACCGCTGCCTACCAATAATCAGATTAATATGAATAAAATACATCCTCTAAAATGATTGTATGCAAATGCTAGAAATCTAAAAAATAAGATAGGAGAGTTACAATATATAGCACTAAATGAGATGTTAGATATGATTGGTATCTCAGAGACCTGGTGGAAGAGGACAACCAGTGGGACACTGTGATACCTGGGTACAAGTTATATCGTAATGATAGAGCAAATCAAATTGGTGGAGGGATTGCGCTTTATGTTAGAGAGGGCATTGAGTCACACAGGATTGAAGTTTTGCAGGAAAAAAAATTCACTGTAGACTCTCTATAGATTGAAATTCTATGTAAAAAGAGGAAGGCGATGGCAATGGGTGTGTACTACCGACTGCCTGGCCAGAATGAACAAATGGATGATGAAATGCTCAAAGAAATCAGGGAAGCTAACAAAGGTTTCAACACAGAAATAATAATGAGTGATTTCAATTAACCCAGTACTGACTGGATCGGCATCATGGCAGGACATGCTAGGGTGATAAAGTTTCTAGATGGAATAAATGACTGCTTCTCGGAGCAGCTGGTTCTTGAAGCAACCAGAGGGGAAGTTATTTTGGACCTAGTCCTTAGTGGAACCCAAGATCTGGTGCAAGAGAGAAGGGTGTTGGGACCACTTGTCAATAGTGATCAAGACATAATCGTGTTTGATTTAATAAATGGAGAAAGGACAGCAAGGAAATCCACAGTACTACCTTTTAATTTTCAAAAGGGAGACTATGATAAAATGAGGAAAATAGTTAAGAAAAAACTAAAAGGAGCAGTTGCAAAAGTTAAAGACTTACATCAATCATGGGTGTTGTTTAAAAATATGCAGGCTCCAACTCATCCAGAACACCGTTGCCCGGATCCTCACTCACGCTATTTGTTTCGATCATATCACTTCTCTTCTCATCAACCTTCACTGGCTTCCTGTGCCCTTTTGGATCCAGTACAAAATTCTCACCTTCGTCCACAAAGTTATCCACACTGGTGTCCCTCACTACCTTTCCGACCTGATTCACCTTCATACCTCCCACCGCTCTCTCAGATCAATTCACGCCAACTGCATGTTCCTCCCCTCCCCCTCCTCTGCCCGCCTAGAATCCACTCGCTCTGCTACATTTTTCTTCCTTGGCCCCAAGCTTTGGAATTCGCTCCCATCTACCCTCCGCCTTGAACTCTCCTTCCCCAAATGTAAAGCTGGCCTGAAGATTCACCTCTTCTGTGCTGCCTTCGACCTGCCCCTCCCTCCTCCCCCCCTCCCGCCTCTCCTTAATCTTCTGAGTGATTTGTCTTGCCCTGTTTTTCCATTCTCTGAATTTCAAGTTTGTCTCTCGCCTTTTCTTTACCTTTGATTCTATCCCTTCACATCAATGGAGTTCTGTTTCTTTTTCCTGCAGTCAATTTATATTGTAAACTGCCTTGATGCCTCGGTGTGGGCGGTATATAAAGAAATGAATAAAGATAAAGATCTTGGAAGCCCAGACCAGCTGTATTCTATGCTTTAAGAAAAGTGGAAAGAAGTCCAAAAAAACTGCCAGCATGGTTTATAGGTGAGGTCAGAAAGGCTGTTGTAGCCAAAAAAGCATCTTTCAGGAAATGGAAAAAGGAGCCAAATGATGAAAACTGGAAACAACATAAGCCTTGGCAAGTTAGATGCAAGGCATTGAATAAGGCAGGCAAAGAGAGAATTTGAAAAAAAGTTGGCTGTGGAAGCAAAAATGCATAATAAAAACTTTTTCAAATATATTTGTAGCAAAAAACCTGTGAGAATCAGTTGAACCATTAGATGATAGAGGGATAGGGGCACTAAGAGGGGACAAGGCCTTAGCGGAGAGACTGAATGAATTCTTTGCTTTCGTCTTTACTGAGGAAGATGTAGGGAAGTTACCCATGACTGAAATGCATGTAAAGGTCATGCATTGGAAGAGCTGAAAGAAATATTGATAAACCGGGAAGATGTATAACAACTATTTGATAAACTAAAGAGTATCAAATCACCTGGACCGGATGGTATACATCCAAGAGTGCTGAAAGAATTGAAATATGAGATAACAAACTTATTATTAGTAATCTATGAACTATCATTAAAATCATCTGTAATAGCTGAAAATTGGAGAATGACCAATGTAACGCCAATTTTTAAAAAGGGTTCCGGTGGTGATCCAGGAAACTGCCACTTTTTGACTCACCTGATCTCCTTTGTGTTTCTTACCATTGTCCTAGATGTATGCCATGTCTACAGCCACTATGTTGCTGTCTTGATTAGACTGTGAGCTCTGAGGGGCAGGGACCGTCTTTTACATGTGTCTTTGCAGCACTGCATATGTCTTGTAGTGCTATAGAAATGCTCAGTAGTAGTAATTGTAGTAAACTACAGACCGATGAACCTGACGTCAGTACCGGGAAACAAGGTAGAAACCATTATAAAGAGTAAAATTACTGAACATGTAGATAGTCATGGTTTAATGGGAGACAGCCAACATGGCTATAGCCAAGGAAAGTCTTGTCTTACTAATCTGTTATGTTTTTTTGAAGGAGTGAATAAACAGGTGGACAAAGGTGAGCTGGTCGATATAGTGTATCTGGGCTTTCAGAAAGCCTTTGACAAGATCCCTCATGAGACTCTTAGGGGCTTGTTTACAAAGCCGCGGTAGCGGTTTGCGATCGTAATCGGAGCCGCGGCCCCATTGATTTCAATGGGGCCGCGGCTGCGATCGCGATCGCGAACCACTACCGCGGCTTTGTAAACAAGCCCCTTAGTGAAATTAAAACATTATGGGATAGGAGGCAGTGTACTATTGTGGATCAGGAACTGGTTAAAAGATAGAAAGCAAAGGGTAGGGCTAAATGGCCAATTGTTTACTGTATAGAGTTAACATGTTCTATGTAAACCCATTGGTATTTTACTGTTCTGTGTAAACCGCTTTGACCTGCTGAAAAGTGGTATATAAACAATGCTAAATAAATGAATAAATAGATACACGGAGAAAGGTGAATAGTGGAGGACCCCAGGGATCTGTGCTGGGTCCACTTCTTTTTAAAATATTTGTAAATGAGCTGGAAATGGGAATAACAAGTGAGGTTATCAAATTTGCAAATGAGACAAAATTATTTAAAGTTGTTAAAACCCATGAGGATTGTGAAAAATTGCAAGAGGACCTTGATAAATTTGAAAACTGGATGTTCAGATGGCAGATGAAATTTAATGTGGACAAGTGCAAAGTTATGCACCTAGGGAAGAACAACCCAAACTATGGTTACACGATGCAAGGTTCCACATTAGGAACCACCATCCAGGAAAAAGATTTAGGCGTCATTGTGGATAACATGTTAAAACCCTCAGCCCAGTGTGCAGCGGCGGCCAAGAGAGCAAATAGAATGCTAGGTATCATAGATGCATGTCCTTAATTATACTGTTAAATGTCCTTAATTATACTGTTGCATGTCCTTAATTATACTGTTAAATGTAAAAAGTTAAATCTGTTCCCTGTAAAACAACTAGGACATGATTATCCATGTACCTTAAATTTTTTCTGTTCTCTGTAAACCGCACTTGATACTTGGGAAAGAGCGGTATATAAATGTGTACTAAATAAATAAATAAGGAAAGGAATGGAAAATAAAACAAAAGATATTATAATGCCTCTGTATCATTCCATGGTACGACTGCACCTTGAATATTGTGTGCAATTCTGGTCACTGTATCTTAAAAAGGATATAGCAGAATTAGAAAAGGGACAGAGAAGAGCCAACAAAATGTCAAAGGGGATGGAAGGATACCCCTATGAAGAGAGGCTTAAAAGGTTAGGGCTCTTCAACCTGGAAAAGAGACGGCTGAGGGGAGATATGACAGAGATCTATAAATTAATGAATGAAGTAGAACAGGTTAACATAGATCAGTTGTTTATGCCATTACAAAGTAGAAAGATTAGGGGACATGCAATGAAGCGACAGTGTAATCCATTTAAGACTAATAAGAGAAAATATTTTTTTCACTCAATGTGTAATCAAACCCTGGAATTCTTTACCGGAGGATGTAATGTTAGTGTAGCTGGGTTTAAAAAAGGTTTGGACAAGGTCCTGGAGGAAAGATCCATAAACCATTATTAAAGAGGATCCCGGGAAATCCACTGCTTGCACCAATACAAGTATTGTGGAACCTGTGTATCTTTTTGGGAAACTGCTAGGTACTTGTGACCTGGATTGGCCACTGTTGGGAACAGGACACTGGACTTGATTGACCTTAATCTGACTCAGGATGGCATATTTTATGTTCTTATGATCTTCTCAACTTTAGGTTCCACATGGGAATTTGTATGTGCCTCTGCCCAAAATGGGCAAACCACTACTGGATGGTCCATTTTGCTATCATTTACTCTGTTCCTCTGCTGGTTTTCTTACCAATTGGTAATTAGTTTTGGGGGGTCTCCCTGTAAGAGAGGGTGGATGGTTGCTGCCATCAAAGTTTGGGTTATATGAGTGTATGAGGAAGCCAAGAAAAGGTGCCCTGGGCTTACCATCAACTTGGCTGAGGAAATGAGGAAAGGAAAGGTCATTGGGGGAGATGTGTATCTAGCCTCCATGAAGAGGTCCTGATGGAAGATCAGAGTGTATTCCTCTCACAGGTCTCCAGGACCGCAGGACTCCTCAGACTAACTTGGAAAACACTGGCTGAATGGGAATATAATGACCCTTTCACAATTGGGACTGAGGGATATAAGAGGTTTCACCCCCCGAAACTGTTTGGTTCGGCTGGTTTTCAGAGAATCTCTTTCTCTTTCCATGCCTCTCAAATCTCAGCTCTCTCACTGACTCTCTGTGTCCCTGGCGTGAGTCACTTTATCTCCCTGTGTCTCAGTTACTACTATTACTGCTACAACCTATCATTTATATAGCGCTACAAGGTGTACGCAGTGCTTACAGGCACATGTAAAAAATAGTCCCTCCTCATAAGAGCATACAATCTTATTAAGACAGACAACACAACAGCTAAGGACAATAATACATCTAGGAGTATGGTAAGGAAACATATTGGAGACTAAGCAGATCAGGATCCAAAAGAAGTCAAAGAGGTGAGTTTTCACTGTGGATTTGAGACTTCAGTAGTTTGTTCCAGGCTTAAGGAGCAGCAAGGTAAAAGGAACGAAGTATGGATTTGGCAGTGGAAGAAAAGGGTACATACAGAAACACCCCAGGATCACGCAGAGAGTCAGTGGGGTACACCAACTGAGAGAGGGATAGCAGTAAAGGAGGATCCACCAGAACAAACACTGAAAGTGCGATGGGAGAAATAAGAGGAGAACCAGTATAGCACAGAGTCCTTAAAACCAAGCAAGGACAAGGTGTCATGGAGAAGGAGGTGGTCAACAGTGTCAAAAGCAGCAGAAAGGTCAAGAAGGATGAAGATCGAGTAAAGGCCCTTGGATTTAACTAGGAACAAGTCACTGGTGACTTCTGGCAAGAGCAGTTTCAGTAGGATGAAAGGGAAAGCCAGACTGCAATGGATCTAGACGGGCATGAGAGGAGAGAAAGTTAAGGCAATGGCGGTGAACCACACATTCAAGTAGTTTAGAGATGAAGGGGAGGAGGGAGATGGGTTGATAATTAGAAGGACAGGAAGGGTCAAGAGAGTATTTCTTGAGGAGGGATGTGACCATAGCATTCTTGAAAGTTGTAGGAACAGTTGCAGTGGAGAGTGAAAGGTTGAGAATGTGAGAGATGAAAGGGAGACAGTAGAGGAAATGGAGCTTAGGAGATGGGTGGAAATAGGATCAGAGGAGCAGGTAATGAGTTTAGAGGAGGAAAGATGATATGTGATTTCTTCCTCAGAGATCATAGAAAAGGAAAAAGGATGGCAGAGGTTGAGGGGAAGAGTTGGGAGTGAAGAGGAGGAAGAGGGGAAGGAGCTGATCTTGTGGGGAATTGGAGTGTGATCTTAAGGATTTTCTCATGGAAATGGCCAAGGTTTGGGCAGAAAGGGAAGGAGGCATCGGAGGCAGAGGTACATTAAGGGGAGAGTTGAAGGTTGTAAGAGACGACGAGGGTCAGAGGCAGGAGAGTTACATAAGAACATAAGATATGCCATACTGGGTCAGACCAAGGTCCATCAAGCCCAGTATTCTGTTTCCAACAGTGGCCAATCTAGGTCATATGTACCTAGCAGTTTCCCCAAGAGACACAAGTTCCACAATACTTGTACTGGGTCAAGCATTGATATCTTCGGTCACTTCTTAATAATGGTTTATGGACCTTTCCTCCAGGAACTTGTCCAAACCTTTTTTAAACCCAGCTACACTAACAGCCTTTACTACATCCTCCGGTAACAAATTCCAGAGTTTGATTACACGTTGAGTGAAAAATATTTTCTTTTATTAGTCTTAAATAGTTTACCCTGTAGCTTCATTGCATGTCCCCTAGTCTTTCTATATTCTGATAACGTAAACAATCGATCTACGTTTACCTGTTCCACTCCGTTCATTAATTTATAGACTTCTATCATATCTCCCCTCAGCCGTCTCTTTTCCAGGTTAAAGAGCCCTAACCTTTTTAGCCTTTCTTCATAGGAGTATCCTTCCATCCCCTTTACCATTTTGGTGGCTCTTCTCTGAACCTTTTCTAAAATCGCTATATCCTTTTTAAGATACGGCGACCAGAATTGCACACAATATTCAAGGTGCAGTCTCACCATGGAACGATATAGAGGCATTATAATATCTTTTGTTTTATTTTCCATTCCTTTCCTTATCATACCTGGCATTCTATTTGCTCTCTTGGCCGCCGCTGCACACTGGGCCGAGGGTTTTAACATGGTATCCACAATGACGCCTAAATCTTTTTCCTGGGTGGTGGTTCCTAATGTGGAACCTTGCATCGTGTAATCATAGTTTGGGTTGTTCTTCCCTAGGTGCATAACCTTGCACTTGTCCACATTAAATTTCATCTGCCATTTTGATGCCCAGTCTTCCAATTTATCAAGTCAAATGGACATAATAATCTTATTTGTCAAGTGCTAGGACTGACAGGAAACAGATCAGTATGAATTTGAAGTGTAGAAAGTCCGCAAGGGTACGGGATTTGAGTCAAATGCACTCAACTGAGTGGGCACAGTAATGTACATAGCAGGTAGTGGAAGACAGGCAGGGCTGAAGTACAGTATGCCTCACAGGACGTGGCATGGGCAGAGCAAGAGCATCCAGAGCAGAGGAGAGTGTGGTGTTATACGAAGCTACTGCCTCGTCAATAGACTCTGATGACATAGCAGAGGAAAGAGGAGATGAGAGAATAGAGGAGAGAGCCGATGGGTTGATACCATGAAGATTTCTAAAGAGGTTGGAGGAGACAGGGTGATGTTGAGGCGTTGAGTGATGAAGAGTGAAGCTTAGCAGCTGATGGTTGGATAAAGGAAGAACTGAGGTACAGAAAATTGAGAGTAAACAATTAGAGAAGAAGACAAGGTCAAGACAGTGACCATGCTAGTGAGTGCAGGCAGTAGAGCAAAGTTGGAGATTGAATGAGGAGGTAAGAGAAAGGAATAAGGCATAAGGGTCAGAGGGGTTATCATCATGAATGTTAGAATCATGGTGAATAAGGAAAGAAGAAGATGAATCCAGAAAGAAGGAAAGCCATCAGTGAGAAAGGTAGAGGTGAACTTGTCAGGGGATTGAACACTGAACACTTAGCTACCACCCTTGGGAATGCCAAGTTAATGTAAATTGTAATTTAATGTTTACTGTTAACTGTTCATGCTAATGCCAATTTGATGTAAATTTGTTCCATGTAACCTGTTCTATGTAAAACAGTTTATTGTTCATGTGTTATATGTAAACCGCACTGATTTGAAAAAGCAAGGTATATAAAAACAAATAAATAAATTGATAAATAATAGCTACCTGTAGAGGTAGTGGAGTAAAAAGGTGAATGGAGTAGACTTTAAAGGAGGCAAAGGTGTGAGACTGGGGCAGAAGGGAGGCTGAAATTGGCAGGAACGAGACAGTAAAAACCCAACACCACCACCACGGCCAGTGGGACGAGATGTGGGGGAACTGGTAGTTGCTGTGACGAGGGCCGCGACTGAAGCCGAGTCATCAGGGAGGAGCCAGGTCTCAGTTAGAGCAAGAATTTGGAGAGAATTAGAGATAAAGAGATCATGAGTAAAGGCGAGTTTATTAGATACGGAGTGTGTGTTCCACAAGGCACATGAGCAAGAGAGAGGGGAGGGGGAAAGGGGAGGAATATGAATAAGATTTGAGTAATAGTGTAGAGATCTGTCAGGGGAGGGTGAGGAAAATCTAGGAGGGGCCAGGCTTGATAATATCTCCGGATGATAGAAGTAGGAGAGAAGAGTGTGGGGCAGGGAGGAGATGGTGTAGTTGTACTTTCAGAGAGAGAGGAAATGGCTGAATGAGAGGAAGAAAACGATGAAGCTCAAGAGATGATGATACGGAGGAAGATAAGGAAGTAGGAGAAGTGAGGACAGTAAAGAGGGGATGGTAAGGGGGGCGGGGACTAGAGGTTGTTGGTACGAGAGGAGATTAGCAAGTGTCAATAATAGGAGCCATAGGAAGAGATGGAGGGTAGGCAGAAATCGGAAGAAAAATAAGGACGGGCAAGAGAAAGATCGAGGGCACTCCAGAGAGTGTAACAGAAGCGACTATTGGGAAAGTGAGGTTACTTAACTGTAACGGGTGTTCTCTGTGGACAGCAGGATAAGTCAGCCACTATTCTTTCCATCCATGGCGCCGTCAGATGACGTCACCCGTGTATGGCTGGCTCATCCTGCTTGTCCATGGAGAACTAGTCAGGATGTAGTTGATAAAAGTCAAACATGATTATTGACTTTTAAATGAGATAAGCCTGGTCACAGTCATTAGTCTAACCAGTGTAATGACTCTTGTCCTGTGGCAAAAGGCAAGAAGTACAGATGATTTGAAAGTGAAATTGAATAGCTATCTAAAATTCAAAGGTCATTAAAAATGGTGCAGGCAGGCAGCTACTATGTGCCAGTCCGCAATAAGACTCATCCCAGTTCTCTCAGTGACTTTCTGTGTGACGCCGGGTGAGTTCCTTTATCTCCCTGTGTCTCAGTTCCTATCCCAGCTCTGTCACTGACTCTCTGTGTGACCCTAGGGTGAGTCACTTTATCTCCCTGTATCTCAGCTCTAATCTCAGCTCTGTCACTGACTTTCTCTGAGAGACTGTTGGCAAAATTAAAAAGTCATGGGATAGGGGACAGTGTACTATTGTGGATCAGGAACTGGTTAAAAGATAGAAAACAGAGGGTAGGGCTAAATGGCCAATTTTCCCAATGGAGAAAGTTGAATAGTGGAGTACTCCAGGGATCTGTGCTGGGTCTGCTGCTTTTTGACATATTCATAAATGACCTGGAAAAGGGAATAATGAGTGAGGCTATCAAATTTGCAGATGACACAAAGCTATTTAAAGTTGTTAAAACCCAAAAGGATTGTGGAAAATTGCAAGAGGATCTTGATAAATTGGAAGACTGGGCATCCAAATGGCAGATGAAATTTAACGTGGACAAGTGCAAAGTTATGCACCTAGGAAAGAACAACCCAAACTATGGTTACACGATGCAAGGTTCCACATTGGGAACCACCACCCAGGAAAAAGATTTAGGCATCATTGTGAATAACATGTTAAATGAACACAGCCGCCCACATCCTGCATGGAGCCTCCAGAAGGGACCACATAACCCCAATTCTGAAACAACGCCACTGGTTGCTGACCCACTGCAGACTCACCTTCAAAGTATTACTAATGACTTTCCAGGCCATCAACAATAAATCCTCCACTTCCCTTACGGACCTTATCCTCCCCACTCCTTCAAACAGGGCCAGAAGGTCATTCGCTGCAAACACACTTGTAATCCCTATCGCAGTAACAAAATGCTCCCAGGCAGCAAAGAACAGAGCATTTGTATTTTACGCACCTGAGGTCTGGAATGCCCTCCCAACCCCAATCCGGGCTATAACCGACCTCGCCCAATTCCATAAGGCACTGAAACACCACCTATTCCTCCAACATTACTTCCTGTCCAGTGAAAAAGCACAACCTAGCTTACCCTCCACCCACCAAAGTGACACCACTGACACACCCAGGGCATGATAACGTACCCACAGTCCGAATACGACTGCACAAACTTGTATATAACCTAAAATGTATGCAGTTCAGAGAGTGTCATGTATCCACAGCTGTACCTGTGGCTTATCGGTAGACGAATAACTCAGTTGTATATAGTTACCCCTGTTAAACCCAAGTTGTATAACCTGTTCTCGGTAATGTGCATCGCATGCTCTGCTGCATTGTACAGATTGTTGTTATATGTAAACCGCGCTGATTTTAAAGAGCACGGTATAGAAATATAAATAAATAAATTAAAACCCTCGTCCCAGTGTGCAGCGGCGGCCAAGAGAGCAAACAGAATGCTAGGTATCATAAGGAAAGGAATGGAAAATAAAACAAACGATATTATAATGCCTCTATATCGTTCCATGGTGAGACCACACCTTGAATATTGTGTGCAATTCTGGTCGCGATATCTTAAAAAAGGATATATCGTTATTAGAAAAGGTACAGAGAAGAGCCACCAAAATGGTAAAGGGGATGGAAGGATACTCCTATGAAGAAAGGCTAAAAAGGTTAGGGCTCTTTAACCTGGAAAAGAGACGGCTGAGGGGAGATATGATAGAGGTCTATAAATTAATGAACGTAAATGTAGATCAATTGTTTACGCTATCAGAATATAGAAAGACTAGGGGACATGCAATGAAGCTACAGGGTAAACTATTTAAGGCTAATAAGATAAAATATTTTTTCACTCAACGTGTAATCAAACTCTGGACGTTGCTATCGGAGGATGTAGTAAAGGCTGTTAGTGTAGCTGGGTTTAAAAAAGGTTTGGACAAGTTCCTGGAGGAAAGGTCCATAAATTATTATTAAAGGGAACCCTGGAAATCCACTGCTTGACCCAACAGAAGCATTGAGGAACCTGTGTCTTTTGGGGAAACTGCTAGGTACTTATGACCTAGATTGGCTGCTGTTGGAAACAGGATACTGAGCTTGATGGACCTTTGCCTGACCCAGTATGGCATATCTTATGTGACCTTGGATGAGTCACTTTATCCCCCTGTGTCTCAGTTCTAATCCCAGCTCTGTCACTGACTATCTCTGTGACCTTGGGGCGAGTCACTTTATCCCCGTGTCTCAGTACTAATCCCAGTTCTGACTCTCTGTGTGACCTTGGGATAAGAAATTTATCCTCATGTTTCAGTTCTAATCCCAGCTCTCTCACTGATTCTCAGTGTCAATCTGAGTCAGTCCCTTCCTGTGTGATCCTGGGTGAGCAGGGCTGGCCCGTCCACTAGGTGTGCTAGGCAGCTGACCAGAGTGAGTAGCTTTATGCTGCCGCTTTGTTGCTGGAGGGGTCAGAAGCGGCGGACCATGTGTGCTGATGCACAGGGCCTGCCATGCACAATAAAGTGGTGGCACTAAGTCACCGTTTTTAAAATACTGTCACCACTGCCCACCTTCCCCTACGATGGAATCGGCAGCAGCAGGGTGGGCGAGGCACGGCAGAAGCCCTTGGGCTGGCCCTGTGTGTGAGTCCCTTTGTCTCAGCTCTAATTCCAGCTTTCTTCTTGACTTTCTAGACAGTAAGTTCGGTGCAGTCTCTTTGTCAGGACAGTGAGTTTGCTCACGCTTGCATTTCTAGAGAGTCAGCTTAGCTTGGTCGCAGCTTGCCTTTTCTCTTCCCTCCCATCACCATTCCTCCACATGTTCTGCACTTTCACAGACTGCAACTTGCCTTTATGCGCTACTGTTTACAAGGGACTCATTTGATGCCGTCCCCAGAGAAGTTGTATTTGGCATAAAGAATTCACGGGGATATTTTTGCTGAGTTCTGTGATACTACTCTGTGAGAATATTCCTCACTGTAAAATCCAGCTAGCTGTATGGATTAGAATAACGAGTTTTTCCGAGCCGTGGGAATTATCTCCGTGTGCCTGGCAGGACCCCATTAAATTAGTCACAATTCTGCCACAGTCGTCACTAATTCTTTTTCCTGCTGAAAGTCTGCTGGATGCGCAAGCCAGGTGCTGGGAAGTGGAACACGCAACATGCGTGGGGCAGGTACCAGCTCCTATAATCAGGCATGTGAGGACTTAGTGATAATCAGGAGTATTGGCGAGGCCTTAGGAAGACGCTCTGACTCTTCTAATAGCTGCAGCTTAAGATGTTCATTAGCCCTTAATGAAGGAAGCAGCTGTACTGATCCACTTGGTTGGTTTTCTTTAATTTAACTGTAGATTTGGCAGCCGCACGCTGCTCTTCTCTCAGGGTTTGTGTGAGAGCCGGGAGATGATTTTTTCCAAACAGTTGTATGCGTGTGTGACAGGCGATATGTTACATCTGACACATGTGCGCAAGCATGTTTTGCTGTTTGGACTTGTGTCTGTGACGGTTTCACATCAGCAGCTGCTCACCATCTGAACAGGAGCAGAAGGGCCAGACCTGAGTCTAGTGAGGCAGGATCCAGTTCCTTCTACATCTTGTCCGCTCCGGGCTCCTATCAGCACAATATTCTAGCAGTGATCAAGACCTAAACCTGCAAAGGAGGGAGAGGAGAGAGACATATGCACAGGAGGATGGCCCGTCTGCCAGAAAAGTGAACGATGCGCACATGAGCAATGCTGTGATTTCCCACTGTTGGATTATATCCCGACAAGCATAGTTACTCACCTGTAACAGCTGATCTCCGGGAACAGCAGGAATTTAGTCTTCACATATGGGTATCGTCGGTACCGACGGAGCCTGCGTGGGAACGCTCCCCAGTGTCCAATAGGAAAGCTTTTGGGAGCATCCCACAGCGCCTGTGTGCTGCCTTCCCGCCTTTCCCAACTGTCCCTCTCCAGTTGAGTTAGAGTAGTTACTCACCTGTAACAGGTGTTCTCCAGGAGCAGCAGGAATCAGTCCTCACATATGGGTGACATCGGCGCCGACGGAGCCCTCGTGCGGAGCATTTCCCCAGCTTTCAAAGAAAGCCTTTGGGAATGCAGCACGCCTGCACGGTCCCCTTCCCACCCAAAGGTGCCATCTTGCTCAGTCTGATGACATAGCTAAAAGACAGCACAAAAAACAAAATAAAGTATATGACTGCAACTCCAGGGGAGGAGGGAGGGTCGTGAGGACTGATTCCTGCTGCTCCTGGAGAACACCTGTTACAGGTGAGTAACTACTCTTTCTCCAGGACCAAGCAGGAAGTCAGTCCTCACATATGGGACTCCCCAGCTCTAGGCTACCGGGAACCCAAAGCTGAAAAAATGGCTCCCTCTGCAGAGCCTCAGCATCCGTGATAAGAATATCCTCTGAGAACGCCCCTGTACGGTAGCCCAACACAAGGGCTGGAAGGTAGGAGTTGCCTAAACCTCAAAGAGAGCACTGAAGAGTCTGAAAGCACTGTCCCTTCAGGACTCTCTCTCGAGGCAGTAGTGGGCCGCAAAAGTCTGGCTTGAAGACCAAGTAGCGGCCCAGCAGATGTCTGCCAATGGAACAGAGCGGAGATGAGCTACTGACGCGGCTTTCGCCCTGACACGGTGGGCTGTGATTCCACCCTGAAAGGAGAGGCCGGCTGCCTTGTAAGCCCAGGTGATACAATCTAATAACGCTATATCCTACCAATTCTTGCCAAAGAGATTCTCTCCTGTGCAAGTTATATTCCCTAGTTTGTCCTGTACCCAGATTTCCAAGTCAGATGCCTGAAGCCAGGCAATTCTATGTGCACCTATGGCAATAGCAGAGGTTCTGCTTATGCATTCAAAGCAGTCAAAGGCTGCACGATTCACAAACTTGGAAACATCCTGAGCATGTTTAACAAGAGCAAGATAATCTTGCCTTTTATCATCAGGAAGGAGAGGGCTCATAAGCTCTAAGTCTCCTGTGACTTCCTTAAGGAACATTCCCATATACAAGATATAGGAACTGATCCTAGCAGACAGCATGGAAGCCTGGAAGGATCGACGTCCAAAGGCGTCAAGAGTCCTACACTCATGTCCTGGAGGATTAGATACATGCCTTTTTGCACTCTTTATCTGTCTCATGGCTGATTCCACCACCATGGAATGGTGTGGTAATAGAGTCTTCTGAAACCCAGACAAGGAGGAACTCGATACATGGTGTCGAGTCTTCAAGAATGAGGAAATGTGGTCAGAGGGGTTTCCCACATCTTTAACATAAGATCATGCAAGATCTCATGAATAGGTAAGGTAGCTGCCTCCTTGGGAGCTTTACGGTATTGAAGGATTTCTAACTCCTTTGCCCTAGGCTCTTTTTCAGGAGCCACTGTGATGGAAAGACCTCGGGCCACATCTCAGATAAAATCCTGAAATGACATATCCTCTGGTGGAGACATCCTATGCTGAGGAGAAGAGGAATCCTCGGGAAGAAGTACTCTGGTATCGGCAGAGCTTTCAGAGTCTTCAGACTCATCTGAGGATTCGAAGTATCTCCGATCCAGGTGATCATGCAAGGCACAGCACCAGTACCGATCGAAGTCGGCATCAGAGTGGTCCAGTACCGACTTGTTGATGCCGGATAGAGACGCATGACTCGGTCCCGGTAAAATACCTACCGATGTCGATGCAGTCGGTGCCGGTACCGGTTGAATTGTCTGAAGCGGTCTCAGGGGCATCGAAGCCGTGAGAAGAGCCGCCAGACTGTGTTCAATAGCCAAGAATCTCTGGTCTATCAACGCTGCCGATGCTTGGGTATCAGTGCCGAATAAAGCGGCCGGAACCCCAGAGCATGGCACCAGTAGTTCTGCCGAGGTTGAAGCCTCGAGGTCATCCTGGAGCTCCGTTAGTGCTTTGGAAGCCGAAGCCTCCCGCCGGGGCAATTTTGACGGTGAAAGTCCCTCAAGGGCAACGCCAGAGGCATCTCGATGTTTAGATGGAGATCTACCCTTTGAGGACTGGCTAGATTTATGTTTAATTACCTGAGATCCATGGGAGGAAGATGAAGCCCTGGAAGACATCGATGCCATGGAGGCTGCATCGGAGGGAAAAAGGGTGCTAAGCTTAGCAGCTCGGTTTTGCCGGCCCCTTTTTAACATCATCCCACAGGCAACATACTGTGAAATAGAGTGGTCAGGACCTAAACATTTGAGGTACCACTCATGGGTGTCAGTGACGGAGATGGTACCGCCACACTTCGAACACTTTTTAAAGCCCGAAGCGGGTTTTTCCATTTTGAGAAAAAAAATTGGGCCTAGTGCCCAAAATGGTGCGTGGCACCTGAGAAGAAAATTACTGGAGAGAGACTCCAGAAACAAAGGGTTTTTGTTTTTGTTTTGTTTTTTTAGAAAAAAGAAAAGAAGAACCGGCAGTACCGGTATAGCGTCGAGGGAAGGCAGACGCGACCACAAAAAAAGAAATATATGAAGGGAATTTTCTGCGGTGACAGGATGTGCGACCTGTCGGCTCCGCGGAAAACGAAGAACTGGAGAGGGACAGTTGGGAAAGGCGGGAAGGCAGCATGCAGGTGTTGTGGGATGCTCCCAAAAGCTTTCCTATTGGACGCTGGGGAGCGTTCCTTCGCAGGCTCCGTCGGTACCGATGATACCCATATGTGAAGACTACATTCCTGCTTGTTCCTGGAGATTCCTCTTTTCTCCCTCACTAAATACAGCAGCCGAAGCCAGTGAATGAGATGGGACAGAGGAGCTGAAATTGTTAGGGGGCTGTTGCAGACAAAGCATGACCCAGAACTAATGCCATGCAGCAGCCCCAAGGAACAGGAGACCGGGCCCAGAGGAGAAGAGATGGGGGGCTGGCAGGCTTCTTACCTCTCTGTAGAATTCACAAGGAGTTCCTTTTGTTTGGCTTCATTTTGAAAAGAAAAACATTTTGTTCATTTTTTTTAAAATTTTGTTTGCAACTATCATACCTGCCTTCTCCTCCCTTCCTCTCCCCAAAAAAACAGATACACCAAAATTCAATACCCCCCCACCCCCCTTCTGCTGAATGCATCTTTTACCATCCCCGGGGTTTCCAAAGACCAAATGGGGAAGGAGCGATCCCCAGAAGTTCCTGTCCCACGGGATCAGTATTTGAACTTTGGAGACTTCACGGATGGGGTAACATTCGTTTAGGCCCGGGGAATGTGTGGATATTTTATATTCTCTGCAGGGAGGGGCTATACTTCCTTTTGTTTTCTTCTTTTTCCTGCTTGTTAACTTCAAATAAACAAAACAAAATGAAAAACGTTTACAAGCACACTTTGGGATGTAAAGGAGGTGATAATTTGGGGGTTTGTGCGGCTAACTTTCAAAATTAGCTGCACAAAGTTCACGGTTTGAATTTCATACCACTCACAGTAGCTAAATTATAGGCACATGAGTTGATACACTTATAAAATGCAGCCACGTAGATAGAGGCGGGACCAGAGCCATATTCCTGGGCGTGTTTCTGACATCATGCGCTCAGCACTGAGCCCAAACCTTTATTCACATAAGTCTGCTTGTGCTGAAGGCTCGCCTACCTTAGCCAGATATGTTACGAGCGTAATTTTGCAATATGTTTTGATTGAGCTGTAGATTTCTATTGTTTGCTGCTCTTGTGTCTTGTCTGTGTCTGTCATTTAATGTTTTGTTTGTTGTGTTTATGATTGTGAATGTTTATGGTTATCCACTTTGATTTTAGAGATGTAGTAGAATATAAATGATTTTAATACATTAATAAATAAATAAATAAATTTTATCTGGTGATATTCAGCAACAGGCTTATTTGCATAAGTACCACTGAATCTCCAAATAAAGTTACAACTCAATCCCCAGTTGTGTTGTCTGTCTTGACTAGACTGTAAGCTCATATGAGCAGGGACGGTCTCGGTGAGGTGTTGCATACGCCTTGTAGTGCTTTATAAATGATAAGTAGTAGTAGTAACCAACAATCCAACGTTGAAACAGTTTACTTAAACAAATATTTGGATCTCTTACCACAATGAATTCTGCATCACAACATAATAATGACAATGACCTCAATGTCAGCCGGATTCCGAAACCTGTATAAAGTCTTCCAGGGAGGATCCTGGACTGGTCTAACAGGTTTCAAGGAAAGAAAATGATCAGGTATATACAATTTCTCCTTCCTTATTCACTTGCTAGAACATTTCAGATGTATGGCATGTATCTTAGCAGTCAGGACCCAGGGTGGGAGGAAGATGATGCTTTGGACAGAACTGCCCTGCCAAAGGTGCCCTCTGCCTCAGTTCCCACATGCAACCTTTAGTGCTTCATTAAGGTGTTCATGGAAGATCATGTAGACATCCTCTGAAGATATCTAGGCAGACGCCACCCAGGAGGAAGCCTGTGCCCTAGTGGAGTGAACTCTGACCCCCTCCAGTATCTTGCCGGACAGAAGGTATCCACTGGCCTCCTTAATCCAGCAGGCAATACAGGGCTTGGATGATGACTATCCTGTCCTCAGACTGCTGAAGAGGACAAAAAGATGATCCAACCAACAGAAGAGATTAATAAGTTCCAGGTATCTAACCAACATCCTCCGTTCTTCCACCAAATGTAGTGAGAGATCCTTCTGAAGATCCTCCTCTGAGAAGGAGGGCCAACCATAGCCTGGTTAAAATGAAAGGAGAACAGAAAAGTGACAGAAGCTGTCATGAAGACAAAGAAAGACTCCCTGCAGGACAAGGGCTGCAGCTCTGGCACCCGCCTGGTGGATTCTATAGGCACTAGGAAAACCACTGTAAGGGTCGAATCCTTGAGTGAGACCTTACAAATGGACTCAAAAGGAGGTCCTTCAAAACCAGAGAGAGACTCCACTGAGGACCTGCTTTACCCTTTCAGTAAGTGGGAGATTTCAGGGTGTGCTGCCCCTTGAATGTGACCCCTGTAGTTTGCCAGGGCCAACACCTGAACCTTGAGAGAATTCAGGGTCACGCCTTGGTCCAGTCCAGCCTTCCTGGCCTATAGGGCCCAAGAGGAGCACTCCATCTTGAAAACCCTCCAGACTCTCTCATAAGCTAAGGACGTTGAGGCCCTCAAGGCTTCAAGCGGGGTGTCTGCTACCACTCCAGAATAGCCCTTCTTGGACAGCCTATGCCTCTCAAGTGCAAGGCTATAAGCAAGAAAGTAATGGGGTACTCCATCACTAGGGGCCATTGCCACAGGAGGCCCCTCTGTTGAGGCAGCAAGAGGGGAGACCCCACTAACATGTTTAAGAAATCTGCATACCAAGGCCTGCATACCATGGCTACCAGAATCATCAAGCCTGGATATGCTGCAGAAAATGGTTCACCCAGGTGATGGAAGGAAGACATACAGAAGTCCCCCATGGAACTATTCCTAAAGTAGGGCATTCAAACCCACTGTCCATGGATCCTTTCTGTGACTGAAAAGTTCTTTGCTTTGCCATTCTTTTGAGTGGCCATCAAGATGAATATTAGAAAAGCCCCCTCCTGTGCACTATGAGGTTGAATGTGCAAAGGCTTAATTTCCACTCACTAGGATCTACAGTATTCTGACTGAGAAAGTTGGCTTGCGTGTTGTCTACATCTGCATTGTGTACTGCGGACAGAGTAACCAGATGCACATCTGCCCAATGACACAGCTCTGCCATATCCACGCCTGCACCTTTTACCTTGCTTGTTGATGTATGCCACCACTGTGACTTCGTCCAAGAACACCTGGACCGCTTTTCTCACCAGGAGAGGCTAGAACCTTTCCAGAGGCAGGCAGATCACTGGATTCCAACTGGTTGATCTCCCAGGAGGACCTCCTGAGGGGCCACAGTCTCTTGACAAACTAGCCTAGAATGTGAATCCTCCAGTCCTTCAGGCCGGCATCTGAGGTAGCAATTACCTAATCTCTTGGGGGAGAGGAAGGGTCTGATTGAACAACTAAGAATTATCTCTGTTGAGTGCTGCCTGCTGCTGTCTTTGTATTTGTCTGTAAATCTGTTACTACTTACTACTTTTAGGCATTGATTGTGGTCTGGTTCCTGTCCCATTCTACCCCAAATGCGGACCAAAGTTAGCCCCACCCATCCAATGCAACACATTAATTATGGTCTGGTTGCTACCCCGTTCCACCCTGAGTGCAGCTTGAAGTTAGCCCCATCCACCTGGAGCAACGTAGGTGATGTCAGACACCACCCAGCAATTAAATACAAGACTACTGAGGCATATGTGCTATCACTATTGAGAGCTGCCTGCTACTGCCTTTTTATCTGTATGTAAATCTGTGTTTAGGCATCTAGTTGCTTCCCTGTTCCATCCCGTGTGGTTTGAAATCAGCCCTGTCCATTTGGCGCAAAGTATGTGACATCAGATGCCATCCTGCAATTAAAGACAGGACTACTGTGGTGTTTACACCATGGGCACATACCAGAGGAGCACGATTGAGCAGCAGGCTGTGTCTCTTGGGCGAGCTCCTTGGGGTGACTCTGGGAGGCGAAAAATATGTTATTTTCAAGAATGATTGCATGCATAAACCTTTTCCCTTTCAGACTATCATCAATTTTATGCTTTTTGGAATGGTCCTTATATCTGCTCTGCAGTCCCAGTCCATTCCTGTTCATTGGGGCCATTGGACCTTTAGGCCTTGGAAGAACTTTCAATGTCCTGAGGTAAGATATTTAAATCCTTGCTCTCTTTCTGTACATACTGTAAAACAACCATGTCTCCTCCTATGCTATATACCCTTAATGTAGAATTATTAAATACTTGTTCACTTCGATCTGTGACTACTCTTATCCGTGACCTTATGACTGACTCTCAACTGTCTCACTGAAACATGACTTGTGTCTGGTGATGAGGGATATCTATTGCAATCTGCTCCTCCTTGATACCCTTTCCTTTCTCACTCTCGCCCATCTCATCATGGAGGGGGCTTAGCAATTATTGCTGCTCCAACCCTCTCTATGTCTAAGTGTGGTTCATAAGAACATAAGATATGCCATACTGGGTCAGACCAAGGTCCATCAAGCCCAGTATCCTGTTTCCAACAGTGGCCAATCTAGGTCATACGTACCTAGCAGTTTCCCCAAAAGACACAGGTTCCGCAATGCTTGTACTGGGTCAAGCATTGATATCCTGGGTCCCTTCTTAATAATGGTTTATGGACCTTTCCTCCAGGAACTTGTCCAAACCTTTTTTAAACCCAGTTACACTAACAGCCTTTACTACATCCTCTGGTAACAAATTCCAGAGTTTGATTACACGTTGAGTGAAAAAAAGATTTCTTTTATTAGTCTTAAATAGTTTACCCTGTAGCTTCATTGCATGTCCCCTAGTCTTTCTATATTCTGATAACGTAAACAATCGATCTACGTTTACCCGTTCCACTCCATTCATTAATTTATAGACTTCTATCATATCTCCACTCAGCCGTCTCTTTTCCAGATTAAAGAGCCCTAACCTTTTTAGCCTTTCTTCATAGGAGTATCCTTCCATCCCCTTTACCATTTTGGTGGCTCTTCTCTGAACCTTTTCTAAAATTGCTATATCCTTTTTAAGATACGGCGACCAGAATTGCAGACAATATTCAAGGTGCGGTCGCAACATGGAATGATATAGAGGCATTATAATATCCTTTGTTTTATTTTCCATTCCTATCCTTATGAAACCAATCATTCTATTTGCTCTCTTGGCTGCCGCTGCACACTGGGCCGAGGGTTCTATGGTCCTTTCCTCCTTAGAAGCCATGTTGGTTAGGATAGATGGTCTGGCTTTCCCTATTTATCTAATGTTAGTATCTTGTCCTCCACAAATGTCCTCTTCATCGTGGGGTCTTTTTTCTTTTTTGCTATCAGATATTTCTATTTGCTTCTCTAACCTGCTTGTGATGGAGGACTTCAGCAGTCATGCTTATGACCCCATGCAATCAAGAGAGTCTCTTTTTAGACTTTTGATCTAATCTAGGCTTCCATTAACACGTCTCTGTCCCCACTCCTGTCAGCCACACACTTGATCTTATTTTTTCATCAGAAAATTTGTATTGCACAATAGCTCTATTGACTCAACTTCTCTCTCTTGGACTGATCATTATCTCATTATCTTTCCCAGCACAGGAGGGTGTAGCCACAAAGTCTGTACACAGCTCTGCTTGATAGCAAAGGCATTCTTAAGGAGGACCTCTATCCTCCTATCACTGGGATGGTCATGTGCTTTGCCACAGTGGTAACTAGGGCTTACACTCCAGGGAGCCTGTAAAGCTGATCCAGCTGAGGAAGAACCTTAGGGCCCCTAATGTCCAGCTCAGGAGCCTCCCACTGAGAAACTGCAAAATGATGCATAATGTCCGGGAAAGGAAAGGCCAGAAGGATGCTTGACAGCCTCACTCCCCGAAATGATGGCTGCTGACAAAGCCTGTATAGTAGCAGGCTTTGGAAGAAAAGTCCATAAACCACTATTAAAGGACCAGGGAAATCCGGTTTACCCCTGGGAAAAGCAGCATAGAATCTGTATCTTTTGGAACCCGACAGGTACTTGTGACCAGGACTGGCCACTGTTGGAAACAGGATACTGGGGTTGATGGACCATTGATCTGAACCAGTATGATAGATCTCATGTTCTTATAAGGAAGGCCTCCTGGTATAACAAGCAGATCACAGGAGGATCTTCATCCTCCAGAAGGGGAAATAGTCCTTCTTCCTTGGACTCACCTTCTGGGGAAAGAATTCCTTTCCTACATCCCAAACAACCCCCGTAGGGGATAAGTCTGGATTCCTGGAGTAAAGGGCAAGTGAAAGGGCACAGCGGGGGCTCTTAACCCCCTGGCTCAAGGGGCCTGGACTACCTTAGGGGAGGTCTGGGCCTCCAACCCCCTCGGAGGAGCTGCCAAATAGTTAGGAAGGATTGAGAACATCCTTTGGGTGGTTTCAGCAGCTGCTGCAGAAGCCATTAGAAAGAAGGGGCCCTGGAGCCCCAGAAGTGCTATAGCAGCCCATGGGCTTGCAGATGCAGCTGTTGCACCACACCTCCCTTTGGCAAGAACCGTGCTACTTATTATATCTTTGTCTTTACTGTCACTTAATATTCCGCTCCTTAGGAACCATCAGGGAGATTTCGAAACATACTCAAGAACTTGGCTGTCACCAGAGATGGAAAAGAAGTACATCAAATGACAGGAAAGAGCGTTATATTCAAAAAAAGAGGAAAGAAAAGGGGAGAGAGGAGCCTGGAGGGGAAAGGGAACAAGGGGACAGTCAGGGGTAAGGTGGGGAGAGGTCAAAAGCAGTTTGAAAGAGATGAGTTTTGAGAAGAGACTTGAATTTCTGGAATGACAGTCCTATATAAAAGTTTGCGGAAGGCACCAGCAGGAAAAAAACAAGAGGAGCACAGCTGAGGCACTAAAAATTACATCATACCGCAGAAATAATCACCGAGGTGACCCTGTAGCACCTGGGGCAAAAATACTGCAGCTGTGGGAATAAAACACCAAAGGCCACAGGTTGCATTAGGCTGTGATTAAGTATAGCAATGACCCAAAGAAAAAAACTGCAAAAAAGCCCACCAAAAAAACCCTGAAAACAACATCAAAAGGAGCACTCCAAACCTGTCAGACCAGCTGGAGAAACTTGAGAAGAGAGGCCCCAGCTTCCCCCATAGGCCTAGGCCTAGCTTCAGAAGAGGGATTTTTATTTATTTTAGAGCTGCTCAACCGCATGCAGCAGAGAGCCAAATAAAGTCCACTGAAATCAATGGGGAAAAAAGGAGATAGGAAAAAAACCCTCCGAGGACAAAATTAGTAAGCAGAGAGAGGACAGCAAGTGGAAAGCAGGGGTCTGGGCTCGACTTACGAACCCCCTTCGGGGGCCCCATGGGGTCCTCCTGTCCAGTTTCCAGCCTACTAAGCACTAAGAACTTGTGGGTAGCAGCACTGGACAGAGGGCAAGCTGTCAGTTCAAGGAGACAGGGGCGTACCCAAGCTCTGAGCAACGATGGGCCTACAGGCCTTAGTCACACAGGGCACAGCATCATGGTGTGGGCAGGGGCAGTCAGGTCTATCTGCACTGCTGCACCTTGCCAACTGCTGAAGGCAGACAATTAATGGCATCTCTCAGGGCTGCGTCAGCATATATACCTAGTGGTGACATCGCTGAAAGCTGCTTGACTCTGTCTCCACCTGCTGCCAAGGGAGCACAAGCCACTCATCCGGAATGCTCCAGCAGGATGAAAAGGAAGGAAGGATTTCCCCTCCAGAGTCCCAGGAAATAGTCCAAGGAGACATTACACCAATGTTTCTCAAACTTTATGTGACCATGCCCCTATTTTAGCTGGGCAGACAGACATCGGACCTCGGCTATACCTTACGTCTCATACTGCGGCTGAATCACCATGATACTGCCTCCTGCCAAGCCCACATGGAACAATCTGTAGCACTACTACAACTATTTAGCACTTATAGAGTGCCACAGACGCAGCGCTGCACAACTAACCTACAAGAGGTAGTCAACATACAGGAGACAGTCCCTGCCCGTCAGTCATGCTCATCGGAGCTCACAGTCTAGTTAGAATAGTACAGAGCATTAGTCAGTTCAGCGGAAGATACGGTGTGGTATTTTATTTATTTATTTATGTTCTCTTATATACCGCGCTATTCTGCATCAGTGTGGTTTACATTGAACAAACTAAAATTACATTGAACAGGGCATTATAACTTGGAGGTAACTATTTTACAGGGAACATGTGTTATGGAGGGTTAAGTGGCTTGCCCAAGACCACAAGGAGCACCTATAGTATAGTTTGGTCTAAGGTTAGGTCATATGCGGACCCATGATGTTGCATTTTATTTGCTGCCAGGGTTTCAACTCCAAATGCAGATCTGAGTTTGGAAAGTGCTGCAGTACACATAATTTATTTATTTACAAAACACTTATATACCGCAGATGTTGCACACAAGAAATAATAAGATAGTGAACATACAAACAAAACTAAACTGCAACATGAAAATTTACCACACCACCACTGCTACCGACCAATAATTTCACTCTACCTATCTAACAGCTGAAGCTCTTTAGACAGGTAGAATGAGTGGACTCCCCAGAGGGAGTGGAGAACATGAGGAAAGATCTAGAAAAGCTGGAAGAATGGTCTAATGTTTGGCAGTCAAGATTTAATGTGAAGAAGTGCAGCGTCATGCACTTGGGAAGCAGAACTCCAAGGGAATTGTATGTGATAAGGGGCGAGAGGTTGGTGTGCACAGACCATAGAAACATAGAAACATAGAAATATGACGACAGAAAAAGACCACATGGCCTATCTAGTCTGTCCTTCCATAACAACTACAACAGTCTCCTCTTTACCTTTAGAGATCCTCTGTGTTGGTCCCATGCTTTCTTGAATTCAGTTACTGTCCTCATCTCTACCACCTCCACTGGGAGACTATTCCACGGATCCACTACTCTTTCCGTAAAGAAATATTTCCGCATATCACTCCTGAATCTATCTCCCTTCACCCTCATCCCATGTCCCCTCGTAGCAGAACTTGCTTTCAATTGAAAGAGGCACTCTTCCTGAACATTTATGCCACGGAGGTATTTAAACATCTCAATCATATCACCTCTATCCCGCCTTTCCTCTAAGGTGTACATATTAAGATCCTTAAGTCTGTCCTCATATGCTTTATAATGAAGCCCATTAATCATTTTGGTAGCAACCCTCTGCACCGACTCCATCCTGTTCACATCCTTTTGAAGGTGCGGCCTCCAGAATTGCACACCATACTCCAAATGAGGTCGCACCAAAGACTTATACAGAGGCATTATCACCTCCTTTTTTCTGCTAGCCATTCCTCTCCGTATGCACCCAAGCATCCTTCTAGCTTTTGCCGTCGCCTTTTCCACCTGTTTAGCTACTTTAAGATCATCAGACACAACCACGCCTAGGTCCCGCTCTTCTTTAGTGGACAAAAGTACTTCACTTCCTATACTGTATTGCTCCCTTGGATTGCTGCAGCCCAAATGCATGACCTTACATTTTTTAACATTAAATGCCAGCTGCCAAATTCTAGACCATTCTTCAAGCTTAGCTAGATCCCTCCTCATGTTATCTACCCCTTCCTGGGTGTCTACTCTATTGCAGATTTTGGTATCATCCGCAAAGAGGCAAACCTTACCCGACAACCCTTCCGCTATATCACTAACAAAGATGTTAAAAAGAATTGGACCAAGGACAGATCCCTGGGGCACACCACTGGTAACATCCTTCTCCTCAGAGTGAGCTCCATTTACTTGTACTCTTTGTCGCCTCCCACCCAACCAATTTCTAACCCAAGCAGTAACTTTAGGGTCCATCCCTAGGGTGCTCAGTTTGTTTATAAGTCGCCTGTGAGGAACAGTGTCAAAGGCTTTACGGAAATCTAAATACACCACATCTAGAGCTCTCCCTCGGTCCAACTCCCTGGTCACCCAGTCAAAAAAATCAATCAGATTTGTCTGACAAGACCTGCCTCTGGTGAATCCATGCTGCCTCGGATCCTGTAATCCGCTGGACTCCAGAAACCTCACTATTTTCTCTTTCAGCAGCGTTTCCAATAATTTACTCACCACCGAAGTTAAACTAACCGGCCTGTAGTTTTCAACCACATCCTTACTTCCGCTTTTGTGTAAAGGCACCACATGAGCCTCTCTCCAGTCCTTTGGCACCACTCCTGACTCCAACGAGGCATTGAAAAGGTCAGTCAGGAGAAGGACCTTGGTGTGATTGTTTCTCAGGACCTGAAGGTGGCGAAACAGTGTGACAAGGTGGTGGCAAAACTCAGAAGGATGCTGGGTTGCATACAGAGAGGAATTACCAGCAGAAAGGAAGAGGTACTAATGCCACTGTAAAAATCGCTGGTGAGGCCTCACTTAGAATATTGTTTTCAGTTTTGGAGACCATATCTCACAAAGGATATAAAAAGGCTGGAAGCAGTTCAGAGGAAGGCGACTAAAATGATTTGGAGCCTGCGTCAGAAGACTTATGAGAAGAAACTTGAAGACCTAAATATGTACACTCTGGAGGAGAGGAGGGACAGGGGAGATATGATTCAGACCTTTAAATACTACGAACAAACAAACCTCTTCCAAAGACGGGGAAGCTGTAAAACTAGAGGGCATAACATGAAGCTGCAAGGGGGTAAACTGAAAGGTAATGTCAGGAAATACTTTTTCACTGAAAGAGTGGTGGATGCTTGGAATGCCCTCCCGATGGAAGTGGTGGGGCAAATACAGTGACAGAATTCAAAGTGGCTTGGGACAGACACAGTGGATCCCTTTATTTTATTTGGTTCTTCTATACTGCCCCTTCCAGAGATAAGGGGCGGTTTACATTTAACACAACAGATTACAAAGAACAGAGGTTGAACTATTTACATAGATCCATGGGTAAATAGATCCTTTATAGCAACAGGATAGAATCAAAATAATCATAACTCTCTTATATCTCAACAAATAGGGCTGATCTACATGGAGTGGTGGGTGCACCCCTAAACAAAGGCATGGTGAAGGGTGACCTGCACAGAGCAGCAGGTGCACTTACTCTGACCGCCTGGCTGGGCAGATTAGATGGACCATACTGGTCTTTATCTGCCGTCATAAACTATGTTATTATGTTACTATGAAGTTCTTTTTTGGATAAATCTCCTCTCTTTATTCTGATTTTGGGCTATTTTTGTTTGCTTGGATTCTACCAATCAATAATTGGCAACCACCCTGTTGTCTTACTCAGTAGGTTTCTAACAGGAACTATTAAAACTTGACTAAAAAAATACATTTTCAATTTTTTCTGAAAGTCGAGCAAATCCATGTTCAATCTTAAATCTAGAGACAATCTATTCCAAAGCAAGGGAACAGAAAAAGAAGTCATCTGGTTTAAAACTGGCACATCCTGGATACCAGGGACCAAAGGACACTGTAACACATTACCACCATTAGAACAAAGTGTCTGAACCAGACAAGACAATTTCCAGGGCCTAGATATTGGTAAAAAAGTCCAGGATTCAGGACCTTAAAAACCAACAATAACATCCTGAATTGAATTCTAAATGCTATCTCCAGACGATGCAGCTCCTGTAAATGGAGAGTGATGTGCAATATCTGCTCTTGCAAACTAAAAGTCTTATTGGGAGAAATTTCTTAAGGGCGAAGAATTCAAGTTGGTGCTTCACAGGATGCAGTCGCATAGTCACGGACAGAACTGATTGCCGTGTGCACACTCTCACAGCGCCTTCTTAGCACTTTAGACTCTTTTTGGACCGGTGCTGAGCTCCCTGGTTCCCCCAAGACCCTGTTTCTCCTGTTTCTCCAAGTGCTTGTGGGCCTCAGGCCTTCTTCGAGCACGCCACACTCACAGAAACACCAGGTCAGCCTCAGCAGCAGTCAAAAGGCTTTTGCTATGTGTAAAAGGGAACATTTAATAACTGATATAAATTTCCTTTACAAGAAAATGCAAGTGATCATATAAAGGCACATTTTAGATAAGACGCGGAGGCCACCATGTCTATACTTCTGATGGTATTTGCGAAACGGCTCTGCGGAAGATGGAGCCGTATGTAAAGTACATTTCCATGTGTAGCGGGAGGAGCAATTTTCACATATGCCTATGGGAAAAACGTATGGAGGAATCCTGGCAATTTACATATATAAATTCTGGCATTTCAAAATGCGCATGTGTAAATGTTGGAACTTGCGTGTCTATTGCAGCTATTTTGACAACTTAGACATATAGATACCATTAATGGACTATGAAGACTCTTTGTATGCAGCGTCTCGCTTTGGAGGGGGTAATGAACTGTGAGGGGTGAAGGGGAATATGCCCTTTAAGCTCTCTTGTAACCAGATGGTCAAAAACAGCACTTTTGGAAAATCTGTTCATGTCTGGGGCAGGTGTAATTTCAGATGTGTGCAATTCCGGTCATACGTGTACGTCTTCCATATGAAATTGGAGATATACATCTAGACCTCTGCCCCACCCACACTCTGCCAGAAACTTCCAGAATGCTTCTTGGCCAAATGTTCCTATAAGGATGTGGCCAGGGCAAAAATGTTTCAACTGTGACCTTTCCAAAATTGCGTTTTAAATGTGAATGCTGTACGCTACAGTTTTCTGCCGCTTATTGAAAACTAAATTTTCCCGGTTTTGTATGGGGGGGTGGGGGGGGGGGAGGTCATGCTTTTCCAGACATTCATTTTAAATGTGCATCTTGCCTGCACACTAGGGCTTTTTGAGTGTCCTTATCAATTATACACACATTAATTTGTATAAATATGCTTGTAGAAGCGATCGGCACACATTTAACATTGTTAGATGTCCAAATAAAGAAAATGTGCACCCTTGAGTACACCCCCCCCAGCAAACTGCACCACCTTCTCTTTGCAAATTAGGACATAGGAATTCAGCTCACTAAAGTATGGCGCCCTGCACTTGCTGAGTGATTTCCACATCCAACCGGAATTAAATGGAGAAAAGGTTTAAGCAAGTTAGAGAAAAACTCCATTTCTACCTGTGAAAACAGAGAAATGAATTAACACATCTTGCCTGATTTTGTAAGCTACTTAGAGATTAGGGGGGGGGGATATTCAGCGGCAGCGGCTGGCACTGGCAATGCGGTTAGCTGTTGCTGCTGAAAACTAACCTGGGGCTATAGCCGGCCACCAGCATTCAATAGCTGGGTCATTGCAGAACCCGGAAGCTAACTGGGCAATGGCTCAATATTGCTGCTACCCGCTTAGCTTCCATGGGTAACGTTAGGCCAGCCTTTGCCATGCCTGGATTTACTCACAGGTCTCTAACTAGGCAGCAGCTCAGTTTCACCGCTACCCAGTTAGCAATGGGTGCCGCCTTTGCTCTGCCCATGACGCATCCCGATGTTATCTGCATAGTAGCAGTGGCACCTGTGCATACTGAATATCCCACTGACCAGAATTTACATGGTTTGCAAGTCTGCAAATGCCTTTACATATCCCCCATATGATTTGCGGTGTACAGATATTTTTACATGAAATAAATAAACGTAATAATGTCTGACTCAGCTTAAGGAGGGAGAGAAAAGAAGAAAAACAAGGGGGACAAGGAAGGAAATTCTCACACAAATTCCTCAGGCTCAAACTTTACTTAAAACAACATAAAATATTCTCCCATTAGAATAACCTTCTTAAAGAGAACTGTGCCATGGGAGTAATGACAGCTAGTTACTCATGGCAATAAATTGTCCTGCGATTTACAGATTGGAAGGGTCCTGCGACTCTTGCACACTGCTGGAGTAAAAGACAGCCCAAAGGTTCCCCCTAAGAGAATGAACTGTCAATAGGAGAAATGTTCCGTGTATTACTCATAGATCTGCTACACTCAAATCACTCCTCTCCTCCTTTCTCCCTTTTGATTCCTAGACACAGCACTTGTTGGAAAGTTAGAATATATGGCACTAACAGATGGAATACACATAATAGGTATCTCAGAGGCATGGTAGAAAGAAGATAACCAATGGGAAACTGTGATACCAGGGTACTAATTGGTAGATGGGCAGTGGTATATGTTAAGAATGATATAAAGTCAATGCAGGAAACAAATTGCGCTCTGGAATCTTTATGGAGAGAAATTCCAAAACTGATGGAGAAGAGTACAGTAGTGAGGGTACACTACTGTTCACTTCACCAGGATGAGGAAACAAGCTGTAAAATGCTAACAGAGATTAGGAAGGCTAATAAAATTGGCAACACAATAATAATGGGAGATTTCAATTACCCCAGTATTGATTGGGAAAAGTCACCTCAGGACCACAATTCAAAAGCTATTAGGGATGGGATTTGCAGAGAGATGACTAGATGGTAAAGGGATCAGAGGGAAATATACAGTAGATGACCTTGGCAGTGCTCTGTTTATAAAAAATGAGGCTGTAAAGAAGAGTAAAGTTGACAAGAGAAATTGAACTTGTAGCTAACAGAGAAATCTAGTGAGAGACTAAGCAGTGAAATGTGTTTAGAAAGTGGGCAAGAAGGTCAAACAATGAGTGGAGTGAGAAGGACACTGTGCAAAGCATTTTAGCAACTAAGAGCCGCAGGAGAAGGACGGAGGCTAAGACATTTGTGGGTTCGGAGGAGGCTGAGAGACATCCTCAGGGCCCCTCCCTGCCCTGGTCTGAATTTCTGCTGCAATCCACACTGGTTCAGTGGACAATTTTTCATAATCTGTCTTGTCTGCAAAGTACAGGGGCTATTTTAGCTTGTGCACTCCACTTCTCACAGCAAAAGACCTGAGTAGTTGCCCTTGAAAACAAGCAAGTGCAGAGTGCACATGTTAAAAAGCATCTGCATACATTGCTCCTGCTATTTGCATAGGTGGGTGAGGTGTTGCAAAATAGCTCATGTACTTTTGGTAATCTTATGTGCATGAAGTTTCCCTCCCCCCCAAGCTAAACATGCCCAGAGGACCTTCTATGCGCACACGCATACCTTTAGTTGCATTTCAGGGGGGTAATTTAGAGTCAGATCATATGATCTGGGTAAAGACCTTTGTAAACTGCCCTGTCAGTGGCTGCAGAGTTTACAGAGTAAATGAAGACATGTGTCCAGCAGGAAGTGCTGGGTTCTGGTTGTTAGTAGCAACTGGTTTTACCTAGTGCTGCATCATATCAATATATTGAGTGGTATCCTTATGATCAGAAATTATTCTGTTCTCTTAAATACGTCCGATGATGCTGCAAATACATCCTGGTTAGGAACAAAAATCCATAACTCGATCACCTTGTAAAATACAGCACTTTCCGTGAAAAACATGCAGATGGTTGCAGGAAATCCCTGGGTCTTCCCCGGCTGGCTATAAGGAAGCCCAGGAAATCCTCAAAGGGCTGGTGCAAGAAATGTTGCTGCCTTGGGAGATTCAACCTGTGCAAGTCCTCCATAGCTCCCACCTTCACCTTCGCTCTCTAACAGCCAAATGCCCTCTAAGTGGGGGTCACAGCCCCTGTAGCCCTACCTCTTTCCTTATGGGCTTTGTGGCACTAGAGCACACGGGAAGATGAGAAATTAAAGCCTCACCCTCTGCTGACATTGCTGGGATTGAGCCTTTCAGGAGCATCTTTGGAAGGCAATCCTAGAACAAATGACTAGATCAGGCAGATGGGACAATTTGGCAGAGCTATAAGAACATAAGAACATAAGATATGACATACTGGGTCAGACCAAGGTCCATCAAGCCCAGTATTCTGTTTTCAACAGTGGCCAATCTAGGTCATATGTACCTAGCAGTTTCCCCAAGGGACACAGGTTCCACAATGCTTGTATTGGTTCAAGCATTGATATCCTGGGTCCCTTCTTAATAATGGCTTATGGACCTTTCCTCCAGGAACTTGTCCAAACCTTTTTTAAACCCAGCTACACTAACAGCCTTTACTACATCCTCCGGTAACAAATTCCAGAGTTTGATTACAAGTTGAGTGAAAAATATTTTCTTTTATTAGTCTTAAATAGTTTACCCTGTAGCTTCATTGCATGTCCCCTAGTCTTTCTATATTCTGATAAGGTAAACAATCGATCTACGTTTACCCGTTCCACTCCGCTCATTAATTTATAGACTTCTATCATATCTCCCCTCAGCCGTCTCTTTTCCAGGTTAAAGAGCCCTAACCTTTTTAGCCTTTCTTCATAGGAGTATCCTTCCATCCCCTTTACCATTTTGGTGGCTCTTCTCTGAACCTTTTCTAAAATTGCTATATCCTTTTTAAGATACGGCGACCAGAATTGCACACAATATTCAAGGTGCGGTCTCACCATGGAACGATATAGAGGCATTATAATATCTTTTGTTTTATTTTCCATTCCTTTCCTTATGATACCTAGCATTCTATTTGCTCTCTTGGCCGCCGCTGCACACTGGGCCGAGGGTTTTAACATGTTATCCACAATGACGCCTAAATCTTTTTCCTGGGTGGTGGTTCCTAATGTGGAACCTTGCATCGTGTAACAATAGTTTGGGTTGCTCTTCCCTAGGTGCATAACTTTGCACTTGTCCACATTAAATTTCATCTGCCATTTTGATGCCCAGTCTTCCAATTTATCCAGATCCTATGATCTATGGTTCTTGCCTTGTCATGCTCCTTTTGACAGAGATGGTCACACACCACTTGCAGACATCCAGTTGAGTACAATTATGTGTATCAGACCTGGAACCTCCATCCCCCTTTCCTGACTCTCAGTCTTTGCTAACATCACTTCTGCACTCGTCCACTGGTTCTCGGCAGCCTGCACTCGTCTTTGGTTTGATTTCATTACATTAATGAGCAGATTACTACTACTACTACTGAACATTTGTATAGTGCTACAAGACGTACGCAGCGCTGCACAGACACATGTAAAAGACGGTCCCTGCTCATCAGAGCCTGCAATCTAGTCAAGACAGACAACACAGTAGCTGTAGACACGGGATACATCTAGGGGGAATGGTAAGGAAACACAAATTACAGAACAAATCATAAAATATACAATAAAATATAAAGTGAATGAAACAATCCAAAATATTTAGCATAAATTACAGTAAAGAACATCGATTTCTTTCAGAAACCAAGGTGATTTGACCTTGTCAAGAGTGTCCACCCTGCTTATGAACTTCCATCTTGTAACAACCTACTGAAGGCTACTTGTCTTTCTTATGGAGCCCTTTATTGAAAAGTGGCCAGAGGATATGAGCAGACACCCTTTAAACAAGGAGTGGGATTCAATGGACATTAAGAACTAATTGTGACTAATCCCGCTCATGACCCCAGTGGTTTGATCTATGACATCAAACAGAGTCAGAACATGCCTAGGATCATAGTCAGAACATGCCTAGGATCATAGGCTACTAATCCCCATTCCTAAGGTACTTGCCTGACTCCTTTTTGTACAGTAGCTATGGTGAGATTCAGAAGGTGTCAAACATGGTAGAGAACTGTCTTTATACCAAGTTTAGGGACAGTCTGGCACGACTGAAGCTGCACAGAAGAAGGCTGGCTGTTGTTGGCTTCCTTGTAAGCTGTTAAAAAAGGTGGAGATGCTATTGTTTGAAAGAAAAGTTAGGGGTGAGGGGTAGAGGGAAAGAGCACCAAAACAGAATGGGGAAGCAGGACTGGCTCACACATTAGACAGGCACCTAGGATGTCAGTTTCTGACGAGCTCAACACATTCAAAGGATCAGCATGGGAATCAATTTTTGCAAGTGACTATACAAAATTCCGTCCGTTAATTAGCTCATTGCACCAAACTACTTTAATTTTTGTTGGACTATATCATCCCAAGCTGCTATAAATGAGCTGCTTCTCTTTTTAGTCCTTTTTACTCTTTGATCAATGAAGTGAGCAATGAAGACAGACTACAATATCTTCACCTTCTAAATGACTACCGCACTGCAACAGACAAGGCAAAATAGGAACACCATATCAAGCTACTCAACTCTGCAATCAACCAGCCAAAGGAGCTCTTCAATATTGCAAACCATCTAACAAAAGCAACTACTACCGAAAACACTGAAATCACGATCACCCCAGAAACAACTGGCTAAACAATACAAGCAACTGCACCCCCAACTGGAAGCCTCTCACACACCCCCTATTGAAGACAATCACAATCTCATAGACTCCTGTATCTCCTTCACGAATATTATGAGGCGACAAACAGAAAACACAATTTCATCTTTAAACACAACAACCTCCCCACTGGATCCCTGTCCCGTCTCATGGATTAAAGCAGTCAAGAAAGAACTAAGTGGAGCTCTCACCAAAATCACAAATGCAATTCTACAAGGCACTATGCCCACATGCCTGAAAACTTCATCCATAAGTCCAACACTAAAAAAACCCACCCTGTACCCATCTGACCCTAGATCATACAGACCCATTGCTAACCTACCCTTTACAGCTAAGATTGTTGAGAAAACCATCCAACATCAACTTCAAGAACATATTGACCAGCATAATCTCCTTGACCCCAACAACACGGTTTCTGTCTTCACCACGGAGTGGTAATCGACCATCCTGGTAAACACTCTAGCTCAAGGAATGCCACACATCAATCAAGGCTTCCTTCTAATCTTTTTAGACATATCATCAGCTTTTGACACTGTAAACCACGATATCCTTCTACAACGTCTCTGCACCTAAGGAATCCAAGGCACAGTACTCAGATGGTTCACTTCCTACTCACAGATAGTCACCAGCAAATAAATATTGGAAAAAACACCTCCAACCCATATAAGCAGACCCAAGGAGTTCCCCAAGGATCCACCCTCTCTGCCATGCTTTTCAACCTTTACCTCTGACCACTCTGCACAATCATTAGATCACATAACTTATACGTCCACATCTACGCAGGAAATATCATTATCTATGGACCAATCAACATACACCAGCCCACACTGTTCACTCACATAGAATGCTTCACAGATATAACTAACTGGCTTAAGGACAACAACCTTCTAATCAACTACAACAAAACAGAGGCACTCTACATAAGAAAACATACCGCCTTTGTCTCCCTCCCCCCCACAACAACAGTGAACAACACAACAATTAAAACCCAAACTGAAGTCCGGTACCTTGGGATCATCCTCGATCAGCACCTCACCTTCAAAGACTACATCAGCAAAATCACCAGGACAACCTTCTTCAAAACAAAGACATTACAACACCTCCGACCACTCCTTGAACCAACAGACTTCCATACTGTCCTTCAGGCATCCATAATACCCCACCTGGATTTCTGCAATGCTATCTGCCAGGGCCTTCCACAATCCACACTCCTGTCCTTGAAAACAGCTCTCCACTCAACAGTAAGGACTCTACAAGCAGCAACAAGACAGGATCATATCATATCAAACAGCTCCACTGGCTACCATTACAGAGCCGAATAAAATTCAAAACTCTTATTCTCGTACACAAAGCAATCCACTCCAACCTCCCTAAACAACTCAGATCTAGACAGATCTCCACAACAAATACCCTTGTCATCCCCCACATCAGAACCAAATCCAACCAGCAAGCAAATAAACGAACCTTTCAACTGTACGCACCCTCCATATGGAGCACTCTCCCAGATCAGCTCAGGAACATCACAGACCTCAAAACCTTCAAAAAACATCCGAAGACATATCTATTCACGGAACACTTCACCCCTATAACATACTGTAGGTCAGTGGACTACACTGGCACGTAATCTAAGTCTGTATAATGTAAATAGTTTAAGCCTGTAGATAGTTATAAACTCCTATATATCAACTGCATGTTGTGTATAGTTGACGATATTGTTATAATGTGTTTTCACACATGTTCAATGTAAACCGCCTTGATCCGATGAAAGGAGGTATATAAATTTAAGTAAATAAATCAATAAATCATGCAACAATTTGAGTCATTTTTTTAAAAAAATGGTAATTACACTTACCTGGTAATTGTTCTTCCTTGAGGGACGACAGTTTAGTCCTCCACCTCTGGGTTGTGCATCTCCTCCTGCAGCTTGGAGACTGGGCATGTCACAAAAATGGGACAACACTGGATGTAGTCTGCTGGTCTCTCCCATCATCCCCAGTGAACTATTGACAAAGCACACTTAAAGGAGCAACAAATAAGTAGCTAATAAAAAACAAAACATTTTAAGTGAACGTATAAAAACTACTTTATACCAGAGACTTTCTTGTCTCGGAAGATAGGCTTTTCTTCTTGTGCCTTCTCCTGCGCCAGAGAGATAGACAAGAAAGAACCAGAAAAGACAAAGAATCATAGAAAAACATCTAGCTACCGGTAATCTCACCCTTCTCCCGGCTGAACCTCCACTGCTTAGCATACTACCCCAGGTGGGAATGAGGACTAAACTGTCGTCCCCCAAGGAAGAACAATTACCAGGTAAGTGTAATTACCATTTCCTTATCGGTCCTCCAGTTTAATCCTCTACCTCTGGGATGTAACAAAACAGTACTTATTGGGAGGGACCCTTCCAGCCGGCTCACAACACTGCCACCCCAAATACAGCATCCTTTGCTGCCAAGACATCCAGGTGGTAGTGTTTACTGAAAGTGTGAAGAGACGACCAAGTAGCCGCCCTACAAATTTCCACAGGCGACACCAAACTGTGTTCCACCCATGAAGCCGCTTGCGCTCTGGTGGAATGAGCTTGCAATCCAGCTGGCACCTGTTGCCCCGACAACAGATATGCCAAAGCAATTGCCTCTCTAATCCATTGAGAAAGGGAGGCTTTCGCCGCCGCCTACCCCTTACGGGATTCACCGAACAAAACAAACAGATGGTCGGATTTGCGAAAACCCTTTGAGACCTTCAAATACTGATGCAACACTTGCTTTAAGTGCAAGAAGCGCAGTCCCCGGTCCGCAGCGTTATTTCCTAATGAACCCAGCACCGGAAGAGAAACCATCTGATTTATATGAAATGGAGAAACTACCTTGGGCAAAAAGGAGGGAACTGGCCGAAGCACCACCTTTTCCCTAGAAAAAGACCGAAACAGCTCTCTACAAGACAATGCCTGTAACTCAGAAATTTGCCTCGCTGAGCAAATGGCCACCAAAAACACCGTCTTCGACATCAAATCCTTCACGGACGCCTGTTGTAAGGGCTCAAAAGGCTCCCTAGCCAGAGCTGCTAAAACCAAGTTGAAATCCCACGGAGGAACCAAAATCCTACGAGAGGGACGTAACCTGGTTACTGCTTTGAGAAAATGCAACACGTCAGCATGTGCCCCTAGCGCTATTCCCTGCACCTTGACTCTATAGCAAGCCAGCGCTGCTAACTGTACTCTCAAGGAGCTGGCCACCAGGCCCTTCTTGAAACCGTTCTGCAGGAAGCTTAAAACCACCGAAACGGATGCGGTCGCCGCACGCACTTGCCTCCTGGAACACCAATCCTCAAATATGCGCCAAATGTGAACATATGTCAGAGACGTAGACGACTTCCGTGCTTTAAGTAAGGTCACAATGACTGCCCCTGAGTAACCTTTTCTCTTTAAACGCACCCTTTCAATGGCCAGACCGTAAGCGAGAACCGATCCACTTGGGGCATCCGCAGCGGTCCTTGAAATAACAGACTGTCTGACGTCGGCAATCTCCACAGATCTCCATCGATGAAGCAGATGAGATCGGCATACCAAGGATGTCTTGGCCAGTCCGGAGCCACCAGCAACACTATCCCCGGGTGAGCCTCGATACACTGTACCACCCGACCTATGAGCGCCCACGGAGGGAAATACATAGAGGAGACCCAACACCAGCCAGCGTTGCAGCAGGGCATCGATCCCCCCCGACATTCTTTCTTGCCGTCTGCTGAAGAACTGACTGGCTTTTGCTGAGTGAAAAGTCACCATGAGATCCATTATTGGTGGCCCCCACCTGTGCACCACCTGTGCAAAGACCTCCGGATGCAACTCCCATTCGCCGGCATCCACCTGGACTCTGCTGAGAAAATCCGCCGTCACATTGTCCTTCCTGGCAATGTGTGCCACCAAAATCGCTTGCAGCCGAAGTTCGACCCAAGCAAAGAGCACCTCTGCTTCCTCTTCCATGGCCGTACTTCATGTACCACCTTGCTGATTGATGTAAGCCACCGTTGCGGAGTTGTCCGATAGAACTCTTACTGCTCGACCCCGCACCATCCCCTCGAAAGAATGCAACGCTAACGCCACAGCTCTGAGTTCCAATCTGTTGATTGACCACGTGCTCTCCTGAGCTGACCACAGACCCTGCATGAAGAGCTCCCCGCAATGTGCTCCCCATCCTGCGAGGCTTGCATCTGTCAACAATGGTAGCCACTCTGGCTGTTCCAGGGCATCCTGGCCTTCAACGATTCCGGAATTAGCCACCACCTCAATGCTCGTCTGACCCCGAGAGGGCAGGGCAGCCGTCTGCTCAGCGGGTTGGATTCATGAGACCAACGGTGAAGCAACGATCACTGCAACAGTCTCATATGAGCTCTGGCCCAAGGTACCACCTCCAAGGACGCCACCATTGTACCCAATACCCGGAGATAATTCCAGGCCGAAGGAGCTGGTGCGGTCCTGAATTGGCGAATCACTTGACGTAGGGCTTGGACCCGATGATCCGGCAGAAACACAGTTCCCTTCTGAGTGTCGAATTGCACCCTGAGGTACTCGAGTCTCTGGGACGGAATAAGATGGCTTTTGCTCGTATTGACTACCCAGCCTAGCTTCTCCAAGAATTTCACCACCTTGTCCGTAACTTGCACGCTCTCGGCTCTGGACTTTGCTCGAATTAACCAATCGTTGAGATAGGGATGAACCAGAATTCCTGCCTTTCATAATGCCGCTGCTACCACCACCATGATCTTGGTGAATGTCCGCGGCGCCACTGCTAGACCGAAGGGCAACGCCTGGAACTGATAGTGCCCCCAAGGTAGAGCGAAGCGCAGCAACATTTGATGACCCGCTCTGATTGGTACGTGTAAATACACCTCCATGAGATCGAGGGAGGTCAAGTACTCCCCTTGGCGCACCGCCACAATGACGGACCACAGCGTTTCCATCCTGAAATGCGGTGCGCGGAGACAGTGGTTCACCCCTTTTAGATCTAATATTGGACGAAGCGATCCATCCTTCTTTGGTACCATGAAATAAATTGAGTATCGACCCCTGCCGTAATCTTCTTTGGGCACTAGGACAACCGCACCTAAGTACAACAGCTGATTCAGTGTGCAGCGGACTGCCTGGGCTTTCTGCTGCCCTTTGCAGGGCGACTGCACAAACGAATCCCGAACTGGTCGTGCGAACCCCAGCGCATAGCCTTCCCGGATTATTTCTAAGACCCACTGGTCGGCCGTTATTTGGATCCAGGCAGGAAGAAAGTTCTGAAGTTGCCTGCCTATCGGAAAACTTCCTGCCGAGGTCTGCCTCACTTCATTGTGGCTTTCAACTGTATGCTGAGGCTGACGTTGCAAAACCTCTACCTGCTCCTCGAAACCCCTGAAACCCCTGGGACCGAGGAGCAAATCTTCCCTCTGGAATCCGCCCAAGCAAGAAGTCCGAAATCTCTGAAAATCTCTAAAGGAACCCCGAAAGGTCGATGTGGACTTTCCCTGTTTGGACTTATCCTCCAGCAGTCGGCCACCTTTAGACTCTCCTAAGTCTTTTACCAACTTATCGAGATCCTCCCCGAACAACAACCTTCCTTTGAAAGGGAGCTTACCGAGACGTGCCTTGAAGACCCGTCCGCCGCCCAATTCCGCAACCAAAGGGATCTGCGAGCGGCAACCAGCAACGCCATACTATTAGCCAGGGCTCTGATCAAGTCATAATGAACATCTGACAGATAAGCTGACCCCCAACTCCAGGCGGTCCAGCTGTCTCTGACCCTTTTGCTCCAGCTGAGCCGACTGTTGCAAACGCTGTGACCATCGAAGACAAGCTCTTGCCACCCACGCTCCACAAATGGAGGCTTGTAATGACACCGCGTTGGCTTCAAAGGATTGTTTCAACAAACCATCCAACTTTCTATCCTGCGCATCCTTCAAGGCTGAGCTGCCTTCTACAGGAATAGTGGACTTCTTGGTCACCGCTGACACCACTGCATCAATCCTCGGAGCCCGAAACTTCTCCTTGTCCTTATCTGCTAACGGATTCAGTCTATTCATAATGCGAATACCTCTGAGCCCTGCTTCCGGCTGATCCCACTCATCCTGTATCATTCTGTCAAGCACCTTGTGAACGGGAAACACGACCTGTGTTTGTCACACTGCCTGAATAATTTGATCTTCACCGTTGTCGTCCTCCACAGGCTGTTCCGTGGTGAGCTTAAGCGTCTGAAGGGACTCCATGATAAGCGCTGTCAACTCCTCCCTCCGGAACACCCGAATAATTTTTGCCTGATCCTCTGGCTCAGGAATTTCTCCTTCTTCCAACTCCGCATCTCCACCTTCGAGGTCGATCTCATTCTCCTCCGACTCCTGCCCCTCCAACTCAGAAATCGAAGGCTCCTGAGTCCTTGCTCATTTTGGTGGTCTCGAAGAACTGGCACTTGCCTCAACCGAGCCTGGCTGTTGCAGCACCACTGACAGCGACAGAGCCTCTGGCACCTTCCCTTGCCATCGCAAACAGAACACCTGATGCATAATTAACACAAAGTCAGGGCAAAAATCCCCAGGCTGCGGTCCTGAAGTCGAAAGAGCCGCAGAAGGACCGGCTGGCGCCTAGAGAGCGGCCCCTGGTGCAGTGAGCAGCAGCCCCCCTGCGTCCAACCCAGCCGAGGACCCCTGAAGGTCCTGTCCTACCTTAACCTCCATCTGCTGCTCCACGCTGGTAGAAACTTGCGTACAGCCTGGCAAATGCCAGAGTCAATGATAGCTCCTCTATGGGTACCGCACACTACACATTGAGGCCATGATGCCATTGCCTCTTTAATTAATATATATTTTTTTATGTTCTTAACTTACACTATTCTCCAATTATTCTCTTTTGTTGTTTTTCTTCTTCTTTTTTTTTTTTAAGTAACCACAGTGGTCAAACAATAGTATCCTGACCAGTACCACAAATGACGTGGTTCTGCCACCTGATTAAGGAAGCCAAATTAAGCTACCTTCCCAAGAGCTCCCAAAGAAAGACTGTTTTCACTAATATCACCAAACTAACATAAAAGCAACTCAAAAATAAATTAAAGCGGAATTAAGGACTCCAGGAAAAGGAACCGCATCCAAACATTGAATTGAATTGAATTAACTTGAATGGAACGGAGTGCCGCAGGATTCAGTTGCCTGGATGTAGAAGGCACGCTGACAAAATGGCCGCCGCTGCCTGTCAGAACAGAAAAAGGCGCCAAAACCACTGGTCCCCACTTGGCGCATTTGCGCTGCTCAAAATCCAGCCCGTTTGCTCATACTCACTGCCCCAGGTCAGCCAACGAACTGTGATCCGCGCTCCTGCGGTGCTGCAGTCCACGCGGCTCCACTCCGCTAATGAGTGGGGAGCCGACGGGCAGGCTTCCGGCCACAAAATCTAGCGAGGCTGCAGAGACGTGACAGCTCTGTGCCGCCGAAGCCCGAACTGGCTGTCTGTGCTGCTGAGCTCTCCCCTGTACTGACCAGGGAGGAGAGATCTGCACCGTTAGTTAGTTGTAAAGGAGAAAATTAAGACTGACCGGGTAGCAGAGCCAGGCACAAGAAACCGCACTCTCCCGTTTAGTTTTTTTTTTTTAAAGATACAGCCCCCAAAAAAATACAAAATGCAAAACAAGTGACAAATTAACCCAAAATCAGCTAAAGCTAATCTAACTGCTCCTTATCTGTTCTCAAGTGAGCCCAGCACTTAGGCTCACTACGTCCTCCTGCTGCATGGAGACTGGACACACTGGGGATGATGGGAGAGACCAGCAGACTACATCCAGTGATATCACATTTTTGTGACACGCCCAGTCTCCAAGCTGCAGGAGGAGGTACACAACTCAGAGGTGGAGGACTAAACTGAAGTGCAGATAAGGAATTAGCAATAGGAAAAACCAACCACGACTGTCGTGTTTCGAATTACCTAAAGCTAAATTCTGCATCAGGGTATTGGTAATTTAAATGCACTCATCTTCAGTCAAATTTACTGTGGTCTTTATATCCCATCTCTAAACCCAAGAATGCAGGAGTGGAGGAGTGGCCTAGTGGTTGGGACAAGGTACTTCAGGTCAGGGGTTCAAATCCCACTAGAGGACAGCAACCTTGGGCTGGAAGGACTGGGGTTTCTAGTCCCACAGGTGGTCTTGGGCAAGCCACTTAACCCTCCGTAGCCCATGTTCTCTGTAAAATTGTTATCTATGAGTTATAATGCCCTGTTCAATGTAATTTCAGTTTGTTCAATGTAAACCACACTGATACAGAATAGCACAGTATATAAGAGAATGTAAATAAAATAAATTCTGTCAGAGAGCTTCCATGGCTTATACAAAATATGGTCATAGCATTTTTCATCTTACATAAGCTCCTCCCACAAGAATACTCATTGATCACTTTATAAAAGAATAAAAAGGACTAAAAAGAAAAGCAGCTCATTTATAGCAGTTTTGGATGATATAGTCCAACAAAAATTAAGTTAGTTTGGCACAATGAACTATATTAGAGTACGGTACTTTGTATAGTCACTTACGAGTTTCTGAGGGGCAGCACTTAATGCAAAACGGGAGATGCTCAAGGCCAGAGCCACCAGCACATTCTTTCACCTGCAGGGAGTGTGGGCCACACATACGAACAAAGCAAAGCTTAATACTTCAACGTATGATGCCTGCTTGTGCATTTTTATGGACTGCTGTGGGGGGAATGGTGTTGGGATGATTACGATTATTGAGTTTATAAAAATCTCAGTGAATGGGGGGTAGGGAGCCCATAAGGCTGAAGGTTCATTTAGGACGCCCAATACCTTGCTCTGGCCCTGTGGGGGGAGAGGGTACAGAATAAATAGGAGAGACTTGGAGAAACAGGGAGAAGGTTGGAAAGAGCAGGATGAGCCTGCGAGGGGGCAGTTGTGCTATACAGGTCCAAGTGGAAGCTGGAGGGGGAATGCAATAAGGGAGGGGATTTTTTCATCCCCCTCACTTTGCCACTGTAGGCAGTTGCCTGGTTGGCTTAATAGCCAGCACCAGTCTTGCCTGGCACAGTCCAGCGATACCTACACAGTAATTAGCTTTCAAGGAAGTCACTTGAGGCGCTGTAATTAAATTGAGCTCTTCTGGTGGTGCCAGTGCAGCGTGAGTACAGTGCAGCCATCACACATAGTGCCAGAGGAGATTCTGTTCCCGTTGTGCTGCTTCCATCCCTGCCCCCAGTGACTGGGGCATCTCACACCCATCTGCACCAGGTGCCGAGGAACCCCTCGTACTTCTCCTCTTCCCACCTACGATCACAGAGTTCCCGGCCTGGAGAAGATGGACCACTGTGGTCTAAGGACAAGGGGGGGGGGGGGGGTTCAGTCCTGCACAGCTGCTCCCTTCTGGCCATAGCTCATTAAAATAATCCAGCCGCCAGCCTTTCCCTGAGTGTACAGATCTCCCGTTGCTTGAGAATCAGTATTGCACAGAGCTGCTATATTAGTTTTAGGTCTTAAATCATACACGGACGGCTTGTTTAGAAAAGTAAGCAGCAAAGCAAATATTAGCAGCTCCTAACACTGTAGCATTAATTCTGCAGGAGCTGGGGGAGGGTGCGCAGGAAAGGAATGCATTTGTTCTGCTCCATTCCTCGGAGCCAGTGCTATTCAGAGCAGATCTTCAGTGCCTGGGCTCCGAGGACACCCCGCGACACCCTCCACTTTCCATGGACTGAACCTCCACTCTCATGCAGGTCTTGACCTCTAACAAAATGCAGGAGACCACTAACCCTCTTCCTGGAAGAAGGCTTCAGACCGTCCTTCTGACACTCTGCCCTGTGATGCACATTTCACTGAAAAATCTGGATGAACCGCCAGTGCACTGGGGTGGAAGTTCTGAAACCAAGACTGGCCGAGAATTTCCTTTTGGAGAAAGGTGGGGGGGGGGGGGGGCAGGCACCCAGGTAACTATAATCCTGGTGGCTGCATTTACTCTCATCCCTAACCTACAGAACAGGCCACATTTGCAACAAGGACACAGAGTTGGTTTAACGGCGTGCTAAGGAGAGGAACAGTGCTCTGCTCTTCTGAGGCACAGACCCAAGGACAGGAGAACAGGAAGAAGAATCAGCAAATGCAGCAACAGAGCCTGACCTCCTCTGCACGTCGTCCTTTCTACTTGCACACTACATACCTCATTTTCCCTCTGTTAAGGATCTGGGACTGCGTCTGCGTCTACTACTTCACCTGGGAAGCTTTCCACAAAGAAATATTCCTAGTGTTACTCTACTATTTAGCATTTGTATAGTACTACAAGAGATACACAGCGCTGTGCACATACATGTAAAAAACGGTCCCTGCTCTAGAGAGCTTACAATCTTTCCAAGACAGACAGGGGACAAGGGTAGAAGTAAAGCACACATGGGTGGTAAACAGAATAAAGGGTCAGGATCCTGATCCCTTGTTCTAGATCATTCTTGAATGTGAAAAAGGTTTGCTTATGTGCATGGCCAACAAAGTTTCACTTTATTTATGGATTTGTATGAATTTTTGCCTGGTTTTGATTCATTTCATGCAATTTATTTTTAATGCGTGCATTGGGGGCCACAAAACATAAGAACATAAGATCTGCCTACTGGGTCAGACCTCAAGGTCCATCAAGCCCAGTATCCTGTTTCCAACAATGGCCAGTCCAGCTCACAAGTATCTGGCAGATTCCAAAAAAGGTCCACAGATTCCACGTTGCTTATCCTCAGGGTAAGCAGTGGATTTCCCGTGTCCTCTTTAATAATGGGTTATGGACTTGTCTTCCAGGAACTTATCTAAACCTCTTTTAAACCCAGCTATACTATGGAGGGTAAAGTGACTTGCTCAAGGCCAAAAGGAGTGCCAGTGGGAACGGAGCCCTGGTCTCCTGGCTGCTACTCTAACTACTAGGCTACTCCAATTATTGGCAAATAAGAGGTGGTATACATTGATGTATGTGTGCGTCATCAAGTCAATGCTGTCTCCTGGTGACCCAGCAGCCCCTGGGTTTTCTTGGCAAGATGTAACTGGAAAAAGATTGCATACAATTGATTTGGGTGCACGATAATTTTTTAGAGGCACCCAAATGAATTGAACGTGCAGTAATGAATGCAAATCCCTAACTTCTGCCTTTAAGATATTTGAATACCTGTGTCACATTCCCAGCTCTTCTCTGTTCTAGGGTTTATATATTTAGGTCCTTCATATTCAGCCATGTAACTTATATTTCGCCCATACTTCTCCTCATGTCACCATGTTGGCTCCCTATTGTATAAGCTTTCTGTGCAAACATTTGCCATTTAGATTCTGTTTGTCTGGACTACCTCCACGGTCTAGATCCCTTTCTTTATTACCAATCTATATCAGTTCAGGAAGGCTCTCAAAACCCACCTTTTCCTCCAATACTTCCCAGACAGCAATTGAACCTAAATATCCCTCCCAAGAAATGACCCAATCTAGAATGGCCCTTACATGTATTATCTGCAGTGTAAATAGCTTATGTATATAGTTAACCCTGTTATCCAAGTTTGTACTCCTGTTCGATGTAAAACCTGACAGCTTGTCGTTATGGTCGTTATGTTATGATGTAAACCGCGCTGATTCTAAATGGCGCGGTATATAAGAAATTGTAATAAATAAATAAATAAAAATAAAATCATTTATATTACCTCCTTTACAAAACTGGCCACCTGAATTGGACACCAGTTGAGCTTTCACCAGTGGCTTGGGTAGAGGTACTATCACCTTGTTGCTTTACAATTTCTTCTTCTTCTGCACCCAAGAATTCCTCTGTGTCTTGCCACTGGGCTCTTTGGAGAGAACATCAGATAGTGGAATTCAGAGGGATCATGGTGCCAAGAATTAAAGGAAAGCTTTTAAGTGAAGCCTTTGTTCTGCGTGGATCACATCACCATCTCATGCAGAGACTGGGCCTGCTGCAAATCGCCTTGAAACTTTTCTGGAAAGGTGATCCAGAAAGTGAAATGAATCAATCAAAAAATACTGTAAACAGATCTTTGAGAAGGCTAGTAGATGCATGCAGATATGAACTGCAGAAAGCTGAAGACCATATTGCTTGGAGATTTGGACTCAAAGATGAGGGAATTGTAAAATTTAACAGATGGTATGGAAGGGCAGACGGATAGGTCGTATGGTCTTTATTTGCTGTCATTTTTTCAATGTTTCAGCCTCCTTCCCCACCAGGGCAGGTCAGATCAACCTCCTGGGGATAAGGTTCAGGGGAGAAGGAACACCTCAGAAGTTCTGGGAGAAGAGACGCAGGAAAATGAACCTGAATCTTCGACTATGTCGACTAAGGTGGTGTTTTATTAGAGGGCGCTAGCTATCAGCGCAGATCTGGCGCAAGCTAAAGGCTTGCATGGGATACTCATTGACAGCTAGCACTGCCAGATTATGGCACTAACTGTCCTTGGCACATTAGGGTTGCATAGGGGAGCGGCAAGTGCCATGCAGACACGGCAGGCTAGTAGCACGGGTGTACTCATTGCCACTTCCAGAAGTAGTGTTGAGTGCACCCATGCTCTTGCTGTGTTGCAGCAGGACCACATACACTGCTGTAACGATGTAGAACATGCTTTCCATGTTCCCGGAAGTTAACGCTGTGATGTTGCCTGAGCATACCATGGATTCACATGTTATAGGTGCATTTGGTGCAAAACCACAGCACTCTTTGGTAAAGGGGTCCTTAAGAAAGCCATCCATAAAGAGGGAGACCATGGGACACAAGAAATGCAGGCATGGCCTTCTCACGCAGCAGTAGCCAGAGCAGTATCCAAGGAAGCTTTCTTCTTTACCTGGAACTCCAAGATGGATTGGGTGAAGTGTGCATTTTTGTTCAAGAAGCAACTGAAAGGGGTGAAGGGAGTTCCAAACTTGTTACCATGCTTGGCAGCTCTATTGTATGCAACTGCACCAGAATCGCTATGGAAGAGGCTGGATTAGGACAAGTGGAAGAACTCACTGTCCAGCTGACCTACAGGACACGATGGACACTGTGCAATCTACTAAAAGCGAGGAAGGTTCATGTATGCGAAGGGCCTCAGCAGGTCAAGGCACTGCCTGAGGGGTTGTATACCACTGGCATGGAGTAGCCAGGTTCATATCAACAGACCCCAGCAGGTGATGGCAGAAGAGCATCATCTTCGTTACTATTTTAGCAGGTTAAAGTCACTTAACCCTCTGTTGACTCGGAAGAAAGGTCTGGCAATCTACTTCCGGTGACACTGCCAAGGAAACCCAGGAGCTTCTGGGTCACCAGGAGTCAGGACTGACTCGAAGGCACACATTGCATTGCATCAGTGTTTTCTCTAATCCGCCATCTGGTACTGGAATATCGACTGCTGAACTTTTCAGTCCAACGGTTTCAGAATCTAAATACCGCATGTCATCTGTCAGATAGATATGTGTCCCTCTTTATTTTAATTGCAATGTATATGGTGCTAGGTTAGTGACTGCTTTTGTAAAAATAATTATTTTTCAGAGGTCAGTATTCAAAAAAATTGATTCTGGCTAAAAGCTAAGCCTTGTGTAGAGGCAGGCCATGTGTTGATCCAAGCATTGCACAGATATTGCCAATGTTCAGGGCTAGCCGCATAACTTGATCTATTTAAGGAGGATTGCACACATATCTGTCCTAATTTATTATATACCTTATCTGTTTACATTTAGGGCTTCCTCTTCAGTGGTCCTACCTAGATTAATAGACTGGTTGATAATCCAGGATAAATATAAATACATAAGTCCATGATCTTCACTCATAGTCCTCAAGGGCCACTAAAAGGTCAAGTGTTCAGAATATTCCTAATGAATATGCATGAGAGAGAGTCACATGCCCATTATTTCCATTGCATGCAAATCTCTCTCATGTATATTCATTAGGGATATCCTGAAAACATGAGCCATTGGTGACCCTTGAGGACGGAGTGAAAACCAAGTACATATGTCATCTATAAGCAGGATGGGAACAGCTGGGGGATGTAGAAAAGCAAGGGCAAAACAGAAAGGGGATGTTTTAAGTGCAACAAACCTTTTTGTTAGAAAGTAAATAAATGTAAAAAGAAAAGGAGGCCACGATTCTTCTCAAAAGTAGCTGAAAAGATGAAGAAGGAGAGGGAGGTCTTCATAAAATACAAGAGATCACAGAAAGAGGAAGACAAGCATCAATATTTGGAAAAAGAGAAACTAGGAAAGTAATCAGAAAAGAAAAGATACAAATAGAAGAAAAAATAGCCAATGCAGTAAGACATTTTTCAGATATGTTAGTGAGAAGAGGAGGGCAAAAGTGGTATTGTCAGACTCAAGGGTGAAGGGGAGGAATATGTACAAGCTGATGAGAATAAAGCGGGATTGCTTAACAAATGGTTATTGGTTATGGTTATTTCTGTTCAGTGTTCACAGATGAAGGGCCGGAAGCAGGACCTCAGAAAACACCCACATATAGAAATAGAAGTAATGGGGATCATGAAAGAGTTTCAGAAGACTGTGTATGTGAGACACTAGCTAAACTAAAAGTAGACAAAGTGATGGGATACATCCAAGAATATTGATGGAACTTGGGAATGTTCTAGCAGCTCCTCAGACTGACCTTTTCAATGCTTCCTTGAAGTCAGGAGTGGTCCCAGAAGACTGGTGAAAAGCACATGTGGTCCCTGTACACAAAGTGGAAGTAAGAATGAGGTTGAGAACCACAGGCCGTTAGTCTGAGCTCTGCTAAAACAGGGGATAGTAAGGTTTCTGAAGTCCAATGGATTGCAGGATACGAGGCAGCATGACTTTACTAGAGATAGATCTTGTCAGACAAATCTGATTGACTTCATTGAGTGGGCAACCAGAGAGTTGGACCGAGAGAGAGCTCTAGATGTGGTGTACTTAAATTTCAGTGAAGCCTTTGACAGGCTTTACTGAAATTCAACAGGCTTTATTTATAAATTCCACAAAGACACATGAATAAATTTGACATTATAGGAATAGACCCTAAAGTGACTGACTGGGTTAGAAATGGTTGAGTGGGAAGCGGCAAAAGGTACAGATAAATGGAGCTCACTCTGAGGAGAATGAGGTTATCAGTGGTGTGCCTCAGGGATCTGTCCTTGGTCTGATTCTGTTTAACTTCTTTGTTAGTGATATATCGGGTAAGGTTTGCCTCTTTGCAGATGATACCAAAATCTGCAATAGAGTAGACACCCAGGAAGGAGTAGATAACATGAGGAGGGATCTAGCAAGCTTTAAGAATGGTCAAGAATTTGGCAGCTGAGATTTAATGCTAAACAATGGAGGGTCATGCATTTGGGCTGTAGCAATCCAAGGGAGCGGTACAGTATAGGGGGTGAGGTACTTCTATCCACAAAAGAAGAATGGGACCTTGGTGTAACTGTTTCTGATAATCTTAAAGTGGCTAAACAGATAGAAAAGGCCAGCAGGAAGAAGGGAGTGATAGTCCTTCTGTATAAGTCTTTGCTCTGAGATCTTTTGGAGTATTGTGTGCAATTCTGGAGACCATACCTTCCAAAAGGATAGAAACAGGATGGAGTCTCTGCAGAGGGTGGCTACCAAAATGGACAGTGGACTTCGTCATAAAGCATATGGGGACAGACTTAAAGGCAGGAAAGAGGAGATATAATACAGACATTTAAATACCTCCGTGGCATAAATGCACAAGAGGAGAGCCTCTTTCGATTGAAAATAAGCTCTGCTATGAGGGGACATAGGATGAGGGTGAAGGGAGATAGACTCAGGAGTAATATGCAGAAATATTTCTTTACGGAAAGAGTAGTAGCATGGAACAGTCTCCCATTGGAGGTCGTAGAGACGAGGACAGTATCTGAATTCAAGAAAGCATGGAACAAACAGAGAAGGTTTCTAAAGGAAAAAGTATTTGGTCTTTTTCTGCCATCATGTTTCTACGTCGTGAACATCCTGCTGAACCTTGACCTCAGAATTTATTCAGATTAAGAAAAAGCAACAGATGATATTATTAAGCTACTCTCCTCTCTGAACACAGATCTTCCAATGTGAACATTGGCCCCTTCTGGCTTTGCCAAGCCCCTTGTGCAGGACTTTGTGAATAGCGTATTTACCACGCTAAAATTCTTGTCTGTATTATTCACGTGATGAGGGGTGGAAGATGGGAAGAGACACCTGCACAACTCAACCAGAGAGTGCTGTCGAAGGAAATATTTTAATTCGCATTACAAAAAGATCAGACAAAGATCTGCAGAAAAGATCAGTGTGAGGTTACTGAAAGACAAGCAGGGGTGCCAGATGCTGTAAGGGTGTGATGGTGGATAGACCGCTCATTGCACACCATTTCTTATCCACTTTCTGGACCTCTGAAGTGAACTTTGCAAGAACACCAGGATCAGCAGTCTGACTGAGCTGTCCACGTGACGTCGACAGTGGCCCATAAATCGCCGTCCTCAGCACAGGCTGCAAGTTTGGGTGCGCATAGGATTCCTCCGCCTAGGTAGGATAACGTTATGCGCATATAAAGTGTATGTGCCTAACTTTAAGAGCATATGCAATTTTAGCAAAAGCCATGTTTGCCTGTAAAATGCTGTTTTCCCCATGGAGAGGTCTTTTAGAATGACCAGCTTTGTGTGCAATAGTCCAATAACATGACCAACTAGAGACCATTACTTTGCTCTGCTACGATGGCACTGATATATCTGTGAGTTTATCCACTTTTTCTTAGCAGGCAGCTTAATCCTACGACTCTGGTGATGGTCATCACATCATTGTATCCCCAGTGACAGGGTCTTAACCCCCTCCCCCAATATGTACTTTTCTCAATCTCAGCCAAATATCCAAAAGCACATCGCATGGTGGAGATCTGACAGAGAGTCAGATGAATAAACGGAATACCCCATCACTTTTCTCTTTGCAGGGATTTGCCCCTAAACCCCACAGGCTCCTGCATGCCAGCCGACTCTCTGAATTTGAAGACTGTGGACCTCACGACAGACCCAGGCTGTAAATGATGTGTTAGATGCTTTGCTGCCACCTGCAGCAGCTGTGAAACATTTTAAAACCTCAAACCAGGATTATGCAGTCAACCGTGCTAAGAGGAAGACTCGGAGGCTAGTTCTCCCTGCAGCTAGGAAGCGTCTGCCTGTGTGTGTCTGTGTTCTTGCCCCTGTGTGGGCAGTGGGGTCGAGCATCTGAGGCTTGGCATCCCTCTAGGCTTTTACAGTCCTCAGCGCCCTGGTGAAATGTTACCTGTCCCTCTGTATATCCACATTGTCATTTTTAAAATAGGAGAACCATCTCCTTTGCGGTTCCTAAGTTGCAGCCTGTTTAGAAACGATCCCAGTAGTACTAGGAATCTCAACACAGGGTGCCGGAGAGCTGCAGTCATGCTCTGACAGGAGAATGGCCCTAGATAAGACTGACGTGCAACGTTCAGGGCAAAGCATGATACCAAATTGGCTTAGAATATTGGTGACAATACTAATTTAACATGTAAATAGTTACCCTGTAAATAGTTACCCCGGTTATCCTATGTTTTTTTTCCCTGTTCTATGTAAAACTCAATGTTGCTTGTATGCATTGTAGTATGTTTTGTTCGATGTACACCGCGCTGATTGTAATAGCGCGGTATAGAAGAAATGTTAAATAAATAAATAAATAAATAAATAAATTAGGAATTATGTTTTCAGGGTTTGAATGTGGGAAGGGAATTAATGGGTGATGGGTAGTAAGGGTTTACTTGTATTTTGCACCATGCCTTGGGCACTGTAAAAGCACGTAATTGCATTTAAGTACATAACTAGGAGACAATTTAACCCTCACTAGAGCAAAAGACAGCCCTGAAACCAGTGTCTTCCTGGCAAGAATGGAGTAGGTAACAGACTTCTCTAATGATCTGCTATCAGCTGCTCCAGCAGTGCTCAGCAGAAAGAAACACTAGGAAGTTGCTCTCCAAACCTTCCCATCCACCCTCTTGCACCCAGATCTACTTCCAAACCAACTCCCCCAATCCAGTTTGTTCCCCAAATCAGAAGAGTGCACCCTTTCTTTTCGAAGTGCCGGAGGTCTGGGGCTGTGACCTCTGGCTTAGTGTGGGTTGCACGGCCTGCAGGAGATCTGCTCTTCTGTGTATCACAAGATCAAAGACACACACCATAAACACAAATAAGCCAGAACCTGCTGCCAGTAGCTACCCCCTGTCCTCTGACACCACAACTCTCCCACTGCTACTGAAAGGGAAAATGACATCAGATGGAGATGCCTTTCCTCTGCCCCCCAAACACCCCAGAAACCGATAACACTCCTCTTTCCCAGAAAGAAGTCAGCACAAAGAGCTCTTCTGTCTCCCTGACAGACATCACGGGCCAATCATTCTTCTCTCCCCAATCCCTTACATCAGAGACTGACCCCTCTCCTCATCTCTAGAGAGACACCTGAAACCAGCCCTACACCTCTCCCCTGGGAGACAGAGACTGACCCCTCTCCTCATCTCTAGAGAGACACCTGAAACCAGCCCTACACCTCTCCCCTGGGAGACAGAGACTGACTCCTTACTTCTCCTCCAGAAAGACACCAGGAACCAGCTGTTCACCTCTTCCCCAGGAGATATCAGGGACCAATCCTGTTCACTTTCAGACAGAACCCCCTCATCTCCAGAGAGATGTTAGAGAGCAGCCCCTCTCTTACTCCCCAGAGAGACACGAGGTCCTGGTACCTTGCTTGGAAGAGAAGCTCCCATATGGTCCAGAGAGCTGAAGGAGAACATTCTCTCCTCTTTCAGAGAAGTCAGTCTGATCAAGTACAATTATTTGGGTTTTGAGGATGGGTGATAAAAGCAGTACGTCCCACATTTCCTCTTTCTGTCACCTATTGCTCTGTAAGGGATGGGGAGCCTCTGTGCATGGATGGAGGTGGAGGTTATTCTGAATGCTCAGAAAACTCCTTCCTCACACTAATCCAAGGAGCTGTTCAGCAGTGACTCTCGGTTTGGACAGGATTTAGAACTGAGATTGCAGCTGCTGTTCTGCTTTTGAGAACTTAGATATTACACTTCAACACTTTTGTTTCTGCCTTGCTCCAGTACACAGGATTCCCTAACCCTCAGAAGCAAAGAAAACGAAGAGGGTCCTATACCATCAACAGCAAGAATGGAAAACCCATAACCTCAGAGAAGACCAGCATCCCGTCTAAAGAGAGGATGCTAGAGAGCTGGTGCCCCCCCCCCCCCCCCGAGCAGGACCACTCGGAAAGCTCTTTGCAGTTAATTATCACACTTGCCACATACACAGGCATGCACGCACCACGAATACCCGACGGCGTTCACATCCTGAACCAGAAAAGAAGTGAATCCTGGGCTAGAACTCACCACACTGAAATTCTGGGCTGTGCAGGTCTCGCCACTGAAGTTACAGCTTTTCAACATCTCTGCCAGCTGGTGCCCTGTACGGTTCACTATGTCCTGCATGTCTGGCTCTGGGTACAGTAGGTCTGTGGCCTTGTGCCCATCCCGGTCCTTGGGGGGCAGTCCAGTCATGTTAGCCAGGTGGAAGATGTCGGCATCGGTGAGCGCAGAGTGCCGAAAGCGGTTGATATTGCAGATGGTGACTGCGGGGAAGACCAGCTCCCGGATGGTTTCCTCATCCAGCGCCGTCACATGCGGGTGCTCTAGGTAGAACAGGGCGCACTTGGCAGCCTGGTACAAGAAAAAGACAAGCGAGGCCAGGAAGGCAAAGGCCCAGATGGTCTGCTTAATGCCCAGCCCGCGTGCTCGGAAGATGTGACTCAGCCCATGCAGGGTACTGGTGCTGGCGAAGGTTGGCAGATCCCTGTGGCGCGGCCGGCTCACCTCCTCAATCAGACTTTCCTTCTCCCCTTTTTCTTTCTCTTTCTGGTTCTCATCCTCCTCGGCAAACTTAATCTTACACACTATCTCGATGGGCATCTGTCCGTGCAGGGGGCTCGCACGGCCCGCAGTCCTTCGCCAGATCCTTGGCCAGCGGCACCTTCCCCCTTGTAGGGGAATGTCTTTTTTTAGGGGAGCGAGTGCAGATTGAGTTAGAAGACAGTCTTTCTCCTTGGCTGCTGCCAGTGTACTCCAAACAGTAATAGCAAAAAGAAAAACAGAAAGTGAGGGGAGGGGAGAGAAGGGGGGAAGCACAGCCTCTGTGGCCCGCAGCTCTTCCCTGTGCCTTTCTTCACTAGTCCAGATCCAGCTGTGAGGGCAGAAAGAGCCCTTCTGCCTCGCTCTCCCCTCCCTGCCCGACACAGAGCCTGGCCAGCGGCATCTGAGCAGTGCTAAAGATAATCCATGGACTGTTTCAGAAAGGGATGGCATGAACTACCGCCCATTTGGGGAAGACAGCTTCAGCCACCACAGCAGAAAAGGAAATGCCTTTATCCTTTGCGGACAGCGAGTGGGAGAGAGAGGAAGACGGAACCCGGGCAGGGAGTGACTGCTCTGAAGTCTGCTTCAGCAGCTCACTTGTTTGAATAGCTGTGTGAGAGCGATTGGCTTCTATTATCCACATGCACACAGACTCACACACAGGCACACTCCGAGAGCGCTCCGTGCCAGCAGGATCTGTGAGCTTTCCCCTCGACTGCTGCCTGCTTCAGTCAGCCCACCCCTTCCAAACTAAGGGGAAAGCCATACTTGTACATGGGCCGCTCTGAGACCAGAGGAAAGGAGGACCCAAGAGGTGGCCAGGACAGTTTGTGCCTCTTGTACATTACATTGAAGACACTTTGTTTTCTCTTCATTCCTTTGGGGAAGGGGCATGGAAAAGGAGCTACCCACGTTCTCAATCTCCCCTCCCTGAGACAGGATCTACCCAAATTCTCGATCTGCACTCCCTAAGACAGGAGCTGCTCATGTTCTCGGTCTCCCCTCCCTGGGACAGTTGCCACCCACATTCTCAGTCTCCCATCACTGGGACGGGAGCTACCTATGTTCTCAGTCTCCCCTCCCTGCAACAGAAGCTATCCATGTTCTCGGTCTCCACTCCCTGGGACGAGAGCTGTCTGCATTCTCTGTCTCCCCTCACTAGGATAGGACCCATGTTCTCAGTCTCTCCTCCCTGGGACAGGAGCTTCCCACTTTCTTGTTTTCCTCTCCCTGGGACAGGAGCTACCCACGTTCTCGGTTTCCCCTCCCTGGGATGGGAGCTATCCACGTTCTCGGTTTCCCCTCCCTGGGATGGGAGCTACCCACGTTCTCGGTTTCCCCTCCCTGGGACGAGAGCTGTCTGCATTCTCTGTCTCCCCTCACTAGGATAGGACCCATGTTCTCAGTCTCTCCTCCCTGGGACAGGAGCTTCCCACTTTCTTGTTTTCCTCTCCCTGGGACAGGAGCTATCCACGTTCTCGGTTTCCCCTCCCTGGGATGGGAGCTGTCCACGTTCTCGGTCTCCCCTCCCTGGGATGGGAGCTATCCACGTTCTCGGTTTCCCCTCCCTGGGATGGGAGCTATCCACGTTCTCGGTTTCCCCTCCCTGGGATGGGAGCTACCCACGTTCTCGGTTTCCCCTCCCTGGGATGGGAGCTACCCACGTTCTCGGTTTCCCCTCCCTGGGATGGGAGCTGTCCATGTTCTTGGTCTCCCCTCCCTGGGACAGAACCGAGCTCTACTGTTCCACTAGGTAACTCTTTGAGGTCTCAAGTATGGCTGCCACCTGACTCCATGCCACAGGATAGAGGATGATCCAGTCTTGGTTTTACCCTATTGCATGCTGGGATTTGTAGTTCTTATTGTCCTATTGAATTCACTAAGAAAATCGAACTACAAATCCCTGTATACAGTGGGGTAAAGACAGGACTGGACTGACCTGTTCCTGAAGATATGAAGCCAGGTGGAAGCCCTATTTGCAGCATTAGACCATTTAGCTGATCTCCAAATGATCTTGAAAAGCTCCAAGTGCACATCTGTATTCCTAAGGAAGAGGGGGGGGGGGGAAGAATAGGGAGGGGATTAAAAATGGGAAAAGAGAAAGAGCGAGAGGGGGAGGGAGTTGCTGAAAGTGAGAGAAGCAGGTGGAGCCTCAGGGGTCCCATGGGGAAGGGGGGAATAGAACTCGCCCAAAGGGTCCCTGGGTCTAATTGAAGCAATAAGAAGGAACCAGGAAGAGGAAACAAGAGGACATCAAAGGGGAGATTGATTAATGTCCTTACGCTATGCACCAAAAAGGAGAGAGAGAGAGAGAGAAAAAAGGTGGTTATTGATCTAGAGGAAAGCAGCTGCTGTCAGGATTAAGGCAGGCAGGGCACATTGTCCCTTTCTAAGGGGGATTAATGCGAGGGAGGAGAGACGCCTGCTCCCTCCACACTTCTCTCCACATCGCTTGGGATATGTTTAAATAAAGTATTGATTTTTTTTTTTACTCTGTTTTGTTAAAAGCAGTTTAATTGCTTTTTTTTCCCCAAGTTCAGCTTCCTCCCCCAACATCGCTGCCAAATAAAATTGTGCTTAGGATGGCAGAGAAGTCAGTGCAGACCCAGGAACCATGCAGAAAGCTTTTCGGGAAAGCAGCGGCACCAAGCATGAGAGTCTAAAACCATACGTAGTCAGCTCTGTGAGTGTGTGTGTCTCTCTCTGTGCATGTCTGTGTCTCTGAGGACACCTCATTCCTACTAATGCACCTCACTCCTGCCCTACTAGCACCGTAGTCTCCACACACAAATCTGCCAGTCTCTTCCCTCTAGTACTGCAGTACTGGAACCCTCCCCACAGCTCTGGCAACGCCTCTCACTCCTGCCCTGCACCTCCCCTGGGTATTCCAGTATCAAGACCACTCCTCACTCCCGTCCTGCAGCACCCCCCTCCCCCCTCCCCGGTTCTGCCAGTGCACCTCATTTCTGATCTGAAGCTCCCGTAGTTTTCCACTACTGATCTGCACCTCACAGCACTCCTGCAGCACCCCTACAATCCTGCATGTCCCCAAGAATATTCAAAGGGCGACATTCCTAGGTCAATATTTAGCAGCATCAGCCACTAAGTCAAAATCAGATGTTCAGCACAGATATGCAGATGGTGACTATCTGAAGAGCGTGCCGGGTGCCGGCCACACTGCCCATACCGCGGCTGAACAGAGATTGAGCTCAGCTGAAAATCATCTCTATATGGCTTGGCCCCCAGATGGCCCTGGCACTCTCCGGCTAGTGCTGAGCAGATGCGGCTATCTGGTGAAGTGCCTCCGAGTGTCACCCCTCAGGGAAAGAGAGCGAACACGGGGAGATTCTGTGGCAGCTTCTTCACACACGTGCTGCTCTGTCCCAACATTTCCTCCACCTCAAAAGGGTATATTTCTGGGACTTTACAATTTGTTCCACATTTACATGAGCAGTAAATGTGCCAGCAGGTAGTCCTGAGCCGAGGCATCACACTGTAGGCTGCGCTCTCTGAGGGTGGAGTGCAGGTGTTGGTTCAGTTTACATGTTCAGACTCAGGACTGTGGAGTAGAGCCTACTGGTTCAAGCACTGGCTTAGTAACTGAGACCAGGGTTTGATTCTCACTAGCACTCCCTGTGGCCTTGGGCAAGTCACTCACTCCTCCCTTGCCACAGGCCTGGCAATCTACTTCTAGTCACACTGCCAAGAAAGCCCAGGAGTCAGCACTGCGTCTTTGCAACTCGTGAACCTGCCACCCTTCCCTACCTCCCCAACCACATACAGGAGCTCAGTCTTATCAGGCTTTCCGAAAGCCTAGTGATGAGGTCAGCACCCCTTCCATACTTGCTTGCGTCCAATCAAAAGCAGCTGGGATTTGGGGGAACAGACGAAAAGGAGACACACGGGACATAAATCCATCTCTTCAAGGCTGCTTTTGGATCCAGACCCTTTATTCTTCTCTTTATCACCACTCTGTGTCAAGACCATCTCTAGTCCCCTCGCTGTTGTGTTTGTCTTACGTAACTTGTGAGTTCTATGGAACAAGGACTGGCCACCACGTGGATCTCTGCAGTGCTGTATGAAGGATAAGTAGAAGCAGTAGGAAGCGATTTTCGGTCCATAGTGGGCATCGCACTGGATGCTTGGACGGGACCTTCTTCAGCTCCAGTTACATACAGCAAACCAGACATCTAGCAGACTAAAACCACCCAAATGTATCCACCTGCAAGACCATGGCCACACCTCTAAACCCCGCTTCCCTCCTCAAGGTTACGGGAACCTACTTTAGACTGCCTAACTCCGTTTAGAGTGCTTCTCTTTGCCTGTCTGCATTGCTCTCTCAGAGCTGCTTTTAGGGGAGTGTGAGCAGGGTGACTGCCTGTGCACTGTGTAATGAGGGGACGTCACTTCTTACCATGGAGGGAGAAGAGAATGAAAGCAAGAATACCTGTGAGCTGAGGAAAGAAAATCCCCCCTCCATACACACAGCAATCCAGGAGGTGGGGAGCAGAGACGGTCTATATGCACCCCAACTCTACTAAACCACTCTAAAGCCGGGAGGGGGGAAATGCCATTGACCATTCCCACTCAGAGCGCCACCTGCTGGAGAGCCGGACCCGATGTCTCTCTTCATTTACAAAGACGACCTACTGCAATAAACACCTTAGTAATCCCCAAAACAATGACCCATTGTACACAAACAACTCTAAACAGGGCTTTCAGCCTCTGTGCACCCAGATGCTGGAACGCTCTACCACCCAGTATACGAACAATCAGGGCCGGCCCGTCCATTGAGCAAGAATGTTCTTAGCACAGGGCCCCGCGTTTCAGGGGGCCCCGCGCAAAGAACATTCTGCTTTTTTTTTTTAAATTATATTAAAAAAAAAAAAAAAGCTGGCTCTGGCTGCTGCCGCGGCCTCCGCGGCAAAATGGAGTGTCCCGCGGGGCCCCCTCTCCTCGCTGAGCCTCTCTGCAAGGGCTTTCAGATTCGCGAAGGGAGTGTCTCCCTCGCGTCTCTGTTAAGCCCGCAGGGGCTAATGGGAAATTTCCCATCTGCCCCTTTAGACGCAAGGGGCTGATGGGAAATTTCCCATTAGCCCCTGCGGGCTTAACAGAGACGCGAGGGAGACACTCTCCCTTCGCGAATCTGAAAGCCCTTGCAGAGAGGCTCAGCGAGGAGAGGGGGCCCCGCGGGACACTCCATTCTGCTGCGGCGGCAGCGGCAGCGGTAGCAGCCAGAGCCAGGTTTTTTTTTTTTTTTTTTTAATTCTTTATTTTCGTTTTATAACAACAAAGGAAAGGAAGACATACAACTAAAAGACAGATACATACATAGAATGTGATACATACACCAAAGTAAACCCCTGCCACCCCCCTCCCCCCTGCTTCTTCTCTAGAAAACTAATCATTCCCGAAGCGGGCGTGTACTGACATTATTGTGTTACAAAACCTAACGGTGATCTGAAATATGATGAGTGCACATTAAACAGGCATGTCGGAGCAATGAGCAGATTGTACATAATCATTGAGCATCTGCCATTTAGACAAGCGAGAGTGAGTTTGGGTATGGGGAATAGCTCTCCGAGATATCTGCTCATATTTACTATATAAGCAGACGAGATTCCACCATTCATTGACAGTAAGTCGAGAGCTATCCTTCCAATTCCTCGTGATTAAACATATGGCTATACCCAGCATGAAATCAAGGAGAAAGCGACCCTTCTTAGGAAGAGAGGGGACCTCCGCCACTGAGCGGAGTCCCACAATCTTCCAAGAAAGAGGCTCGTGAAGGTGTAAGATAAATTAAATACGACCCCAGACCCGCCCCCAGTAAACCTGTAGTTGAGGACATTCATAAATAACATGAGCGAGGGTTCCCACAGCAGTATGGCAAGACCAACACTGGTCCCTAGCAGTTGTGTTCCATTTGGCTATTTTTTCTGGAGTATAAAAGCATCTATGTGCAAAAAAGAAGAGAGTTTGGGTAACTGAGGCAGATCGGGAAACCCGCACTACTTTGCTCCAGAAAACGCTCCATTGCACAGGGGTTAAAGTGGTTTGCAGTTCGCGCTCCCAGGCTTGTTGGGCTCTACAAGTGGCAGTATCTGTACCCTGACATAATAGTTTATAAAAGTTAGAGGCTACCCCATGTGTACTACTAATAGAGTGAATTAGTTCTAATAGTCCGTCCTCAGTAGGGACAGAGGGCGGCATGATTTGAGCACTTTTGAGGCAGTGTTGAAGCTGCATCAATTGAAAGTAATGTTTCGCTGGTAACGCAAATTCCTTTTGTAAATCAGAAAAGGTTTTCCAACGAGCTGCAGAGAAGAGCTGTTGGGGTGTCCAGATCCCCCTAGAGTACCAGGGTTTCCATGCTATCGTTCTATTTAGGACTTGAATTCTGGGGTTATTCCACAGCGGGAGTCCGTCCTGAGGACATACGTTTGGGCCCAGTGATAGAATGAGAGTGTTAAAGGCCGCAAGAGTATCGACAATCATTGGGGGATGGCGGATGTCTACTTGATGGGACATACCGGGGAGATGGATCAACGGAATTGGGCTACTAAACTCCTCTTCTATGTCAAGCCAAACTGGTCTGCTGTCTGTTGAGGCATCTAGCCATCGGGCACCTTGTTTAAGTAGGAAGGCTTGATGATATCTGAGAAAATCAGGAAATCGGGTACCCCCTAGTTCCTTCGCAGACTGTAGTTTTTGTTTAGCTATCCTTGGTGGTTTGCCCTGCCAGAGATAGCGGACGAGAAGGCCCTCAATATCTTTGTAGGTGTGTAGCGGGAGTAAGCATGGCAGCATTTCTAAAATATAGTTCACTTTGGGGACTATCATCATTTTCACAGTTTCTAGGCGGCCCCACCATGTAAGGGATAAGGGAGACCAACGATTTGTGAGCTCACGGACTTTGGAGACTACCTCTTTGGCATTAAAACTAATAGTGTCTGGGGGGGCGGAGCCTGATGTCCAGCGGGTAGGACGCTTTGCGTTGAAGCTCCCGAGAGGCCTACTCAGAATCCTGACTTAATACCTATATAAATTTACTATTTCGCTCCGAGCTGACCGGGGCACCTCGGGGGGGATGGCGGCCCATAAACCAGCGCGCTTGGACTTCGGGTCTCCTTCTTCTTCTCAAGGAAAACGCTCCAAAACAGAGGTGTCCTCCCCACAGAAGATGGTTCCATTTCGTGAAAACCCCGCAATGCACCTGGAGATTTTGGAGGAAATACGCGGCGTGAAGGAATTGGTGCAGTCCAATGGAGAAGCGCTTCGAGCCATGCGAGAAGACTTTGGAGTGCTCCAGGACCGACTTGAAGGTCTTTCATTACGGCAGGACAATATGGCGGGGGTCCTCGACTCGCACGAGGTGCGCTTGGGCAAACTGGACAAGGCTGAGCGCCAGATACAGAATCTTCAAAAGGAGTTGGAAGATAGCAATAATCGAGCCCGTCGCAACAATGTGAGGCTCCTCGGAATGCCGGAGGGGGTGGAAGCAGGAGATATAAGAGAATTCTTGCTCAAAACTCTTCCCTCCTTGCTGAAGATCACTTTTCACAGAGAACTGGAAATCGATCGAGCACACCGTGTTCCTGCCCGCATGGCGCTCAACCGCACGACCCCCCGGCCTATTATCTTTAGCTTGCTACGATATCAACAAGTGGAACAAATTTTACATGCTGCCCGAGCGAATCATCATTTGGAATTTGAAGGTCGTAAGGTCTCCTTCTTTCCTGATTTGGCAAAACCTACCGTTGACCGTCGGAAGAAACTCCTTGCTCTTCGCCCTCGACTTCAACAGCTACAGGCTCGCTTTGGCCTGTTGTATCCAGCGAAGCTCCGAGTGACTCTCCATAACCAGACCAGGACGTTTGAGGATCCTGATCTACTATCAACATTTTTGGACTCCAAAGAAGCAGAGCAGATGCGCTAATCCCAAATCTTGGACTCTTATCTACCGGCTCTGTCCGCCATTTTGAAGGGCCCGATGCGGCGGTCATAGCCCAGCACAGAAATAGCCTGGACTTTCTTTCTTTCTCTGTATGACTTTTGTCTTTGGTCTCCTATCCCTTCATGATGTGTGCCTCGGTCGGATTCGGAGCACGCACAGTCCTACAGGTTATGTGTTTTTTCAATTTCGGCCTTCTCTGGGGTTTCTCCCCGCAGACACATGGTCGCCAGTAATTTTGGGGTTTTGCTTCTCCTCTACCGTACTGCGGTTTTCTTGTTAATGTGGGGCGCTTCATTGTATTATATTAGCTTATTTTTCCTATGTCATGTGTACAGCCAGATACAGTCAGTTTGAGGGACACAGTGAAATTATGTGTGCTATCATGCTCAGAATTTTAACTTTTCTGAATGGCCTTATGTAAAATCTTATTATTCATCGTCAAAGGCATTACTGGTCCACTCAAAGGAAAGAAAATCCTTAGCTATCTTAGCCACGAGCATGTTGATTTGGTGTCTCTTCAGGAAACGCATTACACTCTGCTGAAACACTGAAACTCAATGCTTGGCCTCACATGGTCGCTGCCTATTCTCCCACCGTTTCCAAATGGTACGGGATAGCCATTCGGTTAAGAAGTCTTTGCACGCTACTGTACCTGATATTAGCGCTGACATGGAGGGTAGATGGGCCCGTGTACACCTTGAGGTTGGAGATAGTGAATTCACGTGTATTTGCACTATGCCCCGAATGTGGACAACCCTGCTTACTATGCAAGTTTTGCGCAGTTGGCCTCGGCCTCCGCCAATGCTTCATTAATACTTGGTGGCGATTTTACTCAAGTGTTCCCTCAATCTTTTCTTCTCAAACAAGGTGCTCGTTGGTTGGAAGATCCAGTACCGAGCAGACCTGTGTGGCTAGATATAGTAGCGGGCCTTTGCTAACCGATTTCTCTTACCTTACTCCCTGGTATGCCTCTCCCATTAGACTCCCACTATCCACCAATGCTTTTCGACACTTTAGGTGCCTTTAATACTCTTATGCAACCTTTCGACTCCCGACTCTGGTCAGTGCAACTTCAGCATTGCATTCGGAGCACTAGAGTACTCCCGCCATCGGCACTCTCTGCATAGGGTTGATTGGAGACTTCCGATCTCTCGGTAGTTCACCGGGTGTAGCATCCAATTTTACTAAACCTTATGTAATGCTATCACTAGAGATACCTCTATAGCGCAGAAAGTATGGGAGAGAGAATTGCATGTGACTTTGACCTCGGAGCAATGGAGCCTTATCTGGAGCGGAGGGACACGGGTTCCCGACCCGCCTCACTCACTCAGACCCTCTTCTTTCTAGCCCACCGGTGTTTTTACACTCCTCACAGATTAGACAAATGGAACACTACTCAGGGTAATGGTTGCTGGACACGTCCTGCGGCCATTGGTTTATTGCTTCATGTTATGCATGAATATCCCGCACTACAGTATTACTGGCGTCGGGTCTGGGGTCGTATTTAGTCTATATCGCACTCTCAGGAGTCCCTTTCTTGGAGGATAGTGGGACTTCGCCCAGTTGCGGGGATCCCCTCTCTCCCAAAAATGGCTTATCTCCTTTCGAACTTTATGCTTGGCATTGCTATTTCCCTAATTAAGTAATACTGGGAAATTAGTTCCCATCTGAGCCTCAATGAATGGTGGAATCATGCCTGTCTCTACAGTAAATATGAACAAATACCTCATCTGTTCGCTTCCTCCGTTCAGACTCCTTCTCATTGGTCTCAATGGAAGATGCTCAATGAATATGTACATTTTGCTAAAAGCTCTCATCTGACTGTCTAACTTTGTATATATCTCTGTCTCATGATCATGCTGTATTGTGGATACTTTTTTGGTCGTTTGATGTATAATCACTGTTAATTGGAAGCGCTCACATGCTGATACAAACGGGTAGAGAAGAAGCACCGGGGTGGGGGGTAATGGGTTTACTTTTCCTTATTGTATACTTGTTTTGTCTCTTTTGGTGTGTTGTTTCTTTTGTTTGTTGCAAAATGAAAATAAAAGTTTAAAAAAAAAAAAAAAAAAACTAATAGTGTCTTCTAAAGGAGAACAGTAATGGACCCCAAGATATTTCACCATGCGGGATTGCCAAAGGAAAGGAAAGGCCTGCATGTCAGCCTCATGTACCCAGCGGTTCAGTGGGAATGCTACAGATTTGGTCCAGTTAATTTTATAGCCCGATAATTGCGAGTATCCATCAATCAGATCCAAGACAGCTGGAACCGAATCAAGGGATACGAAGAGCATAAGGTCATCTGCATATGCAGAGAGTTTAATCTCTCTGTGACTGAAGGGGACACCTCGAATACGTGCGGACTGTCTAATAAGGAGGGCGAGGGGTTCAAGAGCTAGATCAAAGAGCATTGGTGATAGGGGGCAACCTTGACGCGTGCCTCTTTGGAGATTAAAAGGCTGAGACTTAATGGCATTTACACAAATACTGGCAACGGGTTGAGTATACATGACTTGGAGGTATCGGAGGAAGCCCTCCCCAAAGCCATACCATCGGAGAACTGCAAATAAGAAGGGCCATTCTAGGCGATCAAAGGCTTTTTCAGCATCTAGGGAAAGACCCACCCATGGGTGGTCTAAATTGGCAGCACTGGATAGCACATGACACAAGGTCCGAGCATTGTCAGCGGTGGATCGGCCGGGTATAAAACCGCATTGGTCGGGATGGATTAAGGTGGCCATCCTGTCAGATAGCCGGGTGGCCAAGATCGTTGCGAAGATCTTATAATCGGCATTAAGTAGGGAGATTGGACGGTAGTTGGCGGTTAGCAGCGGGTCTCTGCCTTCTTTCTCAAATACTACCACATTAGCTGCAGAAAAGGATCCCAAAGAGGATGTATCTACCGCAAGGGCAGTAAAATAGAGTTTTAAGTAGGGAACTAAATCTGCACTGAACGTTCTGTAGAATTCGGTCGGGAGACCATCAGGCCCTGCGGCTCGACCCGAGGCTGTTCGTTTTAGGGCAGATTGGATCTCTGAAGTAGAGAAGGGTTCATCCAGCTCATCCCTATCAGCTTCAGAAAGGGTCGGCCGCTGAATACCAGAAAACAATCGCTCGAAGGTCTCTGATGAGAACTCACATTCAGATTGATATAGACGGGTATAGAAATCCCGAAAGAGTTCTACAATATCGGAGTCTGTGGTCAGTATGCCCCCTCCCTGTGGGGCTCGAAGGGCCGCTACGCGTTTGGCTTCTTTTTGACCTTTCAAGGCGTTGGCTAAAAGTCGACCGGCTCGGTTGCTTTCACGGTAGTATGTCCCTCGTTGAAGCTCAATACTCTTAGAAGCTGCAGTTGAGAGGATTGCATTATATTGAAAACGGAGACGCTGTAAGCGAACTAAGACGCATGGATCAGTACGTGAAGTTAGAACTCGTTCGCCTGCTTTGATTTGTTGGTCTAGTATGAGTAGCTGCTGTTTGCGTTGTTTCCGCAGGCGAATTTGATAGCTAGTGATCGTTGCACGAATGGCCGCTTTGAAACCCTCCCACCAAGCCCAATTTGCAGTATCCTGGGGTAAATTAAAATGGAAGTAATCCTGTATGGCTGCTCGAATTTCTAACTGGAACTCTGGCTGAGTTAATAGGGCTCTATCAAAGAACCAGGCCCCCGAATTCCCTTGGGGTGCAGTAGTGTGTAATTGAAAAGAAATAGCAGCATGATCTGAAATATGTTGGGAGTGAATCTTTGCAGTGTCCACCTGAGGAACTAACAGTTTTGATATTAGAAAGAAATCTATGCGAGACTGGGATTTGTGAGGGGAAGAGAAGAAGGTAAAGTCAAGCTCATTGGGGTGTAGTAACCTCCATAGATCGACTAAAGCAAGATCTTTGATCACAGAGGTAAGCGTGGTGTGACTCTTGGGGGGACCACTTGTTCTAGGCGGCTGTTTGTCAATCAGGGGATCAAGAACTAAATTGAAATCCCCCCCTATTATCAATGAAGTATTAGCAGAGGCCTGCGCAACCTGAGCAATGGTAGCAAAAAAGGCAGGGTCATCCACATTAGGAGCATAAAGGCATATACATGTAACTTCAAGGTTACCTATCTTGAGGTGAACTCTGGACCATCTACCTGCTGTATCTGAGCTAGTCGCAATAATAGTAGCATGCAGAGATTTCCTAACCAGTATGGCAACCCCACATTTCTTAGAAACGGCTGGGGAATAGGCGGCCACCATGTAAGGTTTAATATCGAGTTTAAGAGTTTCCTTCGAATTTAAATGCATTTCTTGGAGGAAAATCAGGTCCGCAGCTTCATGACTTAGATAGCTTAGGATTTTCTTCCGTTTTATCGGATTATTAATTCCTTTTACGTTCAATGAGAAAATCTTACATGGTGCCATCAATCGGTAATAGACATTTTAGGTAAGGGCGCTTGAAAACATACAACATAATCAGAATCTGTACAACAATGACATAATCACCGAGTATGCTGGCTAATACACCCCATATTGAAAAGTATGTACCAATGTAACTTAGAGAAGAAGCAAAATCCCCAATGAATATGGCGACCATATGTCTGCGGGAGGAGGCCCTAGAGAGGAAGATAGAGACATAAAAAAAAAAGAAAAGAAACACCAGAGTCCATAATTAACACTGTCTCTGATACTCATCGAGACTACTATGGGTAGATGGAGTCGGGTCACAGATATCATCAAAATAAGGCAACAAACCGCCCTCGACAGACTCTTTGCTGAGCCGCGGCAAATCCAATATGGCAGGTACAGCGGATATGAGAATACTGGCAGGAATATTCTGGAAGTCAGCGCATCAAGTCGGCTTCTTTAGAATCCAAAAACTCCGCTAGTAGATCAGGGTCCTCAAATGTTCTTGTCTGATTGTGAAGCGTGACTCGGAGCTTGGCCGGGTACATCAGGCCATAGCGTGCTTGTAGTTGTTGAAGCCTCGGCCGGAATTCCAGAAAGCGCTTTCGGCGGTCGACCGTGGGTTTAGCCAAGTCAGGATAGAAGGAGATCTTGTGGCTCTCAAACTCCATATGGCCCTTTGCCCGAGAGGCACTGAGAATTTGCTCCACATGTTGATATCTCAAAAGTCGAAAGATGATAGGCCGCGGGGTCTTCCTGTTGAGCGTTATGTTTGTGGGTACACGATGAGCGCGATCGATCTCCAATTCTTTGATGAAGGTGATTTGGAGCAGGGAAGGGAGGATTTTACACAAAAACTCCTTCATGTCTCCCGATTCCGCTCCCTCCGGTATGCCCACGAGTCGTAGGTTGTTGCGGCGCGCTCTATTATTGCCATCTTCCACTTCTTTCTGCAAGGCCCGCACCTGACGTTCAACTTTGTCGAGTTTGGACAGCCGGACCGCATGGGAGTCTAATATGCTCTCCATTTTGTCCTGACGCGAAGAGAGCCCCTCGAGCCTGCCTTGCAGTACACCAAGATCTTCCCGCAGCGCTCGGAGTGCTTCACCGTTTGACTGCACGAGGTCCTTAACCCCTCTAATCTCTGCGAGGATTTCCTGCTGCATTTCGGGGCCCTCGCGCAAAGCCAGCCCCTTCTGCGGGGACGGGGGTTCAGTTTTGGAGCGTTTGCCGTGAGAAGCCGCTGGAGATCCAAATTCCAGGCGCGTGGGTTTGGTCCCCGCCATCTCACCAATGTGCCCCGGCAAGATCAGAGCAGAAATTCAAGTATGTCCGGTGTTAATTCAGGATTCTGAGTAGGCCTCTCGGGAGCCTCAGCGTTATGCGACCATCCCGCTGGACATCGGGCTCCGCCCCCCTCGCCAGGTTTTTTTTTAAATTTTAAATTTGCCATAAGCCGATGGGGGGCTGTTAAGACTGGTGCTGGGCTGGGCTGGGGGGGGGGTGTTAAGGCTGGGCTGGGCTGGGCAGGGCTGGGCTGGGGGGGGTGTTAGGGCTGGGCTGGGCTGGACTGGGCTGGGGGGGGGTGTTAATGCTGGGCTGGGCTGGGCTGGGGGGGGTGTTAGGGCTGGGCTGGGCTGGGGGGGGTGTTAAGGCTGGGCTGGGCTGGGCTGGGGGGGTGTTTGGGCTGGGCTGGGGGGGTGTTAAGGCTGGGCTGGACTGGGGGGGGTGTTAAGACTGGTGCTGGCCTGGGCTGGGTTGGGGGGGGTGTTAAGACATGAAATGGGCTCGGCTGGGCTGGGGGGGTGTTAAGACTGGTGCTGGGCTGGGCTGGGCTGGGCTGGGCTGGGGGGGTGTTAAGGCTGGGCTGGGGGGGTGTTAAGGCTGGGCTGGGCTGGGCTGGGGGGGTGTTAAGGCTGGGCTGGGCTGGGGGGGGTGTTAAGACTGGTGCTGGGCTGGGCTGGGTTGGGGGGGGTGTTAAGACTGGTAATGGGCTGGGCTGGGCTTGGCTGGGGGGGTGTTAATACTGGAAATGGGCTGGGGGGGGGGTTAAGACAGGTAATGGGCTGCGGGCGGGGGGGTTAGGACTGGTAATGGGCTGCAGGGGGGGGGGTGTTAAGACTGGTGCTGGGCTGGGCTGGGCTTGGGGGGGGGGGTGTTAAGACTGGTGCTGGGCTGGGCTGGGCTGGGGGGTGTTAAGACTGGTAATGGGCTGGGCTGGGCTGGGTTGGGGGTGTGTTAAGACTGGTAATGGGCTGGGCTGGGCTGGGCTGGGGGGTGTTAAGACTGGGGCGGGGCTGGGCTGGGCTGGGGGGGTGTTAAGACTGGGGCTGGGCTGGGCTGGGCTTGGGGGGGTGTTAAGACTGGTGCTGGGCTGGGCTCGGCTGGGGTGGGGGGGTGTTAAGACTGGTGATGGGCTGGGCTGGGCTGGGCTGGGGGGGTGTTATGACTGGTGCTGGGCTGGGCTAGGCTGGGTTGGGGGGGTGTTAAGACTGGTAATGGGCTGGGCTGGGCTGGGCTGGGGGGTTGTTAAGACTGGTGCTGGGCTGGGCTGGGCTGGGTTGGGGGGGTGTTAAGACTGGTAATGGGCTGAGCTGGGCTGGGCTTGGTGGGGGGTGTTAAGACTGGTAATGGGCTGCGGGTGGGGGTTAAGACTGGTAATGGGCTGCGGGGGGGGGGGGGGTTAAGACTGGGGCTGGGCTCGGCTGGGCTGGGCTGGGGGGGGTGTTAAGACTGGTGCTGGGCTGGGCTGGGCTGGGCTGGGGGGGGGTGTTAAGCCTGGTGCTGGGCTGGGCTGGGGGGTGTTAAGACTGGGGCTGGGCTGGGCTGGGCTGGGGGGGTGTTAAGACTGGTGCTGGGCTGGGCTGGGTTGGGGGGGTGTTAAGGCTGGTAATGGGCTGGGCTGGGCTGGGCTGGGCTGGGGGGGGTGTTAAGACTGGGGCTGGGCTGGGTTGGGGGGGTGTTAAGACTGGGGCTGGGCTGGGCTGGGTTTGGGGGGTGTTAAGACTGGTAATGGGCTGGGCTGGTCGGGGCTGGGGGGGTGTTAAGACTGGTAATGGGCTGCGGGCGGGGGGGTTAAGACTGGTAATGGGCTGCGGGGGGGGGTTAAGACTGGTAATGGGCTGTGGGCTGATGGGGGCTGTCTGGAAATGGGGTGATGGGGGGTTAAGACTGGTAATGGGCTGGGGGGGGGGTTAAGACTGATAATGGGCTGCGGGGGAGCTAGGACAGATAATGGGCTAGGGGGGGGCTAGAACTGGTAATGGGCTGTGAGCTGTTGGGGGGATTAGGACTGGTAATGGGCTGTGGGCTGATGGGGGGGTTAGGACTGGTAATGGGCTGTGGGCTGATGGGGGCTGTCTGGAAATGGGGTGATGGGGGGTTAGGACTGGTAATGGGCTGGGGGGGTTAAGACGTAATGGGCTAATGGGGGCTGTCTGGAAATGGGGTGATGGGGGGTTAGGACTGGTAATGGGCTATGGGGGGGTTAAGACTGATAATGGGCTATGGGGGGGCTAGGACAGGAAATGGGCTGATGGGGAGGGGTTAGGACTGGTAATGGGCTGTGAGCTGTTGGGGGGGTTAGGACTGGTAATGGGCTATGGGGGGGTTAAGACTGGTCATGGGCTATGGGGGGGTTAAGACTGGTAATGGGCTGTGGGCTGATGGGGGCTGTCTGGAAATGGGGTGATGGGGGGTTAGGGCTGGTAATGGGCTGGGGGGGTGGTTAAGACTGGTAATGGGCTGTGGGCTGATGGGGGCTGTCTGGAAATGGGGTGATGGGGGGGTTAGGACTGGTAATGGGCTATGGGGGGATTAGGACTGATAATGGGCTAGGGGGGCTAGGACAGGACATGGGCTGATGGGGAGGGGTTAGGACTTGAGGTGGGCTGATGTGGTTAGGACTGGTAATGGGCTGTGGGCTGATGGGGGGGTTAGGACTGGCAGTGGGCTATGGGGGGCTGACTGGAAATGGGCTGATGGGGTTAAGACTGGAAGTGGGCTGATGGAGGGTTAGGACTGGTAATGGGTTATAGGGGGGGCTTAAACTGAAAATGGGGTGATGGGGGGTTAGGACTGGAAGTGGGTTGATGGGGGGCTAGGACTGGTACTGGAAATGGGCTGTTGGGGGGGGCTAGAACTGGAAGTAGGCTCACGGGGGGGCTTGGACTGGAATTGGGCTGAGTGGAGGGGAGCTAGGATTTGACATGGGCTGATGGTGGGGCTAGGAAATGACTAGAAATGGGCTGATGGGGGGCTAGGATAGGAAATGAGCTGATGAAGGGACTCAGACTGAAAATGGATGGGGGAGCTAGGACCGGAAATGGGTTGATGGGGGGTAGGACTGGAAATGGGCTGATGCAGGGACTAGAAGGGAATGGATGCTGGGTGAGACTGGAACTAGAAGGGAGCTGATGTTGGGGAGGATTAGAATGGGATGGGGCTGGGAGAGTAAAATGGAGAGGGGAAAAATATTTTGTGTGGGAGGGATGAAAAATCTACAATTGGCCGGTTATTGGGAGAGTAAGTGGGGATTGAGGATGGAGGGGTAAAATTTGTGTGGATGAAATAGGAATGAGGAAAGAGCAAAAGGAGAAAGATTAGTATGTTAAAGCAGATGTAGAGAGAGAGAATGGAAAAAAAAAAACTAGAAGAGAGAAGAAAGAACAAATGGACAGCAGACGATGGAGAGTTAGCAGAAAACATGAAGAAACCAGAAGAAAGTGGCTGGAGCAATTGCAACTGAAAAAAAATGCACAAAAGGTAGAAAAATATCTCTTTATTTTGAATTTATTAACTGGAATATGAAAGCTCTGGGAAATGTGCATCATTAACGTCTGCGCTTTGTTTGGTACAAGAGGAAATTAATTTATAGTTTTATTTCTACAGTGTTGTTGTACATTCCAAGTTTGGCTTTTGGGGTTCCCAGTTTAATTATTGCCTTCCTATTTCTAAATTGTGATTCCTTGTTTGATGATGGTGTATGTTCTGCATGTGTAACTGAGCTGAGGTATTCTGTTTATGTAATTCCTATTTGACGTTGCCACTTGTTCTCTTTCCCCAGTATTCTCTGAAATGTATTGGTTTAATATTTGCAGTGTTGCCTTTTGATAGGTAGGGTCTGGTGCTTTGTGAGTCCTGGTAATGCTGTCAGGATATGGCGGGTTTGCTATGGGTTCTAAATGGGCAGCGTTTGTAGTAGTTCCTAATGTGCCTGGCGGTTGGCACTGGATTATAGTAATGTAGAAATCTTTTAGTCTTTCTTTATCCATACCCTCATTAAGAGACATGTTTACTAAAAGTTAGTGTATGGTAACATTATGCAAATATTTATGCAAATAAGGCCACTTATGCAAATGAGGTCCCCGCACCGAGTCTCCGCACATGGCCTCGCACCCCCCTTGGGCCGCCCCTGCGAACAATCCCAGAGCTGACCAAATTCAGGAGGGTATTGAAGCACTATCTCTTCCTCAAATGCTACCCGGAGGAAGGTACACCAACTCCCCCACTCACAACAAAGCTACACGACCATATGTAACTACCCTCAAAGTGATGTATATATGTGTAAATACTTTTCTGTTATCCATACAAATGTAAATAGTTAATACTGTTATCCAAGTTGAGCTACCTGTTATTTGTAATTACGGTGTTAACCCACACCGCAAAACACCCCGATGTTCCATGTAAACCGCACTGATATCGAAGAGCGCGGTATTTAAGAGAAATAAATAAATAAATAATAAATAAATAAAGTCTTGGAGGTTTGACTATGGGTTTCTTTTCCTGTACCAGAGATTAAAGAGCCTGTCTGTGAGGGTTTCTATAGCTTTTCTACCACCAACTTACACTCGCTTTATGTCAAAGGTTTTGGTACTAGAAGAGGGCATTTTCCATGTTAAAAGGAGCTAAAGTCCACGAAAGCCTGATAGGGGAGGGTAGTGGGCCGGTCAAGGGGTTGTAGCACCCCGAGACAACGTTTGTTTTTGCATCCCCCTCTCTCCCCCTTGGGTCCAATCTTGCAGTGCAAGCTGTGCAAACAGGGGTAAATTTTCAGCCCCACTGGCTTGTTAAATGCTTTTCTCCCATTTAAGTTAATCTGAGTTACTATCCATATAGAGCCCAAGGCTGAATATACACAGTACTGCGGTGGCCATTGTATTATCTATTTAGGCTAGGCCTGATATTCCTAACTTACCTGAGGAATGGCTGAATATTGCCACGATCTGCCTCCTCCCCTAACATGCCCCACAAGTATACAGATAATATCTGGCCATTCTGCAATTTAAGAGTCTGATATTATCTGCCTATGTTTTGAAAATACATGGTTAGTATAATTTTGCATTTGCCAGTGAACGTCTAATTACCTTTGAATATCAGTCTGATACGGTATAATTCATATGTAGAGTTGCCAGATACCTTCGGTCCAAAATCAGGACATATTAAAAAAAAGTTTTATTAGGCATCAAACACAATAAAACATTCTTTACATGTATTTACTGTTCAACAATATTTGATTTAGCAGATTTGTCAGGCAAAATCTTTTTTGTACATATCACCACAAGATAATGAATAGTTTATTTTAACTTGAAGCAAGTTAAAATAAACTATTCATTACACAGGTACACTACCAAAAAACTGCCTCCAGTTTTGCAACTGATTCCTATAGATTTTGGGGTGCTGAATCCAGGAAAAATAGCCAAAATGTTCCATCACGTCACGTTTTCTTGCAAAATTTGATTTCTTACCCATATAAGGAATGTTCACATAATTTCTTTTTAGCCGACTGCAGTTTATTTTCTTGGCCCAAAATAGAGGTTGTAATGGTTAACTAACTAGAAACACTCCCTCATGATATTTTAGAGTGTTTTGTATTCATTTTATACATTAACAGGACAATTGGGAGGCGGGGGCTAAATCCAGTACTCGCGCTGGCGCATGTTCTTTCCTGTTCGCCTCGCCTCGTTCGCGCGCGCGCGCAAACACAGTGGTTGCGACATGAACGTTCCTGTCAAATTTCAGTTTCTTGCAAGTTCATTATTACCTTTTGTTTGCTCAGTCGTAATCCAGCTTTATTCCGAAGTGGTTCACTACAGTTGTAGTTTGCAGTGCTGTGTATTTGTGATGGCTCACAGAGCCAGAGGTTGCGTCAACTCTTCGGACAGTTTTTGTTTTATTTGTGGGGAATATACCGTGAAAAAGCGGCAGAGGAACATTTCTGCATTTATTAAAAAAGTATATTTCGCCTATTTCGGTTTGAAGTTAGGCGCTCAAGACAAACCGTGGGCTCCTCACAAAGTGTGCAAGACATGTGAGGAAGATCTACGCTTATGGATGAAAGGTAAAAAACAAGCATTTCGTTTCGGAATACCTATGATGTGGCATGAACAAAGAGACCACAGCAGTGACTGCTATTTTTGCTCTTGCATTGTGAAGGGATACAACTTAAAAAATAAGAACGTAATAAGTTACCCCAACCTTCCCTCAGCAATTAGGCCTATGCCTCATAGCAACGAAGTACCTGTGCCTGAACCACCAAAATCTTTGGATCATATTTGTGTGGACGGTTCTGATCATGATGAGACTCATCAGATGGCTTTTCCCGATGAGTCCAGTACTTCCGAGTTTGAAACTGAACCAGATCCGAAACCTGAACTTTTCTCTCAAGCTGAATTGAATGATTTAGTCCGGGATTTAGGACTCCCAAAAGATGCTGCCCAACTGCTAGGTTCTCGGCTTAAACAGAAAAATCTATTGTCACCAGGAACAACTTTTTATTGGTACCGCAACCGCGAGACACAATTTTTGAAGTATTTCAGCAAAGAGGAAGATTTGGTATTTTGCAACGATATATACGGAGTGATGGAAAAGTTTAAACTCAAGTATGATCCTGCTGAATGGCGGCTGTTCATTGATTCGTCAAAAGACAGCATAAAAGGTGTTCTTCTTCATAATGGCAACACATTCGCTTCAGTTCCTATTGCTCACTCTGTTATTCTCCAAGAAAAATACGAGAATTTGGCCCTGATTCTTCAGAAGATTCGTTATGATGAGCATAAGTGGATGATTTGTGGAGACTTTAAAATTCTATCCATGCTATTAGGGCAGCAATCCGGTTTCACCAAATATCCCTGCTTCCTTTGCTTGTGGGATAGCCGGGCCCGCGACCTACACTGGGGGAAAAAAGACTGGCCAATTCGGGAGTATTTGAGACCCGGTGAGAAAAATGTTCTTCATGAGAGCTTGGTACCTCGTGATAAAATTCTATTACCACCTCTCCACATTAAGTTGGGTCTCATTAAGCAATTCATCAAGTCCCTTCCAAAAGATGGTGAGTGCTTTCGGTACCTTTGCTCAAAGTTCCCCCGACTTTCTGAAGCAAAGCTAAAGGAAGGAGTGTTTGTTGGCCCTGATATAAGGAAACTCATTTCAGATGGAGCATTCGCTGAAACGATGTCTGAGAAGGAAAAAGAAGCCTGGGATTCCTTCCAGGATGTTGTTCTCAAATTCTTGGGGAACAGGCGGGATGAGAACTATAAGGATATTGTTGCCAGGATGCTCAATGCCTTCAAAGAACAAGGCTGTAACATGAGCCTGAAAGTCCATTTCTTGCACTCCCATGTGAACTACTTTCCCGAAAACTTGGGGGCGTACAGTGAAGAACAAGGTGAAAGGTTTCACCAGGACATCAAGGACGCAGAGAGAAGGTACCAAGGAAGATGGAACACCACTATGATGGCTGATTTCTGCTGGTTGCTGCTGCGGGGAACCCCAGATGAAAAATATGCCAAGCAGCGCACCAAGAGAAGCATTTGGGGGAAGAAGAAACGAGCCCACCAGAAGATTGATTGACCCAAGAATGACTTTAAAATCTAAACTGTGTTGACAAATATCGTGTTTTTACTAAACTTTGAAATAAAAATTTGCTAGTTATTACCACAGTGTCGGATCTCATTTATTAGAATTTTATTTTCACACCATCGGGTGTTTGTCTTCATGTATTGCAATGGTGCGGTTTGCGTTTTCTATTCTTACATACATACCTGTACAACATTTTTTGCACATTTCTTTGCTTTGCTTTGTGTCTAACCTCGCTCTTATATGCTCAATGTTTGTGCACATGTATGTGGCTGTTTTAAGTGCAGACAATTTTGCTACCATCACAGTGTGTTTTGTTGACATTACTCTATTCTTATGTGCTGCCTTGTTACAATTTTCTTTATTCTTATTTGAATAACTACTAAACAATTAGTATAAAGAATTCATCCAAGAAACTTTTATCTCGATCGCACTCAATCTGAAACGTTCACCCCAAACTGCTAACCCAATGTAGCAAAAAATCTGTACGTGATGGAGCAAATTGGTTACCAGATTTGGATTCAGCGCACCAAAAAACGTAAAAATCAATCGAAACATTAGAGGCAGTTTAAAAAAATTTTTTTTAGTGTACCTGTGTTATCTTAATTAATGTTTCATTTCTCCATTTTATGTATAATAATGGGGTCATTCTGAGCCGCAAATAGCTATTTGGCCCCCTCTGCCATCCCCAACTAACCCCCGTACGAACAAGGTGTTTGTACGGGAAGGCTAGACGGGGGCGAGAAAGGGGGCTGCGGAGGCAGAGTTAGGGTTGCCAACCGGCTGGTATTCAGTTGGCCTGGCCGGTTTTTCCATGGCCAGGCCGGCTACCGGCAGAGATGTAAAACCGGCCATTGAAAAGCCGGTTTTTTGCTCTGGCCGCAAGATCGGGAGCGGCCAGAGCAAAAAAATGGCTTTTCTCCCGACTTCCTAAGTCCGCAGGGGAGGGAGTCAGGGAAGCCCGCGTGAGGCCCCAGCTCCCTCTTACAACCACCAGCGTGAAGATCTCTTTCCTTCACACTGGCAGTTGTTTATGTGAAGCCGCAATTGCTGGGAAAGGTTAAAGGCAATGCCCTTTAACCTTTCCCAGCATTCGCGGCTTCACAGAAACAACCGCCAGTGTGAAGGAAAAGGATCTTCACGCTGGCGGTTGTACAGAGGGAGCCAGGGCCTCGCGCGGGCTTCCCCGGCTCCCTCTGAAGCACCTCAGACAGCTGCGGGGCTGGTCGGGGGGGGGGGGAGGCTAGGACTACAAATGGGCTTTGATGGGGGGGGGGAGGGGAGGCCAAGGACTGGATGGGCGGTGTTGGGGTGTACCTGGACTGGAAATGGGGGGGGGTCCTGGATTGGAAATAGGCTATGGGAGGGGACTGAACTGGAATTGGGCTATGGGGGGGGGGGGGGGGGGGTGTACCTGGCCTGGAAATGGGCTATGGGGGGGAACCTAGACTGGAATTGAGCTATGGGTGGGGGTGGAACCTGGACTGGAAATAGGCATTGGGGGGGATCTGGACTGGAACTGGGCTATGGGGGGTGTACCTGGACTGGAAATAGGCTATGGGGGGGAACCTGGACTGGAAATGGGCTATAGGGGGGGCCTGGACTGGAATTGGGCTATGGGAGGGGACCTGGACTGGAAATGGGCTATGGGGGGGTGGGGCTGCAATGGAATTGGGCTATGGGGGGGGCCTGGACTGGAATTGGGCTATGGTGGGGGGAGGGGAAACTTGGACTGGAAATAGGCTGTGATTAGGGAGGCTAGGACTGCAAATGGTCTGTAATGGTTGGGGGGGACTTGGACTGGAAATGGGCTTTGATGGGGGGGCTAGGACTGCAAATGGTGGGGGGGCTAGGACTGCAAATGGGGGGGGCTAGGACTGCAATGGGGGGGGCTAGGACTGCAAATGGTGGGGGGGCTAGGACTGCAAATGGGGGGGGACTAGGACTGTAATGGTGGGGGGGACTAGGACTGCAAATGGGCTGTGATGGGGGGGGCCTAGGACTGGAAATAGGCTGTGATGGTGGGGGGGGGGCTAGGACAGGAAAGAGGTTGTGATGGGGGGGGGGCTAGGACTGGAAATGGCCTGTGATGGGAGGGCTAGCACTGGAAATGGGCTGATGAAGAGCTGGAATAGGACTGGAAATGGGCTGATGGGGGCTGGAATAGGACTGGAAATGGGCTGACGAGGGGGCTGGGATTGGAAATTGGCTGATGGTGGAGCTTGGAGTGGTAATTGGCTGATGGGGGGCTGGAATGGAATTGGAAAAGAGCATATGTGGGGTTAGGACTGGAAATGGGCTGATGAGGAGCTGGAATAGGACTAGAAATGGGCTGATGGGGGGAGCTTGGACTGCAAATGGGTGATGGGCTAGAATAGGACTGGAAATGGGCTGATGTGGCAGCATGGGAGAATGGAACTAGAAGGGAGTGGATGCTGGGTGGGTCTAGAACTATAAGGGAGCTGATTTTGGGGGAGGACTAGAAGGGGATGGGGATGGGGAATGAGAATGGAGAGGGGAAAAGATATTTTGTGTGGAAGAAAAGTCTATGATGGGCCGGGTATTGGGAGAGTAAGAGGGGCTTGAGAATGGAAGGGTGAAATTTGAGTGGATGATAAAGGAATAAGGAAAGAAATGGGGGAAAAAGCAAAAGAGAAACAATCAGTATGTTAAAGCAGATATAGAGAGAGAATGGAAAACATCTAAAAGAGAAGAAAGGACAAATGGATAGCTAGCAGAAGACACGAAGAAACCAGAAGAAAGTGACTGGAGCAATTGCAACTGAAAAAATGCCCAAACAGAAGGTAGAAAAATACTTTTTATTTTGAATTTATTAACTGGAATATGTCTGGTCTGGGAAGTGTGTATTGATAACATCTTTGCGTTTTTGTTTAGTGCAAGAGGAAATTACTTTATAGTTTTATTTCTCCAGTGTTGTACATTTCATGTTTGGCTTTTGGGGTTCCCAGTTTAATTATTATCTGACCAAGGGAGTTAGTCTACACGTATCCTCGGTAATTTTTGTGGGTGGGGCTGGGGTGCAGCATGGGTGGGACTAGGGGTGGGGCAAGGGTGGGACTAGGGGCGGAGAATGAGTGGGGCATGGTGAGCCACAGGTGTCGGGTTTTTCTCGGTGAAAAAGTTGGCAACCCTAGATAGAGTCAAGGTGGGCAGTGGGTGGTCCGCGGCCCCGGACCTACAGGGCTGATTCTGATGTCAGCACTGTACGTCTGGGGCTGGCAGACTGAATGGGGAACTTATTCCATCTCTGAGGTGGAATAAATTCTTCTAGTTGGTAGGGGACAGCAGGCCTGGGCAGCAGAAGAGGGGGTGCAGGGGATTCCGGGGGTCGGATTATGAGGAATGAAAGAACAGGTTGGCGGTTGGGATCATGGCTTCTGAATGGAACCACAGTGCCATGGCTCCATTCAGGAGTCTTGATTGAGTTAGCCGGGCAGAGACCTGAATGTGCATGTACAGGCCTAGATGCGATTCTGATCCCGTGGGGCTAGACGTGCCCTGCAGGATCAGAATCCCGTCTACCTCTGTGCATCTGGTTCCGATCAGACACACAGCGAGCCAGGACATCCACAATGGAATGAGGCCCTAAGTGAATAAAAATAACTTCATTTGTATTATAATGTTCATCTTAATCATCTGTCAAAATTTTACAGAAATTCAGAAAAATCAGGACATCCTTCAGCCGTATTCACATGGAAAACTCCCAGACTCCCCAGTAAAGCTCCTCTAGCAACAGATGCAGGGCAGGAGTAGGGTGCTTCACTTTACAACGCAACATACAAACAAATTCTATTCAAATTCTGGTCTCACATCAGTGACACCACCACTAACTCCCTCCACTGCTAGACATTGTGCATCATAACACAAAACCCCTCAAATGGACACTCGACACCAGCATCAAGAACTCAAATTGCACCAGCCCTGTCTATGGAAAATCAGCACTGCAAATATCCTAGAAGCCCAGTAACCCCAGTTGGAAACGAGAACAAGCTGAACTACTACAGATTCCTAGAGAGGACCTACAGTACCTATTAACAGAATCCCTTATCTCGGCTGCACATGGAAACCACAGACCATCACCAATTAAAGATTACAAAACTACAAAAGACAAAAATAGAAATGGGAAAACCCCAAAATCAGACACTGAACTGTGAAACAGGGAAGAAAGAGAAAGAGCAATGCATTTTCCTCTTGTAAAGAGCTACAAGAAGGTACCAGCAGGAACTTTACTCGAGTCGCAGGACGCTTGAGTGCATTTGTTATCAGGCACCTGAGGTCTACAGCTTCTCCTGCCCCGGTCGTCGGAGGATTTAAACTGGAGTGCACCGTGGAACGCATCTGCGGGTGGTTCCTGCCCCTTAGGAGCCCCTTGGGTGCACCTCGGAGCGCCACAGAGTGCCAGCCGTCCCCCACTCCATAGAGGAATGGGCAAACAGAAAGCAAAAAGTAAAGGGCCCTATGGATCAACATGTTGCAAGCACCGTTTAGCCTGAGTCATCATCTGTGCACGTGGGAGGGTTGCTCCTTCGGTGGATGCTTCTTTGAGTTAGGGGGATGCATACCTCTCCCCCCAGCCAAGTATGTATAATTCTGATCGGTCTCTGGGTATCTCTCCTGTTGGAGGTGGTTCTGATTTTTCTGCCTCCAGTCCTGCTCCTGGATCCTCCAGTATATTATGTGAAACTACTTTGAGTTATCCGACACCTGTATCTGTTCCGTCAAGTGCTGCGGTATTGGGTTCATCGGGTCTTGGTTCGTTGGACATTTCCTTGAAGGATGTTCTATTTGCAGTCTGCTGGGTGGAGAAAGTACTTCAGAGCTCTCTTGGTCAGTTGTGTGATTTCACTTGTGATACCGCAGTTGTTCTGCGGAGTCACGGTGATTAATTGCAGCTCAGAGCAGCAGAATCCAGAAGGTCCATGTGTTCTGTTCAGGCTTCGAGCGCTTCCTTTACTAAGGACAGTCTATTACCCCAGAATAAATGAGAAAATTTGGAAACTTCTGTTAGATCTCAAAACCTTAGGCTTTTAAACTTTCCGGCTGTACGGCTCCTTTCTCCTCTTGAGTTATTTAAGAAATATGTGAAGGAAGTTCTATTATGTGATTCTTTTGATGTATCTTGTATATCTGCTATGGATTATGTTCCGTGTAGTGCTGTTTCTACTCCCCGACAGTATGGAGCCATTCAGCCGGTTAATTTGGATGAGTGAGAATTAACACAATTTTTGGAGACCTCTCTGGAGTTGGTCTCCAAGAGAGCAACCTTATTAGTAACTTTTTGCTCAGAGAGAGATAAGGGCACTATTATGCCTCTATTTTGCAAAGACAGATGCCCCTTTTTGTGGGCTTCTTTTGACTAATTTTCCTGATGTTGCTAAGGCGACTCAACTTGGTTGAAAATCATTTCTGCAATTAAAGCCTAAGGTTCTGGCAACTGGTGGTGTTTTTTATTTAAAATTGCCGTGTAAATACTATATTTCCTTTCAGGCAATAGATACGTTTTTATGGAAGTGTCACAGCTGGAATGTTTCTTGTCAGATAAATCTCCCCTTAGTGAGGTTTTTTTTATCTTTGGTTGTATGGACTTGACTGGGTAGTTTACTGGGGTTTAGTTTGGATTATTCTACCTGCTGCTGTTCTCCATTAATATGGACGAGCGATTGTTTGTTTTACTTTTCCTGTTTGTTTTGTATTGCTTCTTATTGTTTACTTATGTAATCATTCATAAATTGCAAATTAAATAAAAAGAACTATAAGAGATGCATATTATCAAAGCTGACATATTTCATTCTCTAAAAACTGACTGTCTTTTGTACCTTTCTTGTCTGATCATTCTATTTTTCCAGTTGGGTTGGTCCCAGTCTCTCTTTTCTACTTCCTCCTGTTGGTTTTCTTCTAAGTCCTTTTCCAAGATCCCGTTTCCATGTTCTGTTTCTTCACTCTCTCTGTCTTCTTCCTCCTTTCCTTCGCTACATCTCTCTCTGACATTTATCCTTCCGTTTCTCTCGTTTGCCTTTTATCTAACTATAGCTTATTCCGTTCCTCTTTCTCCTTCCTACAATCTTTAGTCCTCCTCTTTTCACCGTTCACCTACTTACCAACTTTCCATTTCCTAATCTTACTTCCCTAGTCCCTCCATTTCACATCTGTCTCATTCCTTTGCCTGCATCCCCCTCCATCTTTCACAGCCCTACTTGTACCCCTCACTCAATCACCTTGTCCCCACTGTCCTCAATCCCTGATCAATTTCTTGCCCCCACTATCCCCCCAAGCAACTCCAGTTTCCCACTAACAATCCCACCCAAGCCTCCAGCCCTCCCCCCTTTAATCTCCCAATACCCAGCCTTTCTCAGAGTCTTTCTTCTGATTTATCACCGAATCTTGGGGTCCCCCACCTGTCAGTCCCTGATTTCCCACATCCCACATCCCTACTACCTGCCTTCCTGCCTCCTACTTCCTTTCCCCTGCACCCACCCATTTACTTCCTCGTCTTTCCTCCTTCTTACCCCAGCATGCATTCTTATACCCCTCCCTCTCATCCTTTCCTTGGTTGACTTTGCTTCTTCCCCACTTCCCACAATATCTGTCCTCCTCTCCCTTCTCCCTCTTTTTTTCTACTCTGACCCTAGCATTTACTAGCATCAGCCCCATTTCAGTCCCAGGATCTCAGCCTTAGAATTAGCTCCCTTCCAGCCCCAAATACTATAAATAAATGCATTTCCCCAGACCTAGTATCATTCATTTTGTAATCCCCCCAGGCCCAGTATCAGACCATTTCCAATATCAGTCAGTCTCCCAGCCCATGTATCAGTCTATTTCCAGTCCCATCTCCCCAGACCTAGTATCATCCCACTTGCAGTCCCCCCAGGCCCAGTATCATCCCATTTCCAGTGTCAGTCAGCCCCCCAGCCCCCAGCCCATTTCCTGTCCCCCGAGCCCTAATATCAGCCTTGCCATTTCCAGCTCTCTTCCCAAGTCCCAGCCCTCCCCCAGTGCCAGTATCAGCCCATTTCCAGGCCCCAGCCCAGTTCCAGCCCACTACAGCCACAGTTTCAGCTACCCCTTCCTTCAGCAACACAGTCATGAGAGCAAAAGCAAATGCTCCCGTGGCTGTGACCCAGGAGGCAGAGAGTGAACCAGTGAGGCAGCTTCCTGCAGTCCTACTGTGGTGCACCCCAAGCCAGTGCCTCAGTGGTTCACCTCTGAAGCCGGCACTGCTGGAAGAGCCCCAGGGAGTGGCAGAAGACAGAGAGAGAGTAATGATGTGACCAGTCGAGGGGGAGAGGCTGGGTAAAAGAAATGGAGGAGGGGGCCTGGGAGTTGGAATAGATATGGAATGGCGGAAGAGGTTTCTAATTAAATGCTTAATATTACTCTATCGCTGAACACCTCTCTGTGTCCAGGAGAAACAGATGAAACCCACCAAGGCCACAGGTTTTCTCTATTTTATGATTATGGACAAAATGCTTCACAGAGAGCCCCCCCCCCCTCCCCGATTCTGACCGCTCTCGGCAGTGGGTTTCCGTTGCTGCAGTTTTTGGCACAGGGTTTATGCTTTGCATGTGTCCAGGTACCAATGGTTGCTGACCTTCATGTATGTGAACATCAAAACTTGTCCGTCACTTGCTGACAGTATTTTCTTTGCTCCTAGTGAATAATTACACTGATGTGATATTGAACAGTAAATACGAGGGACTCGGTGAGGTTATGTGGGGCTGAGCATCCGGCTTATGCTTCGCTAGTTGCTCATTTTTACTATCGTCCTTTAGCCTCTTTCTTGATTTTCTGCATGGCCTGATTCCTATGAATTAACCGGTACTTTTGCTATGAGTTTCTCTGTTTTCTTGTCTTAGACAGATGGGGAGAAGGGGGACAAATCTTTCCTAATCCTATTTGCAGTGAAAAAAGAAATCCATTTTAGATGAACCAAGATTTAGTTTTACTGCAGTGTCTCTCGCCTGTCGCCATCGTGCAGAAAAACCAAAACTGCTCCTAAGAGGCCCCTTAGATAAGATAAACAGGCACTACAGTTTTCGGAAATATATCCAACACGGATGCTTAAAATATACTCATTAAAGGGCATCGAAGGGAAAGTTCATTTCAGAAGATGCTTAATTTGAAAGTGCCTAATGCTTTGAAAATTAATTTCCTCTTCTGGACATGGGGGGGGGGGGGGGTGGAGGGGGGGGAGTGGACACCACTTTTCAAAGTCATGTCTACAAGTAAAGCAGCATTTTAGAAACATAGAAACATGACGACAGAAAAAGATCACATGGCCTATCTTGTCTGTCCTTCCATATTTTGCCGGGGAAATGAGCACTTTTGAAAAGTGCCCCCCCCCCCTCACTGCGAGTAAAAGTACCCATGTAGTCAGTGTTGCCAGATACGTTCACTCAAATGTATGCTGGAGACCCCCCTTGGCGGGGTCAGCCCCAGAGCTGGTTCAAGGTGTGGGTCCCTAGGCAGACCTTAAATTTTACACCTTTCAGCTGTGAATCACTTGCTCTTTGCCGCCACTGCACCCCCCCCCCCCCCTCAAACGTTGCTACCCTAGGCGACTGCCTAGTTTTTCTAATGGTTGGGCTGGCTCTGGCCCCCTGCCCCCTGATTGGCTGGTGTCTGGTCGTCTAACATGTAGGATCACTGGAGGGGAACTTGGGGGAGGAGTTACAGGTGGGAGATATGGGGGAGGGGGAAGTGGCACTATGAAGGTGCATCTTGTACTTTGCCTGAAAGCTGGGCCGTTGCAAGGGCTGTGTGAACGGCGCAGCCACACAGGGCACAAGCACGGAAGAGGGCGCTGATGTCATCACTGGGCTTCCAGGAAGCTCAAAAGACTGAGTTACTGCATGTTTCTGGGTAGAAGGGAGGCACCAGATTCATTACTCGTACAGGGCACATGTCTAGCTTGCTACAGTTCTGCCCGAGAGTGACTCAGTTTTGCCAGGACACTGACAGCGTATTCTCCGCAGCATGCATCTGCCCTCGGCTGGGGCAGGGACTCATGCATGTCCAATGTCCACCTTGCGATTGGCTGAGGACAGAGAATAAGTGGCTCCAGCTTCTCTTCCAGCTGCTGCATCTCAGTGGTCAGAGATGCAGCAGGATGAGAGAGAAGGCGGAGCTGCTTGCTCCCTCCATCCAATCAGAAGCCAGACCTGCTGTGAGTTGGGATTAGGGAAGTTAATGGATTGTAAGGAATGTTGTCAATTGTCATTTTATTTTCCAAATTGTAGGAAAAGTAGCTCAAAGAGTTTCAGCCCTCTCAGGTAAAAGCTAGCGCAACTGAGCAAGGAGACATGGAAACACTGCTCACAACACAAATATATTTACCTGTGGGTTTAGGCTAGGGATGGGGAGCGCACAGGAATTTTATCTTGACACTGGAATCACACATTGTTAGAATCTTAGGGGCAGGTTTACTAACCCCACACTAGTAACATGGGTTTGGGCCGCAGCACAGTGCTAGATGCAGACACAGCTGTACCCTAGCACCAGTCCCGACATTAATACCACCGGGGGGGGAGGGGAGGGGGAGCAACAAGCCACCATTGTGCTGGCAGTAGCTGCTCCCTGCCACGTTCTGGCAATGCTGGCTTTCAAGGCCTGTACTAGCAGTGCCACTGTGGGATGCCCACACCCACTACCCAGGTGGTGCCCAGACGTGCGCTGCCGGGTACTGTGGGTTTTTTAGCACAGGTCCCTGCATTACTTTTTAGCAGAGCACCAAAAATGCACACTACCTGGGCAGCACGTTTAGTAAACATGAGTGGGAAATGTACGCGATAGGGGGCGAGAGGTTGGTGTGCACGGACCAGGGGAAGGACCTCAGAGTGATTGTTTCAGACGATCTCAAGGTGGCAAAACAGTGCGACAAGGCGGTGGCAAAGGCCAGGAGGATGTTGGATTGCATACAAAGAGGAATTACCAGCATAAAGGAAGAGGTACTAATGCCACTGTACAAGTCGCTGGTGAGGCCTCACTTGGAATATTGTGTTCAGTTTTGGAGACCATATCTTGCAAAGGATATAAAAAGGCTGGAAACTGTTCAGAGGAAGGCCACCAAAATGATTTGGAGCCTGCGTCAGAAGCCTTATGAGAAGAGACTTGAAGACCTAAATATGTACACTCTGGAGGAGAGGAGGGACAGGGGAGATATGATTCAGACCTTTAAATGCTTAAAGAGTATTAATGGACAAAGAAACCTCTTCCAAATATAGGGAAGCTGTAAAACTAGCGGACATAACATGAAGCTGCAAGGAGGTAAATTGAAAGGCAATGTCAGGAAATACTTTTTCACTGAAAGGGTGGTGGATGCTTGGAATGCCCTCCCGATGGAAGTGGTGGGGGCAAATACAGTGACAGAATTCAAAATGGCATGGGACAGACACAGTGGATCCCTTTACAGCAACAGGATAAAATCAAAATAAGCATAACTATCTCTTATATCTGAACAAATAGGGGTGACCTACACGGAGCAGTGGGTGCACCACTAAACAAAGGCATAGGGAGGGGTGACCCGCACGGAGCAGCAGATGCATCTTCTCTTACTACCTTGCTGGGCAGACTAGATGGACCATACTAGTCTTTATCTGCCGTCATATACTATGTTACTATGTAAGAACCTTATTTGGGAGCTTCACCCTCTAATGGTAGTACTGTGAGGCTACCACTAGGAGCCAGAGTTACCATTTTAAACCTGGGTGTCCAATGGAGTTGAACAGACTGGAGATGACTCCTGCTCCCCGCTAGACCACCAGGGAGAGTCCCCAGTAAGAGCCATGGGGATCCATGAGGGGGGAGGGGAAGGGTAGTTATGATGTTAAGGGTTCCAAAGGGTTAGGGGTAGCATAGTCAAGATGTTGGAGGGTCCAGGGGGTAGATGTAGGGCAGTTATAATGTTGGGAGGTGTCTAGGGAGGAGGGTAGTTTTGATGCCAGGGCAGTTTGGAGTTTCAAGGGGATGGTAAAAGGGGTTTCTAGTGAGTTCAGGGAAATGCCACAGTAGAACATTTTTGGGGTACATTTGTATTGTGCTAGTAAAATGGGGAATAGACCCGAACCACACCCTATGCACACCCAAACCGTCTCCTTGAACTCTCTCTGAGCTGTGATTTCCGTGGGTAAACAGCTGCTCTCTAAATCATTTTTCACATATGTAGCTGATTTCCATGTGCAGACGCTTCTACAATTAAAGCCCTTAAGAGAAAGGGTTTTAGTGGGTGGGATTTCACCAGAAAACCAAAGTAAGTGTGTCTGTGAAGAAGGCTGACCAACAGTATTTATACATTTTATTAACCTCCACAACTACAAGTTTTTCATACAGCATCAACAGTGCACTCTACAATTCAGGTAGTAACAGCCCTCCCCCCTCCTCTGAGGCGTAACTACTCAATAAACAGCAAAAGAATCTGTTAAATGTTTTCCACACAATACCTGTTAATTTCTCAGCTAGATTTGGGCTGTTCCCCCAGGAGTAAGCTAGGTGAACCCCTCCCTATTCTATTACCAGCTATCCTCCCCCCTGTCCTTCCCACAAGTCTCACCCATGTGCATAATTGCTGCTGTGGTTCTTGGGAGCCCATCCCATCTCCATCACTGGGGTTCCTCCTGCTTGGAGGGGTCACTGTTGGGCTCATCATCTCCACTGCCGCGCCTCCTCCTTCTTGGAGGGGGTTGCTTCTGGGCTCAGCCTAAACTTGGAGTACTGCGTTCCGTTTTGAAGACCATACCTTACAAAGGATGTAAAAAGACTTTAAATGGTTCAGAGGAAGGTGATCAAGGTGATTTGGGGCCTGCACCAGAAGGCATAGGAATAAAGACAAAGACCTAAATATGTATATCCTAGAGGAGAGGAGAGACCGAGGCGATATGATACAGATATTTAAATACTTAAAGGCTATTAATGCACAAACCAACCTTTTTCAAAGACTGGGCAACTGTAGAACTAGAAGACAACATAAGAACATAAGATATGCCATACTGGGTCAGACCAAGGTCCATCAAGCCCAGTATTCTGTTTCCAACAGTGGCCAATCTAGGTCATATGTACCTAGCAGAACAAGAAATGAAACTGCTAGGAGTGGAGGAGTGGCCTAGTGGTTGGGGCAAGGTACTTCAGGCCGGAAGGTTGGGGGTTCAAATCCCACTAGAGGACAGCAACCTTGGGCTGGAAGGACTGGGGTTTCTAGTCCCACAGGTGCTCCTTGTGGTCTTGGGCAAGCCACTTAACCCTCCATAGCCCATGTTCCCTGTAAAATTGTTATCTCCAAGTTATAATGCCCTGTTCAATGTAATTTCAGTTTGTTCAATGTAAACCACACTGATGCAGAATAGCACGGTATATAAGAGAATGTAAATAAATAAGGAGGTAAACTTAAAAGCAACATCAGGAAATACTTTTTCATGGAAAGGATGGCGGATGCCTGGAATGTCTTCCTGAAGGAGGAGGTGGGAGTAAGAACAGTGACCAAATTCAAAAAGACAGAGGACAGACGCAGAGAATCACTACATAATAAGCAAACATAAATAACCATAAAAAGAGAGGGGTAAGTTCTCTGCAACAGCAGGTACAACCTTAAGGCATAAAGGGAGAGTAACCTGCAGAGAGCAGCAGACACAACTCTACAGCTCCAGCCACCTTACCGGGCACACTAGATGCACCATGCTGCACTTTACTATGCTGCTATATCTCCATCATCGCACCTTCTCCCTCCTGGGTCGCTGCTGGGCTCACCATGTCCACTGCTGTACCTCATTCTGCCTGCAGGGGTTGCTGCTGGGCTCACCGTCTCCACTGCTGTACCTCCTTCTGCCTGCAGGGGTCATTGCTGGGCTCACCATCTCCACTGCCATTCCTCCTCCTGCCTGGAGGGGTCGCTGCTGGGCTCACTGTCTCCACTGCCATTCCTCCTCCTGCCTGGAGGGGTTGCTGCAGGGCTCATTGTCTCCACTGCCATACCTCCTCCTGCCTGCAGGAGTCACTGCTGGGCTCACCGTCTCCACTGCTGTACCTCCTTCTGCCTGCAGGGGTCCCTGATGGGCTCACCGTCTCCACTGTCATTCCCTTCTCCTGCCTGGAGGGGTCACTGCTGGGCTCCACATCTCCACTGCCATTCCTCCTCCTGCCTGGACGGGTCGCTGCTGGGCTCAGCACCTCCACTGCTGTACCTCCTTCTGCCTTGAGGGGTTGCTGCTGAGCTCACCACCTCCACTGCCATTCCTCCTTCTGCCTGGAGGGGTCGCTGCTGGGCTCACCGTCTCCACTGTCATTCCTCCTCCTGCCTGGAGGGGTCACTGCTGGGCTCAGCACCTCCACTGCTGTACCTCCTTCTGCCTGGAGGGGTCGCTGCTGGGCTCACTACCTCCACTGCCATTCATCCTGCTACCTGGAAGGGTCACTGCTGGGCTCACCGTCTCCACTGTCATTCCTCCTCCTGCCTGGAGGGGTCGCTGCTGGGCTCAGCACCTCCACTGCTGTACCTCCTTCTGCCTGGAGGGGTCACTGCTGGGCTCACCACCTCCACTGCCATTCCTCCTGCTGCCTGGAGGGGTCGCTGCAGGGATCATTGTCTCCACTACTGTGCCTCCTCCTGCCTGGAGGGGTCGCTGCTGGGCTCAGCATCTCCACTGCCATTCCTCCTCCTGCTTGGAGGAGTCACTGCAGGGCTCACCGTCTCCACTGCTGTGCCTCCTCCTGCCTGGAGGGGTCGCTGCTGGGCTCAGCATCTCCACTGCCATTCCTCCTCCTGCCTGGAGGGGTCGCTGCTGGGCTCACCACCTCCACTATCATTCCTCTTTCTGCCTGGAGGGGTCGCTGGGCTCACCATCTCCATTGCCATTCCTCCTCCTGCCTGGAGGGGTCACTGCTGGGCTCACCATCTCCACTGTCATTCCTCCTCCTGCCTGGAGGGGTCACTGCTGGGCTCACCGTCTCCACTGTCATTCCTCTTCTGCCTGGAGGGGTCACTGCTGGGCTCACCATCTTCACTATCATTCCTCCTTCTGCCTGAAGGGGTCGCTGCTGGGCTCACCGTCTCCACTGTCATTCCTCCTTCTGCCTGGAGGGGTCGCAGCTGGGCTCACCGTCTCTACTGCTGTGCCGCCTCCTGCCTAGAAGGGTTGCTGCTGGGCTCACCACCTTCACTGCTGTGCCTCCTCTTGCCTGATGGGATTGCTGCTGGGCTCACCATGTCCACCACCATACCTGCTTCTGCTTGGTGGGGGGTCACTGCTCCTGCAAAGCTCAGTACAGCAAGTTCTTCCTCTTTAGGAGAGGTGTCCATCACTAGAGGCTGCATCCCTGATATACCCGGCTCAACAATTGCAGCTCTTATTCGATTCAAGCTCTCAGTGATTTCACCTCTTTGAGCCTATTATATTGCACTTCAACTTTCGTTAGCTTAGAGCAACCCTTCGTCCTTTCAGACAGCACATAGAAAAAGACAGGAGAATGCACAAGCCCCCCCCCCCCCCCATAATTTATCAGCCTTTTAGAATTAGATAGGGTTCCTTCCCTCCGCCTTGCAGGTCAGGGGTGAGAAAATCTGTTTCTCCAGTGAACACAGTCCTGAGACCCTCCCACAATCCTCAGCACATTTTTCAACATATTCTGGAGGAAGAACGGCAGTGGAGATGGTGAGCGCAGCAGCAACCCATATCATGTAAATTTCTGATTGCGGCACCAGTTATACTGTTAAAACGTTCTATGTACTTGTTCAAACTGTAAACTGCTATGATTACCCAAAATAGCGGTATAGAAAACACCCAAATAAATAAATAAATTAAATAAATAAAATCCACCTCTCAGCTTTGGAATAATATTATCATTTGTGTGTGTAAATGACATGAAATCTGTACCCACCAGCGCAAACTAACAAATTTGCACGGCCCTGTCCCCTGTAGTTCTCTCTGCTCTTAGATACAGTGATTACCTGGTTACCCACTGATGGATCATCGTACACTACAGGAGATCCTTTCTTCCAGCCGAAAGCTAATAAAAGCCTTTTCCTGCGAGGGGGAGGGGAGTGCCACTAAAATCCTTTCTTTCCCTAAACTCCAGTGGATTCCACTTATATTCCCTATACTTTTTTTATTGAACTTTTGCATCATTTAACGCACAAGGTAATTACAGGAAATTATATAGAAAGTAGTCCATCTCAAGGAGAAGAGGAAAAACAAAGCAGACAACAAAGTTAGACTATAAACTAGCCCAAATCATGGAGAGACTGGAAAAGGTAAATACAGATATACATAAGCAATATTAAGAACCCAAATTACAGGAACAAAATAGGAAAATAAAAAATGTATTTACCTTGTAGAAAGGATTCCAATAGTGTCATTTCAAAAAATACATTTTGATTCCCTTGATATGTCAGCAAATGCTTAAATGTAAACTTTAGCAAGGCGTAGCCCCCAATCAGGGCGGCCCAAGGGTGAAGCGGGGCCACATGCAGAGACTCATTGCGGGGCCTCTTTTGCATATCCACTGGACCTCATTTGCATACATTTATTTTAGTTTATTTTAAAATGCATATGTTGCCCATCTAAAATTTTAGGCGGCTTTCAAAGGAGCCCTTCACAAGCCTCTTTTCTCTCCTGGCAATGACTTTGGGCATGTTTACTAAATATTAATATGTGATAACTGCCTTTGCGCCAACAGAAATAAATGGGTGTTCCTGCACTTAAAGCACATTTAACATTTGTGAGTGTGCGTTAACTTTTAGTAAATACACCTCTTAGTGAGTGTCCGAATACCTTTTGCATGGGCAGTGAGGATAAAGAAAGATTACCAGATTTCTACATTACTATACTCCACTATACTATACTATATCGCACGGGGGAGGCCGCTATTGCTGCTTTGTAAACATACCCCTTAGAACCCATAGCAAACCCGCCATATCATAACAGCACTACCAGGACTCACAAAGCACCAAACCCTACCTATCACAAGGCAGCACTGCAAATATTAAACCAATATATTTATTTATTTTTATTTATGTACTTATTTTATATACTGCTTTATTTAAGTAATCAAGGCGGTTCACAGGGAACAGGTGCCTAATACTGCTCTAGGCAGTTTACAATAAACAGTTTACAAGGAACAAGAAACATTTTGATTGAAACTATACACAGCATTGTGCAGCATTATAACAATATTTTACATCATGTGCAGACGGTGATGCATTGATGTATAGCAACTATGTATATTGATTTATATACAATGAGATGATTGTTATGTTACAGATTAGTGGAGTTTACTACCTGGGTAAAGCTGAGAGTGAAGTGGACATGCGTTCAGTGGGAGGTTTGTTCATTCTATATTTAGGTGATCAATGGTGGGTTGCTCGTGTTGCTAGTAGTCAGCAAATAGGAATGTCTTGAGGTGCTTTCTGAATAATGTTAAGTCTTTTATTCCTCTCAGATTGCTGGGTAGGGTATTCCATAGAGCTGGGGAGAAGAACGAGAATGCCCTGTTGGTTGTTGCTTGGATTGCGTTTCTGCTCAGATTGCTGGGTAGGGTATTCCATAGAGCTGGGGAGAAGAACGAGAATGCCCTGTTGGTTGTTGCTTGGATTGCGTTTCTGCTCAGATTGCTGGGTAGGGTATTCCATAGAGCTGGGGAGAAGAACGAGAATGCCCTGTTGGTTGTTGCTTGGATTGCGTTTCTGCTCAGATTGTTGGGTAGGGTATTCCATAGAGCTGGGGAGAAGAACGAGAATGCCCTGTTGGTTGTTGCTTGGATTGCGTTTCTGCTCAGATTGTTGGGTAGGGTATTCCACAGAGCTGGGGAGAAGAACGAGAATGCCCTGTTGGTTGTTGCTTGGATTGCGTTTCTGAACCTCTTTGGTATGATTAATACGTTCTTCAGATTATTTCTTCTTCTTCTTGTGTCCTGTTGTGTCTTTATAAGTGTGTTAAGGTTGTTTACTGCATTGAAAGTGGTCATTAGAGCCTTGAATTAGATCTTTTGTATTATAGGGAGTCAATGGAGGTGGTACAGTATGGGTGTTATGTTTTCAGATCTGGCAGCTTTCATTATTGTGCGTTCTACCATATTCTGTGCCATTTGTAGGGGTTTCAGTGTTTGTAGGCCCTGGAGAATGATATTACAAAGTGAGGGCATATCAGCGCTTGCGCTATAGTGCAGAGGTCATCCGGCGAAAGCAAGGGTCTTAGGTATTGTATCATTCTGGTTTTGTTGTAGATTGTTCATGTTGTCATGTTAATATGTTTGATCATATTGAGATTTTGGTCTAAGAAAATCCCCAGGCATTTTATTTCCTTTTTTACTTCAATACGAGGTTTGTACCAAAAGTAATGAGAATGATTTGATTTTAAAAAAATGTATTGAACATACATGCCATTACAATTTATCTCCTTCAAAATCGGCTCCTTGTGATTGAATACAGCGATTCCAGCGTTGCTGCCACTCTTTATAGCAGTGGAGGAAGTCTTCACTTGAGATGTTGTTCAAAGCCCTCAGTCGCAGCTGCCTGGACATTTTCAACTGTCCCAAAATGATGTCCTTTCAGGTGGATTTTGAGCTTGGGGAATAAAAAGAAATCGCATGGAGCCAAGTCAGGTCTGTGCAGTGGGTGGGGAAGCGTTGTGATATTATTTTGAACCAAAAATTTCCTCACAGCGAATGATGTGTGACTTGGTTCACTGTCATGGTGAAGGAACCACGTGTTTGCAATTTCACAGCGGACGCGCACAACTCTGTTTCTCAAAGTACCTGTAGGTAAATGGTTTGATCCACACAGTCTGTCCAGGTGGCACAAACTCCTTATGAACAACTCTCTTTGAATAAAAAAAAAATGACGAGCATGGATTTCACTCTTGATTTGCTCATTCGAGCCTTCTTTAGTCGAGGTGACTGGGAAGTGTGCCACTCTGAACTCTGTCTTTTGGTTGTAGGATCGTACTCAAAAACCCAGGTTTCATCTCCGGTTAACACTCACTGCAGAAAGTCGGGCTCACTTGTCACACGATCCAAGAGTTCCTAAGAAATGAACACACAATGGTCCTTTTGTTCATCAGACAAATTGTTCGGCACAAGTTTCGCACAGATGTTTCTCATGTGCAGATCTTCCATAATGATTCGGTGGACGTCCATTTTCGGTAGTCCTACCTCCTCTGTGATTAACTGCACATTCAAACGTCGGTCCCTATCCAGTACAGCCTTCACACGAGCCACATTGCTCTCAGTTCTTGAAGTTGAAGGATGCCCTGCGCACTGTTCATCCTCAGTGCTCTCCCTTCCATCCTTGAACGCCTTGTGCCACCTGAAACTTGGGATGAAGACAAAACAGCATCCCTATAAGCTGATCTTAACAACTGCAACGTTTTGGAACCAGACTTTCTGAGTTTTGCGCAGAAGTCGATCACGTAACGCTGCTCTAGATGCCTCTGCATTTTTGCCTGTGACAAGACACAAAAACTACTACGCACTTTGCTAATGTACCAACTGCTACAAAAGTGTGGACTCAACTGAGGAAGGTCAAACTGTATACCTGGGTTCCCCCTCCACATGACTTGACCCCCACTTTCCTTTCCTGACCCTTCTGCGCTATTCAAAAAAATCATTCTCATTACTTTTGGGATAGACCTTGTATATCTCAGAGAAAACATAGTTACTCACCTGTAGCAGGTGTTCTCCAGGGACAGCAGGAATCAGTCCTCACATATTGCTGGGTGACGTCAGCACTGATGGAGCCCTCATGCGGAGCAAATCCCCAGCTTTCTAAGAAAGCCTTTGGGAATTGCATCATGCATGCACGGTCCCCTTCCCGCCCAAGGGTGGCATCTTGCTCAGTCAAATGACATAGCTATAAAGACGGCAAAAAGAACAAATATAATAATAGGACTGCAACTCCAAGGGGAGGAGGGAAGGTTGTGAGGACTGATTCCTGCTGTCCCTGGAGAACACCTGCAACAGGTGAATAACTACGTTTTCACCAGGAACAAGTCCTCACATATGGGATTCCCCAGCTATAGGCTACCGAGAACCCATAGCTGAAAAATAGGCTCCCTCTATGAGAGCCGCAAGCAGCCATAATAGGAATCTAACTGAGAGAGTAACACTCCAGTAGCCTGACACCAAAGGGTCAGAGGGTAGGAGTTGAATAGACCTCGAAAAGGTTACGGAGTACAGCCTGGCCGAAAGCACTGTCCCATCGGGACTCCCTATCCAGGCAGTAATGGGTTGCGAAAGTCTGATCCGAAGACCAGGTGGCGGCCTGGCAGATGTCTGCCAGCGGAAGAGAGTGGAAATGAGCCACTGATGCCGCCTTAGCCCTGACCCGGTGGGCTGTAACATGACCCTGCAACAGAAGATTGGCTGCCCTGTATGCCCAGGCAATACAGTCTGCCACACAGGTGGACAGCGTACGTTTAGAAACGGCCATCCCCAGCTTACTGGGGTCATAGGATACGAAGAGCTGATAAGCTCTTCTATGGCCTTGCATACGCTGAATGTAAAGAGTAGTTACTCATCTGTAACAGGTGTTCTCCAGGAGCAGCAGGAATCAGTCCTCACATATGGGTGACGTCGGCGCCAATGGAGCCCCCATGCGGAGCATTTCCCCAGCTTTCAAAGAAAGCCTTTGGGAATGCAGCGTGCCTGCGCGGTCCCCTTCCCGCCCAAGGGTGCCATCTTGCTCAGTCTGATGACATAGTTAAAAGACAGAAAAAAACAAAATAAAGTATATGACTGCAACTCCAGGGGAGGAGGGAGGGTCATGAGGACTGATTCCTGCTGCTCCTGGAGAGCACCTGTTACAGGTGAGTAAATACTCTTTCTCCAGGAAGTCAGTCCTCACATATGGGACTCCCCAGCTCTAGACTACTGACGCTGCTTTCGCCCTGACACGGTCGGCCGTGACTCGACCCTGCAAGGAGAGGCCGGCTGCCTTATACGCCCAGGTGATACAATCTGCTACCCAAGTGGACAACGTACGCTTGGAGACAAGTAACCCTAGTTTATTAGGGTCAAAGGAGATGAAGAGCTGAGTAGCCCTTCTGTGCCCCCGCGTATGCTCTATGTAGAAGGACAACGCCCTCTTACAGTCCAGGGTATGCAAGACTGTTTCAGCCCAGCTGGTATGCGGCCTGGGAAAGAATGTTGGAAGAACCACCTCCTGGTTGAGGTGGAAGGAGGAGACAACTTTTTGAAGAAAATTCGTATGGGTCCGTAGGACCACCCTGTTCCTATAGAACCGTGTGTACGGTCCATCAGAAACCAGAGCTTGTAGTTCACTCACACATGTGGCCGAGGTAAGAGCTACCAGGAAGAGCGCCTTCAAGAAAGGTAGCGTAAATGGCAAGTAGCCATCGGCTCAAACGGTGGGCGAGTAAGCTGTTGCAAGACCACGTTCAAATCCCACTCAGTGGCAGGTGGACGAACTGGAGGCTTGAGCAAAAGCAGGCCTCTGAGGAAGCGGGACACCAAGGGGTGAACCGACAGAGAGTGTCCCTCAACCGGTGAGTGGTGTGCTGATAGAGCACTGAGGTGGACCCGAACATAGTTGGATTTAAGGCCTAGGTCTGACAGGTGAAGTAGGTATTGTAGTATTACTGGCACAAGGCAGGAGAAAGGATCTTCATTGTGCTGAGCACACCATATTGAGAATCTATGCCACTTGAGAGCATAGGACTTTCTGGTGGATTGCCGCCTAGAGGCCAAGACCACCTCTTCAACTTCCCTAGTTAGAAGCAAGGGAGCTAGCACTATCCTTTCAGCAGCCAGGCCATCAGATTGGGGTGTAGAAGGGAACCCTGATCCTGAGACAGGAGATCGGGCTGCAACCCCAGAGGGAATGGAATTTCCACTGCCAACTGCAGAAGTGAAAACCACAGTTGCCTCGGCCATCTGGGGGCTACCAGAATCACCGAGGCCTTGTCCTGTAGAATCTTGAAGAGAGTTCGGGCCACCAGGGGCGTGAGAGGAAACGCATACAGGAGGCCCGTAGACCAAGAGATCAGAAAAGCATCTGCTGCCATTCTCAGGAGATGCAGCTGTCTGCAGCAAAACCTGGGCAGCTGACGGTTCAGTGGACTTGCAAAGAGATTGATGGAATGAAGTCCCCATCATAGAAAGGTTTGCTGGACCACCAGTGGATTCAACTGCCAGTCGTGAGGCTGGAGAATCCTGATTAGTTTGTCTGCCAAGAAGTTCTCCTGACCAGGTAGATACACTGCTTTGAGAAACATCCCTTGTTTGACTGCAAAGGAGCAAAGGCCCTGCGCCTCCTGACACAGGAGCCTGGACCCTGTGCCCCCTTGCTTGTTCACATGGAACATTGCTACCTGATTGTCTGTCTGAATTAAGACAGACTGGTGAGAGAGGGCATGAGAAAATGTCTGTAGAGCCAAGTGGATTGCTCGCAGCTCCAAAAGATTGATCTGCTGTGAGGCCTCCCGAAGAGACCAGAGGCCTTGAGTGCACGTGCCCTGACAATGTGCACCCCAGCCCTTTAAAGAAGCATCGGTCGTCAGGTCCCTTGTTTGTGCTGGGGCCTGAAAGGGTACCCCCCTGAGTAGGTTTGGGAGATATAGCCACCACTGCAAGGAGTCCAAGAGTGGTTTGGACACCTTTACTCTGTCTCGGAGGTCGCCTGTGGCTTGCGCCCACTGAGCTCTGAGGCACCACTGAGCCGTTCGCATGTGCAGATGGGCATTCGGGGTCACATGTACCATGGATGCCATATGGCCCAGGAGCCGCAGGAAGTGTCTGGCGGAGACCTGCGGATTGCTTTGGAACTGGCTGGCCAAGTCCATTAGCCTGTGGGTCCTGTCCTCGGGCAAGTAAGCTCTTGCTTGCAGGGTGTCTAATCTTGCCCCTATAAACTCTAGGTTCTGTGAGGGGAGCAAAGTGGACTTTGCGTAGTTGATGACAAAGCCCAGATGCTGAAGAAGAGAGACAGTGCGAAGAGTGGCTTGTCGGGCCTCCTGGAGAGTCTGACCCCTGATGAGCCAGTCGTCCAGGTATGGGAAGACAAAAATTCCCTGATTTCTGAGATAGGCCGCCAGTCACTGGTGAGGCCTCACTTGGAATACTGTGCTCAGTTTTGGAGACCGTATCTTACAAAGGATATAAAAAGACTGGAAACTGTTCAGAGGAAGGCCACCAAAATGATTTGGGGCCTTCATCAGAAGCCTTATGAGAAGAGACTTGAAGACCTAAATATGTACACTTTGGAGGAGAGGAGGGATAGGGGAGATATGTTTCAGACCTTTAAATACTTAAAGAGAAATAATGAACAAACAAACCTCTTCCAAAGACGGGGAAGCTGTAAAATTAGAGGGCATAACGAAGCTGCAAGGGGGTAAATTGAAAGGCAATGTCAGGAAATACTTTTTCACTGAAAGAGTGGTGGATGCTTGGAGTGCCCTCCCGATAGAAGTGGTGGGGGCAAATACAGTGACAGAATTCAAAATGGCATGGGACAGACATGGTGGATCCCTTTACAGCAACAGGATAAAATCAAAATAACTAACTAATTTCTCAACATACAGGGGTGTCCTACACGGAGCGGTGGGTTCACCCCTAAAACAAAGACAAGGGGAGGGGTGGCCTGCACGGAGCGGCAGGTGCATCTACTCTTGCCATCTTACTGGGCAGACTAGATGGACCATACTGGTCTTTATCTGCCGTCATTTACTATGTTACTATGATAACATCAGTCAACAAGTTCAACCACCTTCCACCAGTGCCCACAAAGCTGTGCATTACAGATTCTATTGGCAAAGCTAGCCCAAAATAAATTCTCTTTTTTCTTTGTCCCTTCATGACCAAACATCATCCACCTGGAATCCTACTGCACAGGTGAAGATTGTAAGCTCTGCAGAGCAGGGAACTGTCTCTTACATGTGTCTGTGCAGCGTTGTGTACGCCTTGTAGCGCTATAGAAATGATCAGTAGGAGGAGGAGGAGGGAGAGCCTCCTTTCGGCGGGACAGAGGATGGCTTCCCTACCTCCCAGCAACCTCCTACTGGGTTTCTTTCTTTTCACAACAGATCTGGATTCTTTAAAGTAGATTCCTTTTTCTGCCTTTGTATCTTTCAGACAAACCTTTCTCAGCTTTCACAAGAGTGGAATGAAAAATGTAAAGCAAGTGTTAGATCTCAGACCTAGGTAAGTATCGTTCTTTTTATGTGTTGGTTTGCCTGGACACCCTATAAAATGTTCATCTCCCAGGTGTTAATTGAACTTAGCTAAAGGTACTGTTCTCAGGAGCAGTGCAAGGATATAGGCGCCTTATGTGAACCTCATTCCTGCCCCCCCCCCCCCCCGCTCCAGTCCCCACCCCTATGGCTACTGCTACCACCCTTCTCTGGGACCTGCAGCGGCGCAATGACTTTACACAACAATGCAGCACTTACCGAAACATCCAACACTGAGTGCTGTTCCTGACACCACACCCTCCGATGCAGACTTCCTCTTGCATGGGGATGGAAGCGGCTGCTCTTCTTGTTCAGATGGGGTTTGGCTGGGGGGAGGGAAGGTATGTGCAGCGATTGTAGTTTCAAATCCTCATGCACTATGAGTGTGAGTTACGGGGAGACCGAACAGAATTCTTATTAAAAGCCTCAATCTCCCTGAGCACTGGCAATACACAAAAGGACCTTCCTAAAGGACAGAGATATCTAACTTTCCCACTTACTTCTTTCATCCACCAGGCATCTCACCTTTTCTACCTTTCTATTAGAGTCTCTGGTTTGGGCTCTGTGTTGTCATTTTAGACTCAGAGTTCCTGGTTGTCTGCAACCCGTATCTCCGGAATCCTCTAGTACTTGATCTCTGCATGAGAACTTCCAGTTCCTTCCCACCCTCTCTGTTTCCTAGCCTGAACCTTTACCTCTCTGAAATGGGAGTGGTTCAGAGACCTGGGTCTCTCTCACAAGGGGCTTCTGCCCCCCCCCCCCCCCGGGCTCTTTTATCTCACACAGTAGAATCTCTATCTCCTCTTCTCCTGTTATCTAGGTTCTGGATTGTCCAGCCCCCGCTACCCATCTCTTAAGGTGTGGCAAATAAACCCCATTAAACGTAGGCTCTTCTGTTAGGCAAAGCTCTGTTCTCCCCTTCCTTTGAAAATCAGTGATATGCTGTCTGTTTCTGACTGATGTCTAAATTCTACACACAAACAACTGTTTCCCAGGAGCCTGCATAGCTGTAAAATCTGCTTTCCACGTGCTGTTTGGTTTAGGAGTTTGAGGAGGATAAAACAGCACGTGTATCCTTTTGCAAACGCCAACTAAAATGCAACTAAAACTAACATCCTCCCCTGATCATCTCTCAAAATGCTACCTCACAGTCTTCCTAAAGGGACTTAGAAACACAGACCATGACGGCAGATAAAGACCATACAGCCCATCCGGTCTGCCCATCCATTGCAACGGTTAAGCTCTACAGTCCTTCCTCTCCCTCGGAAATCATTGCTAGTCCCATGCGTACAGGGCCCTAAGGTTCTATCTTGGGAGGAAGGTAGAATCTCTGACCTTTCTATGCCACCAGTGTTTCCATGACTTGGGAGGGCTCTTCTTGCCAGCGATGTATTCCCACTTGGAGGAAATGTAAGGGTTACGTCTCAGAGGAGTCCATTAAATGATTCACTTCAAAGGCCTTCGGTACAGTCATTTGTCCCGTGGATCCTCTCCCTTCCATACGCTCAGTGCATGCATATTCTTCCCCATAGGGGAGATGTTTCTCTCCAGGAGGAAGGAGTTACCTTTGAGAGCCCAAGTATAGATTCCAGTCTCCACCATACATATACTCAGAAGCTGATAAGAGCGCTCCAAACTCACTTAACTATATTTTTGTGCAAAACACACAGAGGGGAAAGACATGTTTTCCTGTGTGTATTATGGCCCTAGTACCAACATACTTGACTTTATAAAGTATTAATGAAGACAACTACACCATAAGGCCTGGTTGGAGCAAAGCAGGAGTGGTAGGAGGAGTGAACTGGCTCTAGAGCAGTGCCTGACACCTGTGTCACATGACTGATGTCAGAAGCGCGACCGGAACAACTTACAATGGTCTGTGGTTGTGTGGAAATAACTCTCAAGCTCAGAAAGCGTAGTTACTCACCTGCAACAGGTGATCTCCAGGAACAGCAGGGAATTAAGTCTTCACATATGGGTATTGTCGGTACTGATGGATCCTGCGCGCGAACGCTCCCCAGCGTCCAATAGGAAAGCTTTTGGGAGCATTCCACTGCGCCTGCGTCACTGCCTTCCCGCCTTTCCAACTCTCCCTCTTCAGTTGAGTTTATAGCTAAGACAAAGGAGAGAAGGAAAGAGAGAGAGAGAAAGACAACTCCTAGGGGAGGTGGGTGGGTTGTGAAGACTTAATTCCTGCTGTTCCCGGAGATCACATGTTACAGATGAGTAACTACGCTATCTCCAGGAACAAGCAGGAATGTAGTCTTCACATATGGGGACTCCCCAGCTGAGAGATGCCAGGGAGATGACCCCAGAAAGCTGCAAAACCCAGGTTGAGATGGGTCATGCTTCCTCCCATGGATCTCTGGCATTGAAACCCGGGACGGCGAGTAGGAGTTGTTCTAATCTGAAAGAGATGCTGGAGAACAGCCTGGCCAAACGAGGCATCCTGACGGGAGTCCTTGTCTAAGCAGTAGTGGGCTGCAAAGGTGTGTACCGAAGCCCAAGTGATTGCTCTACAAATGTTGTCAATGGACACTGAGCGAGGGTTAGCCATAGAGACTGCCATTGCTCTCACATTGTGAGCTGTGACATGACCTTCCAGAGAAAGTCCCTTACTCTCATATGCAAAGGATATGCAATTTGCAACCCATTTAGACAAAGTTTGCTTGGAAACTGAAAGTCCAAGATGACTAGAGTCAAAGGCAACAAAAAGCTGGGAAGACTTTCTACATTGCTTAGTTCTCTGAAGGTAAAAGGCCAAGGCTCTTTTACAATCCAGAGTGTGAAGATTCCTTTCTGCATTGAAGGCGTGAGGCCTAGGGAAGAATACAGGAAGGTAAACCGATTGATTTAAATGAAAAGGCGAAACCACCTTTGGCATAAAATGAGGGTGAGTTCTAAGAACTACTTTATCATGGTGGAACCTTGTATAAGGAGAATCAGCCACTAAAGCCTGGAGCTCACTGATGCGTCTTGCAGATGTGAGAGAAATTAGGAAGATTATTTTCCAGGAAAGAAACTTTAGAGATGTAGTGGCCAAGGGTTCGAAGGGCGGTTTCATGAGCTGCCCAAGGACAAGATTCAAATCCCATGCCACGGGTGGTGGCTTAATGGGAGGTTTAGTCAAGAGTAGACCTCTCATAAACCTTGCTACAAGTGGTTGAGAGGAAACAGGTTGTCCATCTAAGGGCTTGTGGAAAGCTGCAATGGCACTAAGGTGGACCTTTACTGAATTGGTCTTAAGACCAGAGGATGATAAATGTTTATATTTATGTTTATGCAATTTCTTGATATACCACCCAGGCTGAAGGGCATCAGAGCGGTTTACAATCACTATAAGCAGGTACTGGATAAATGGAGGAGATACTCCGGTAATGCCTCCACTGGCACTGAAAAGGGATTAAGTTCCTTTTTAGAACACCAGATAGAGAATCTTTTCCACTTAAATGAGTAGGCTCGCCTTGTGGAAGGTTTTCTTGAAGCCAAAAGGATATCCTTAACCTGTTGAGAAAGGTTGATATCCTGAAATTCTAGGCTCTCAGCAGCCACGCCCTGAGATGCAGAGACTGAGGATTCGGGTGCAATAGCGTCCCGTTCTCCTGGGAAAGAAGATCTGGAGCACATCTCAACTCCAGAGGTGTGGCTTGAGAGAGACGTAGAAGCAGAGCATACCACGTTTGTCGTGGCCAACATAGGGCTATGAGGATCATATGGTCCCTGTCTCTCTGAAGCTTGAACATAGTTTTGGGAATGAGGGGAATGGGTGGGAAGGCAAAGAGGAAGTCCTGACCCCAGTGGAGGTGGAAAGCATCCCTTGCCTGACAGTTTTGAGCCAGAATTCTGGAACAGAACCAGGTAAGTTTGGCATTCTGAGGACTTGCAAAGAGGTCTATATCTGGAGTTCCCCAGATCTGAAAAATTTGAGCAATTTGCTCTGGATGAAGAGACCACTTGGGTGGCAGTAGTACTCGACTGAGTTTGTCTGCCATGAGATTTTGTGTGCCTGGAAGATACACCACTAGTAGGTGGATTTGAAGATCCCTGGCGAATTCCAGAGGCATAGAGCTTCGTTGCACAACTCTTGAGACCCCGTCCCACCCTGCTTGTTCACATAGAACATGGCCACTTGATTGGTGGTCTGGACCAGAACTGTCTTGTAGCTGAGGTGGGCCTGAAATACTTGAAGAGCATAGAAGATGGCTCTAGGTTCCAGGAGGTTTATATGAAGACAAGCCTCTTGCTGGGTCCAGAGACCCTGAGTGGAGAGATTGTTCAAGTGAGCCCCCCAGCCTAACTTGGACGCATCTGTCATCAAGGTGGCTTGGTGTAATGGCTGCTGGAAAGGAAAGCCTACCAGAAGGTTTTCCAGCGATTGCTACCACTGTAGGGATGAAATGAGACGTGTCAAAGTTTTGATTTTGTCCATCAGGGGACCCGAGGCCTGTGTCCACTGAAAGGATAGGGTCCACTGGGCTGCCCGCATGTGAAGGCGAGCATAGGGAACCACATGGGCAGTGAATGCCATATGCTCCAGTGGCTGAAGCATTTCTCGAGCAGAGTTTTCATAGCTGCTTGAGATGCTAGTTGGCATATCTGAAGACAATGCGGCTGTGGCAGGCAAGCCTTTGACTGCCTTGTGTCTAGTCGAGCCCCTATGAACTCTAGTGACTGAGAAGGGATGAGATGAGATTTTGGGAGGTTTATGACCAGTCCCAGGGACTTCAGGATTTGCATTGTGCAGGAGAGAGTGAAGCTGGCTTCTGGAGATGTTGATGCTCAGATGAGTCTAAGTAGGGGAAGACGAATATCCCCAGATTTCTCAGGAATGCTGCTACCACTGCCATGCATTTTGTGAAGACTCTTGGGGCAGAAGCCACTCCGAAGAGTAGAACCCTGTACTGATAATGTCTTCCTTGAAAAAGGAATCAAAGAAACCTCCTGTGATCTGTATGGATGAGAATATGCATGTATACATCCTTTAGATCTAGAGAACATAGCCAATCCTGACTCTGAATGTAAGGAAGAAGTGTTTTCGAGGGAGATCATCTTGAATTTTTCTCGGAACAGATACTTGTTCAACTCTCTGAGGTCCAGTATGGTCTGTATCCCCCTATTTTCTTTGGAATGAGGAAGTAGGGGGTGTAGAAACCCATGCCCTGTTGGGGTATAGGTACCTCTTCTATTGCCCCTCGAGCAAGTAGTGAGGTGACCCCCTGACACAAGAGAGTGGTGGAAGGGCCCTGAGAATTGAACTGTTTTGTTATGGTGGGAGGAGACATACTGTGAAAATGGAATGTGTACCCCTCTTGTACAATGGAAAGAATCCAGTTTTCTGATGTTATTTTTTGCCTTCTTCTGGCAAAATGACAAAGTCTGCCAGGGATGGTGAGAGGTTCTGGACCTTTCAGGGGCAGCATGACCAAGTTCTCTAGGAAGGAGTCAAAGCCCCTGAGGAGGCTGAGTCTGCTGAGCTGGTTGAGCTCTGGGGACTTGGGCCTTCCTTTACTGTCTGGGTTGCTGTTGCCCCTTCTGGGGAGCATGAACCGGACAGTGGACAGCCTGGGTGTAAGATGGGTAGAATTTTTTTTTCTTGTTGAAAAAGGGTTTCTTAATTGTCTTTTTCTTTGCTGGGTTGGCTGTGGCCCTTGATAATCTGTTCAAGGTGGTATTTTCAGACTCAAGATGATTAGCCTTGTCCTGCCAATCCTTGCCAAAGAGATTTTCTCCTGTGCAAGGAATATTCACCAGCTTATCTTGCACCCATTGTTCTAAATCTGATGTCTGAAGCCAGGCAATATGACGTGCACCGATGGAAATAGCAGAGGTTCTGCTAATGCACTCAAAGCAAATCAAAGGTTGCATGATTCATAAACTTAGACACATTCAGGGCATGTTTGACCAGAGTGAGGAAGTCTGTCCTTTTATCATTGAGGAGAAGTGGAGCCATGAGCTCTAGAACCCTTGTAACCTCCTTAAGGAACATTCCCATATAAAGAATGTAGGAGCTGATCCTGGCTGATAGCATAGAGGACTGAAAGCATCGGCGCTCAAAGGCATCGAGTGTCCTCGCTTCCCGGCCTGGAGGATTGGAAGAATGCGTTTTAGCACTCTTGATCCTATGCATCGCCAATTCCACTACCAGTGAATGGTGTGGTAATTGTGTTTTCTGAAAACCAGGGCATTGTGGAACTCGGTACATGGTATTGAGTCTCCGAGAGTGTGGAGACACCATTAAAGGAGTTTCCCACATTCTTAGCATGAGATCATGCAAGATTCGGTGAATGGGAAGGGTAGTTGCTTCATTAGGAGCTGCCGGGTACTGAAGAATTTCTAATTCTTCTGCTCTCGGTTCCTTCTCAGGGGTCACAGTGATGGAGCGTCCTCATGCTACATCATGTACGAAATCCTGAAAAGACATGTCCTCTGGAGGAGAAGAGAAAACCAAGGAGAGCAGCAAATACCTGCACTCCGACACAGGAGACCAAACAAGCAGGTACAAAAAGGAGACTGGCGGTAAATCCAATTCAGGTAAAAACACCTTTTATTAACCCCTATGCGTTTCGGCTGAAAAGCCTTCTTCAGGGGGTCTTTAGAGGGAACACACCTCAAAAATAACAATAAACATCAAATATGAGCATAATAAACCACTTAAAAATCAATTAATTATAAATAAATTATTTATTATTATTATTATTATTTAATTATAAATAAACAATAAATTTAATGAAAATACTAAAACTAATAGAGCTTAATGAGTGCTACTAAACATATAAAACAAAATATAAATTATATAAAAGATGTAGAGAAATTTTATGAACATAAATATAATAGTGATAAAAATGTTAAAAAACATAAACAGAATATCAAAAATATAGCTGAATCATATAATCAAATAAATCAAACAATCATATCTAAAAACCATAAAACAGTAAAAAGAGAGGAAGATGAGGAGGACACAACAAAAATGATAATAGATTATGCTAAAATGATACCTTTTTTTTGTCTCGTAGTGCACAATTATGACCACTAAAGATAAAACAATAAATACATAAATAATTATACTGGGTGACCAGGGAGTTGGACCGAGGGAGAGCCCTAGATGTGGTGTATTTAGATTTCAGTAAAGCCTTTGACACTGTTCCTCACAGGTGACTTATAAACAAACTGAGCACCCTAGGGATGGATCTTAAAGTTACTGCTTGGGTTAGAAATTGGTTGGGTGGGAGGCGACAAAGAGTACAAGTAAATGGTGCTCACTCTGAGGAGAAGGATGTTACCAGTGGTGTGCCCCAGGGATCTGTCCTTGGTCCGATTCTTTTTAACATCTTTGTTAGTGATATAGCGGAAGGGCTGTCGGGTAAGGTTTGCCTCTTTGCGGATGATAGCAAAATCTGCAATAGAGTACACACCCAGGAAGGTGTAGATAACATGAGGAGGGAGCTAGCTAAGTTTGAAGAATGGTCTAGAATTTGGCAGCTGAGATTTAATGTTAAAAAATGTAAGGTCATGCATTTGGGCTGCAGCAATCCAAGGGAGCAATATAGTATAGGGGGTGAAGTACTTTTGTCCACTAAAGAAGAGCGGGACCTAGGCATGGTTGTGTCTGATGATCTTAAAGTATCTAAACAGGTAGAAAAGGCAACGGCAAAAGCTAGAAGGATGCTTGGGTGCATACAGAGAGGAATGGCTAGCAGAAAAAAGGAGGTGATAGTGTCTCTGTATAAGTCTTTGGTGCGACCTCATTTGGAGTATGGTGTGCAATTCTGGAGACCGCACCTTCAAAAGGATGTGAACAGGATGGAGTCGGTGCAGAGGGTGGCTACTAAAATGATTAGTGGTCTTCATTATAAAGCATATGAGGACAGACTGAAGGATCTTAATATGTACACCTTAGAGGAAAGGCGGGATAGAGGTGATATGATTGAGATGTTTAAATACCTCTGTGGCATAAATGTTCAGGGAGAGAGCCTCTTTCAATTGAAAGCAAGTTCTGCTATGAGGGGACACAGGATGAGGGTGAAGGGAGATAGATTCAGGAGTGATATGCAGAAATATTTCATTATGGAAAGAGTTGTGGATCCATGGAATAGTCTCCCAGTGGACATGGTAGAGATGAGGACAGTAACTGAATTCAAAAAAGCATGGGACAAACACAGGGGATCTCTAAAGGAGAAAAGGGGACTGTTGTAGTTGTTGATATGGAAGGACAGACTAGATAGGCCATGTGGTCTTTTTCTGTCATCATATTTCTATGTTTCTATTAAAAAAAGAAGGCATAAGATAAAAGTTAAATTTTTGTAATAATTCTACTATGGGCAATAAGAAAAGGACATCCCAAAAAGAAAATTAAAAAAAAATTTTTTTTTTGAAAAGGGACACTAGACATTGCCATTAGAAGTCTTAAACATTTATATGATGTGAGGAACTCTGGAGGAGACATCCTACGCTGAGGAGAAGGAGAGGGATCCTCCGGAAGAATCACTCTGGTACCGGCGGAGTCATCAGAGTCATCAGAATCGGAGGACTCGAAGTATCTCCACGCCGGGTGTTCTTGCATTGCTTGACGTCGGTATCAATCGAAGTTGACATCGGAATGTCTCGATACCAGACCTTTGATACCGGATACTGATTCAAGAGCCGGCATGGGGGGAAGCACATCGGTTAAAGCAGGTGCAGTCGGTACCGGTATCGGTATTGATGACTGCGGAACCATTTGAAGTGGCCTTAGAGGCCTGCTATAGGGCCTCTAGGCTGCGTTCGATGGCCAGGATGCGCTGATCCATTGCCCCTGCCGATGCCTGGATGTCGGTACCAGTGGAACAGGCCACGACACCAGAACATGGCACCAGGAGTTCTCCCGAGGTGGAAGCTTCGGGAACATCCTGGAGCCCCATTAATGCTTTGGAGGCCGGGGCCTCCTGCCAGGGCTGTTTTGCTGGTATGTTTTCCTCGAGGGCAACGCTAGTAGCATCTCGATGCTTCGAAGGAGATCTTCCCTTTGAAGACCGGCCGGTCTTGGAAGATCTGGGTTTAGTTACCTGAGATCCATGGGAGGAAGATGAAGCCCTGGAAGATGTCAATGCAACAGATATCGCATCTGGAGTGGAGGTGTGGCCTAGTGGTTGGGGCAAGGTACTTCAGGCCAGAAGGTCAGGGATTCAAATCCCACTAGAGGACAGCAACCTTGGGCCGGAAGGACTGGGGTTTCTAGTCCCACAGGTGCTCCTTGTGGTCTTGGGCAAGCCACTTAATCCTCCATAGCCCATGTTCCCTGTAAAATAGTTATCTCCAAGTTATAATGCCCTGTTCAATGTAATTTCAGTTTGTTCAATGTAAACCACACTGATGCAGAATAGTACGGTATATAAGAGAATTAAAATAAATAAATAATCTGCGACAAAGAGGGTGCAGAGTTTTGCAGCTCTGTTCTGCAGGCCTCTCTTGGTCATCTTTCTACAGAGGAGTAAATGGTCAGGACCTAAACATTTAAGACCGATAGTAAATGGTCAGAACCTAAACATTTAAGACACCAGTCATGGGTGTCGGTAGCAGAGATGGTACCGCTACACTTTGAACAATTTTTGAAACCAATAGATGGTTTCTCCATTTTAGAAGAAAAGAGAGCCTAGTGCCCAAAATGGCGCCTGGCACCTAGAGGGGACAGACCCTCCAAAAAGAAAAATTCTTCTTTTCTTTTTTTTTTTTTAGAAAAAGAAGTAAGAAAATGAAGAAAAACCGGTGATACCAGTATAGTTGTCGACGGTGAAGACAGACGTGACCACAAAAAGAAAATTTTCTGTGGTGACAGGGTTTGCTACCTGTCAGCTCCGTGGAAAACAAAAAACTGAAGAGGAAGAGTTTGAAAGGCGGGAAGGCAGCGACACAGGCGCAGTGGGATGCTCTCAAAAGCTTTCCTATTAGACGCTGGGGAGCGTTCCCGCGCAGGCTCCGTCGGTACCAACGATACCCATATGTGAAGACTACATTCCAGCTTGTTCCTGGAGATTATTAGTTACAAAGAGAGTCAAAATGGAATTTTGTTGTCAAATTATTATGCTAGACTCTGTAGCTTATAAAGGGGAGAGGAGCTAAGCCTTCTGTGCTGGTAGATGATGGGGCTAATGCCGGTAGTGTTCTCTAGATGCTCTGACTTTGAAGATCCCACTAGGTGAAGTGGCTACATTGGAAATTTGGCGGTGGTTGACAAGATGGAGGCAGTTTGACACAGATATGCAGCTTTCTGGAGAGACAGTAACGAAGCTCGCTGTTCTAGATAAAGAATCACAGCAACAAGGAAGTGAACGAAGAGGTCACAGTAAAAGGATGGCGATGATGGAAGCAGCTGGGGAACTATATCCATGGGGAATAAGATGGAAAAGGTGGCAAATGCTCAGTGAGCTAAAAATTTACGGGTTTGAATTTTCCGTATAGTACTATGATATCAGTTTGTAAAAAGCGGAAAATGTATTTTGTAGAGATAGAGTATGTTATATACCTGGTTCGATTAAAAAAATGCTTTTTGAGAGATCAGCTCTGGAGGAAAGAGAGGAGTTAGAGATTCTGGAGACTTCCATTCAGGTGATAGACACCCAGGAGATGAGGGTTGTTTCCTTTGGGAGTCTCTCTGATAGAGATTTAGTATTGGCCTCTTTTTATAAGGAGTGTTTGGCAACTTTACACTCCCACAGAATTTCCTTTCACAGATGTCTCTCCCAGAACACAGGAGATTAGGAGAGAATTTCTTAGATCATGTCCCGAAGCTATTGTGCTGGGTATATCTTTTGTCATGCTGAGAGGGCTTGTGTGCATCAGTGATGATAAGAGCTACTCTATCAGTAGCTTAACTACTGGCACAGTCTCCCAAGATGGACAGGTCTTAGCTGAGGTGCCAGACTAAGACAAACCACCATCGGGCAGCAGCAGAATGGGATGGTGCTAATGATGGAGGATCACATTTCTGTGGCAATGGCAACAACATTGGACTAAGAGAACAAACAGTAGAATTACCTGCGTGGAAGAAAGGCCTGATAATCTACTTCCGTATCTTTCCATGGAAACCCAGTGGATAGTCATAACAAAACAAATTGCACTACAGTGCTAGAAGATGAGACCTCCAGGCCGGAAGGCACTCAACTGGCTACTGGGGAGGAGATGAAGACTTTTCAGAGTAAAGCCAGCATTTATGATGTGGTTGGATCAAAGCTCTCGGGATGTCTGACTGCTGATGTAGTTGTGCATGAAATGAGAGTCAGAAGCTGCAAAGATGTCTTTCATATTGGGACATGGAAGTACGAAGCATGAACCAAGGGAAGTTGGAGATGCTCAAGAATGAAATGGAACGTGTACAACTCAATCTGTTGGGTGTCAGTGAATTGAAATGGACTGGCATTGGGCACTTTGAATCTAATGAAAACATGATATATTATGCTGGAAATGAAAGACAAAGAAGAAATGGTGTTGCATTTATAATTAAGAAGAAACTTGTAAGAACTGTAATGAAATACAATGCAGTCAGTGAACGCTTAATTTATATTTATCTATGAGGAAGGCCCATCAACATAACTATAATTCAAATATATGCCCCAACAACAGCTACAGAAGAGGATGAAGTTGATGAGTTCTATGAACAAATACAAGCTGAAATTGATGGAACATGCAAACAGGATATCTTGATAGTCATGGGTGACTGGAACGCAACAGTTGGCAACAAAGAAGAAGGCAAAGTGGTTGGAAAGTATGGACTTGGCGACAGAAATGAAGCTGGAGAAAGACTGATAGAATTCTGCAACAGGATAAAATCAAAATAAACATAACTGTTTCTTATATCTGAACAAATAGGGGTGACCTACATGGAGCAGTGGATACACCCCTAAACAAAGGCATGGGGAGGGGTGACCTGCACGGAGCGGCAAGTGCACCTACTCTTGCCACCTTGTTGGGCAAACTAGATGGACCATACTGGTCTTTATCCGCCGTCATATACTATGTTACTATATATAACATTAACAAAGGCAAAACCTAGGGCTGACTGTGGTACAGATCACCAGTTACTTGTTTGCAAACTCAAGCTAAAGTTGAAAAAGATCAAGCCACCCATGAATGTAGAAAAAATGGAAATTACACTTACCTGGTAATTGTGGTTCCTTTAGAGACTCCAGTTTAGTCCTCCACCTCTGGGTTGTGCACCTCCTCTCGCAGCTTGGAGACTGGGCATGTCAAAAAACTGTGACATCACTGGATATAGCCTGCTGGACTCTCCCATCAGCCCCAGTGAACTATTGACAAAGCACACTCAAAGGAGCAACAAATAAGTAGCTATTAAATACATTAAACTTTAACAAGAAATTGAACGTATATTAACTAAAATATTAACTAACATATACCTCTCAATAGAAAATGTGCCCGTTTCTTATACCGCTTCCTTTCCTTCCTCGTCATACCCCCCAAAAGAACAGAAGAGGAAGAAAAGACAGTAAAGTATAGCAAAAAAACTGAACCTACCGGTAATGGAATGCCCCCCTAATCGAACTCCACCGCCCAATTCACATACCTGGGCGGGAATGAGGACTAGAGTCACTAAAGGAACCACAAATACCAGGTAAGTGTAATTTCCATTTCCTTAGCATTCCTCCAGTTTAGTCCTCCACCTCTGGGATGTAACAGAGCAGTAATCTTTGGGAAGGACCTTTCCAGCCAGCTTTTAACACCGCCAAACCGAATACGGAATCCTTCGATGCCAACACATCCAGGCGGTAATGCTTGCTGAAAGTATGAAGTGACGACCAAGTGGCCCCCCTACAAATGTCTGCAGGCAGAACCAAACTGTGCTCTGCCCACGAAGCTGCTTGTGCTTGAGTCGAGTGAGCTCGCAGCCCTGTTGGTACCTCACGTCCACACAGAAGATATGCAGAAGCAATTGCCTGTCTAATCCATCTAGAAATGGATGCTTTCGCTGCTGCTTCCCCTTTACAGGAACCTCCGAACAAAACGAACAACCGATCTGATTTGCGAAAGCCCTCAGACACTTGCAAATACTGCCGGAGCACTCACTTTATGTCCAAGCGACACAACCCCCTGTCTGTAGCATTTCCTTCCAGTGAACCTAATACTGGAAGAGAAACCATCTGATTCAGATGAAATGGAGAAACTACCTTAGGCAAAAAGGAAGGAACTGGCCGCAACACCACCTTTTCCCTAGAAAAGGACAAAAACGGCTCTCTACATGACAACGCCTGCAGTTCCGAAATTTGCCTCACCGAACAAATGGCCACCAAGAAGACTGTCTTCAGAATTAAATCTTTAACAGTCGCTCTATGCAATGGTTCAAAGGGTTCTCTGGTTAAAGCCCCTAAGACCAAATTGAGATCCCATGGCGGAACCACAATTCGATGAGAGGGATGCAGCTTAGCTACTGCCTTAAGAAAACGTAAGACATCTGCATGCGCTCCTAAAGCGACACCTTGCACTTTGCCTCTATAGCATGAAAGAGCGGCCAACTGTACTCTTAAGGAACTGGCCGCTAGACCCTTATCAAAACCTTCTTGTAAAAAATTTAAAACCACAGGAACTGATCCTGTCACCGTGCACACTTGTCTCCGGGAGCACTAATCCTCAAAAATACGCCATATACGAACATACGTCAACGAGGTAGACGTCTTTCTAGCTCAAAGCAAGGTCGCAATGACCGCCCCCAAATATCCTCTCTTCTTTAGCCTCGCCCTTTCAATAGCCAAACCGTAAGCGAGAACCGATCCACTCGAGGCATCTGCAGCGGCCCTTGCAGTAACAGATTCCCTGCCGCCGGCATCCTCCAAGGCTCCCCGTCGAGTAACCTGATGAGATTGGCATACCACGGACGCCTTGGCCAGTCCGAAGCCAACAGCAGTACCCTTCCCCGATGCACCTTGATATGCTGAACCACCCGACCTATGAGCGCCCACGGGGGAAATACATAGAGAAGTCCTGTCGTCAGCCAGCGTTGCTTCAGCGCATTGATGCCTTCCAACATCCTTTCTCGACGTCTGCTGAAGAAACGACTCACCTTTGCTGATTGAAAGGTCGCCATCAGATCCATGATCGGCATATCCCACCTGTGAACTACTTGCGCAAACACGCCCGGATGCAGCTCCCATTCTCCCGCATCCACTTGGACTCTGCTGAGAAAATCCACCATCACATTTTCTTTTCCCACAATATGCGCCACTGAAATCGCTGGTAATCGAAGTTCCACCCAGGCGAACAGCACCTCTGCCTCTTCCTCCATGGCAGCACTTCCTGTGCTGCCCTGCCGATTGATGTAGGCCACCATCGTGGAATTGTCCAATAGTACTCGCACCACCCGTCCCTTCACGGCCGTCTCGAAAGTTTGCAGTGTGAGCAACACCGCTCTCAGCTCCAGCCGGTTGATGGACTATGTGCTCTCTGGAACGGACCAAGTGCTTTGCACGAAGAACTCTGTGCAATGTGCCCCCCATCCCGCGAGACTTGCATCCGTCATCAATGGGAGCCACTCCGGCTGCTCCAGAGGCATCCCGGCTTCCAAAGATCCCGGCATCAGCCACCAGCGTAGAGATTGTCGAACCCTGAGAGGACAGGGAAGTCGTTTGCTCAATGGGTCATCCTGCGGTGACCACCGACGGAGAAATGCCCACTGAAGAGGTCTCATATGATACCTGGCCCATGGCACCGCCTCCAAAGCTGCCACCATAATCCCCAGCACTTGGAGAAAACTCCACGCCAAAGGCGCCTGAGCGGCTCTGAACCTGCGTACCAAGCGCCACAGAATGTGAATCCGGCGATCCGGTAGAAACACCGCTCCCTTCCGAGTGTCAAAATGCATCCCCAGATACTCGAGATCCTAGGATGGCACCAAGCGACTCTTGGTCGGATTGACCACCCATCCGAAACTCTGCAAGAATTTCACCACCTGGTCCGTAACTTGAACGCTCTCCGCCTTGGACTTCACTCGAATTAACCAGTCATCCAGATAAGGATGGACTAGAATTCCGTTCTTCCTCAACGCCACCGCCACCACCACCATAATCTTAGTGAAGGTTTGCGGCGCCGGTGCCAAGCCGAAAGGCAACGCTCGCAACTGATATTGCCCCCAGGGCAGAGCAAAGCGCAGGAACTTTTGATGAGCCGCTCTGATCGGAATGTGCAAATATGCTTCCTTAAGATCGAGGGATGTCAAGAACTCCCCTTGGTGAACTGTTACAATGACTGACCATAATGTTTCCATCCTGAAATGCGGCACCCGAAGACAACGGTTCACACCTTTGAGGTCCACGATAGGCCGTAGAGTACCATCTTTCTTTGGCACCACAAAATAAATTGAGTATCGTCCCGTGCCATAATCTGCAATTGGGACCGGCGTTACCGCTCCTAGTTTTAATAGCCAATTTAAAGTATAGTGGACCGCTAGGGCTCTCTGCTGCCCTTTGCAGGGCGACATTACAAAGGAATCTCAAACCGGTTTTGCAAATTCCAGTGCATAACCCTCGCAAATTATTTCCAAAACCCACTGATCTGACGTTATTTGGGTACAGGCAGAAAGAAATTCCCGAAGTCGCCCGCCTATCGGTTGAACTTCCACCAGGACCCGCCTCACTTCATTAGGGTTTCTGGGCTGTCGCTGAGGAAGCCGCTGCAAAGCCTCTGTTTGGTCCACGAAACCCGCGAAACCCCTGGGTTCTGAACACAAACCGTGGAGACCTAAACTTTTCCTTGTCTTTATCTGCCAATGGATATAGTCTATTCATAGTCCTAATACCTCTCAGCCTTGTTTCAGGTTGATCCCACTCATCCTGTATCATCCTATCAACCACCCGATGAACGGGGAACACTACTTGGGTCTGTCTGACGGCCTGAATAATAGGGTCCTCACCACTTTCCTCCTCCGTAAGTTGTTCTGTAGTGAGATGTAGGGTCTGTAGGGATTCTGTGATAAGCGCCATCAGCTCGTCCTTCCAGAATACCCAAATTATTTTCACCTGATCCTTCGGCTCAGGAATCTCTCCCTCTTCCAAGTCTTCCAATCCCGCTTCCTCCATCTCCTGCCACTCTAAATCTGAAGGCAAAGGTTCCTGAGGCCGAGACCTTTTGAGAGGCCTTGGGGCATCACTACTAACTCCCGCTATTCCAGGCTGTTGCAGCGGCGCAGAGAGCGGCAAGGGATCCGGGAATTTCCCTTGCCGTCTCAAACAGAACGCCTGATGCATTATCAAGACAAAGTCTGGGAAAAAATCACCGGGCTGCGGCCCCGCTCCCACCATCGCAGGTGTCCCTGACGGTCTGGCTTGAGCGTCCTGGCTGGCTCCTTGTTGAGCGGACAGCCGGAGCTCACCCTCGGCTCCAGCCGATGCCCGGAAGGAGCAGCCCCTACCTGAACCTCCATCTGCTGCTCTACACTGGTAGACTGCTGTATAGCCTCAACAGATTCCCCAGTCAGCGATAGCCCCTCTATGGGTGCCGCAGACCATGCACTGAGGTTGCAATGCCATTAATCATCCAAGCAACAAGGAACTAAACAAAATAAAATCATACCTCCCTATTATTTTTTTATTTTTATTTTTTTTAGGTCAGCTCTTTAAGAAACAAATCTAAATTAAGTTAAGCCATCTGCCCTACTCTAACTGGCTAATAGGCAGTAGTCCTAAGGACCCAACCATGAAGAACTTCGGCACTGCCTCCACGTGCAAGCAGAAAAAAAGAAAAGCAGTTTCAAATAAAGAAACCTAATTTCTAAACCAATTAAACTTAAGTTAGATAAATGAAAACAATCAAAAACATGCCTGGTAACTCGCTGCGCTAAGTCTTCACGGCGCAGAAATCTGCAGCCTCTGTCTCTGCCACGCGGTGGGCACACTGACAAAATGGCCGCCGATGACAGGGCAAATTGCGCCAAACCGCCGGGACAGACGGCACGCTTCAGTGAACTGTTCCCCGACTGCCGGCCCGATGCTTCGCCCCAACACAATACCTTTATCCCGGAGGGTTTTTGCGTGTATCTCCAGTCTGCGCGGCTCCGCTCAGCTAAGGAGCGAGCTGTGAGCCGCCTGACATGCTTCCCGCTGCCCAGCAGTTCAACGATTGTGAAAACTGCTGTCACTGCTTGTTAGCAAGGGGATCGCTACAGTGCCGACTCTCCTCCATCTGATCTAGGAGGAGAGATCTGACCCATAGAATGCTCCGAGGAAGCATTACTGTGCCTTTAAAAAAAAAAAAAAAAGAATAAAAGGCCCCTTGCCTTTGCCGGGTCCGGTCTGGACCCGGCAAAGGCAAGGGGCCTTTTATTCTTTTTTTTTTTTTTTTAAAGGCACAGTAATCCTATGGAAATTTAAAATATAGGGACAAATCAATTAAAATTTAATAATTTAAATGAACACTACTCTAAACACTCCTTATGTGCTACCCCAGTGAGCCCAGCACCTAGGCTCACTACGTCTTCCTGCTGCATGGAGACTGGACACACTGGGGCTGATGGGAGAGACCAGCAGGCTATATCCAGTGATGTCATGGTTTTTTGACATGCCCAGTCTCCAAGCTGCGAGAGGAGGTGCACAACCCAGAGGTGGAGAACTAAACTGTAGGAACGCTAAGGAATATGATTTTGAAAATATATCACTGGAATTTAAAGACTACCTGTGAAATAGATTTGCCACTTTGGATACAAATGACAGAGCACCAGAAGAGTTATTTATTTTATTTATTTGGTTTTATATACTGCTCTATTTAGAAATCAGTGCAGTTTACAAGGAACAAAATCAGTAGTTACATAGAACAAGTTTTAGAGAACTAAAAAAACAAACATCAACAGTTATTAAAGAAAACAGTTAAGTAGATTAAACAGGGAAGTCAACTTGGGTCGTAATTGGGGTGAACTATATACAAGATGAGTATTAGAACACAAGATATGCCATACTGGGTCAGACCAAGGTCCATCAAGCCCAGTATCCTGTTTCCAACAGTGGCCAATCTAAGTCATACGTACCTAGTAGTTTCCCCAAAAGACACAGGTTCCACAATGCTTGTATTGGGTCAAGCATTGATATCCTGGGTCCCTTTTTAATAATTGTTTATGGACCTTTCCTCCAGGAACTTGTCCAAACCTTTTTTAAACCCAGCCTACACTAGCAGCCTTGAATGGAGGAGTAGCCTAGTGGTTAGCACACTGGCTTAGTAACCAAGCAGTCAGGGTTCAATTCCCAACTAGCACTCCTTGTGGCCTTGGGCAAGTTACATAACCATCCATTGCCTCAGAAGAAAGGCCTGGCAATCTCCTTCTGGTCACAGTCACACTGCCAAGAAAACCCAGGAGCTTCTGGGTCACCAGGAGTCAGGACTGATTCAAAGGCACATGTTGTTACACTAACAGCCTTTACTACATCCTCCAGTAACAAATTCCAGAGTTTGATTACACATTGAGTGAAAAAATATTTTCTCTTATTTGTCTTAAATAGTTTACCCTGTAGCTTCATTGCATGTCCCCTAGTCTTTCTATATTCTGATAATGTAAACAATTGATCTACGTTTACCCATTCCACTCCGTTCAATAATTTATAGACTTCTGTCATATCTCCCCTCAGCTGTCTCTTTTCCAAGTTAAAGAGCCCTAATCTTTTTAGCCTTTTCTACATAAGGGTATCCCTTTACCATTTTGGTGGCTCTTCTCTGAACCTTTTCTAATAACGCTATATCCTTTTAAAGATACAGCAACCAGAATTGCACACAATATTCAAGGTGCGGTCGCACCATGGAACGATACAGAGGCATTATAATAGCCTTTGTTTTATTTTCTACTCCTTTCTTGTACCTAACATTCTATTTGCTCTCTTGGCTTCCGCTGCACACTGGACGGAGGGTTTTAACATGTTATCCACCATGTGGTAAGTAGTTGGATCTGGCTGAGGGGTTTGGATCAAGACAGCTTAAATATCTAAAAGAGGGAGCTTAGCCAGGCAGTCTATGTTACTTGTTTATAACATAATTGGAAAAGATGTGTCTTTAGTGCTTTCCGGAATGTAGCCAAATCAGAGATGGTGAGGATTGGGAAGGGGAGGGAGTTCCAGAGAGGTTGTGCGTATAGTTTGAAGGCTCGGTTCCTTGCAGTCTGGGAGATTTTTCTTATTATGGATGGGACTGAGAGAGTGTTTGCCATGATAGACCTTCTGATTCTGTTGTCCAGTGTCCATTCTAAGAACTCTTCTAGGGCGATAGAATGACATTGAGAAAGTTATGGGATGACATCGAAAAAGTTGTGCTTGAAGAAAGAGAGAAGTCTGTATAAAAGATGAAAAAGCAAAAATGTACAAAATGGAAAATTGCCCAGAAATGCAAAGAAGATAAAGCCAGAGGAGAAACAGAGGTAATCACAGAGATTTCTAACATGCAGCGAAGAGACAAGGAAAATTACCACAATGATCCCTGCAAGAAAATAGAATCAGAAACTATTATTGGAAGAACAAGATCGGATTTCCTAAAGCTACGAGAGTTAAAGAGAAAATTCCGTTCTGGAATTGGAATGCTCAAGGATCCATGTTGAATGATGCTGAGAAGATCAAAAAAAGGTGGAAAAATACGGAGTCATTACACTATAAAGATCAAGTGGATCAACAACCGTTTCAACCTGTACCTTATGATCAGGAACCATTGCTGATGAAAGAAGAAGTCCAAGCAGCATTGAATGCATTATCAAAGAACAAAGCACTGGGTATTGATGGCATTCTCAATGAAATATTATAGCTATTAGATACAGCTATTATCTTACTTACAAGGCTCTGCCAGGGAATTTGGAAGACAACATCATGGCCAACTGATTGTAAAAGATCTGTGTGTGTAGCAATACTGAAGAAAGGTGATCTGACTGACTGTGGAAATTATCACCCCATTGCTTTGATCCCACACACCAGCAAGATTCTACTCAAAATCATTCGGGGGATGCTACAACTATACCTGGAATGAGAACTGTTTGAAATACAAACAGGGTTCAGGAAAGAACGAGGACCAAGCAACATCATGGCAGATGTGAGATGGATCCTTGAAAAGACAAAAGAATACTAAAAGGATATCTATATGTGCTTATCAACTACAGCTAGCCTTTTGACTGAGTAAGCCATGAGAAACTCTGGGCCACATTAAGAAGCATGGGTATATCAGAATGCCTGATCCTTCAGGTGCACAACCTTTACATTGATTAATGCCTATGTTCCCTGTAAAATAGCTATCTCCAAGTTATAATGCCCTGTTCAATGTAATTTCAGTTTGTTCAATGTAAACTGCTTTGATATCATAAAAGGCGGTATATAAGAAATGTTAAATAAATAAGAAGCAACAGTTCAAACGGAAGAAGGAGAAACAGAATGGTTTAAAATCAGCAAAGGTGTACAACATGGCTGCATATTTTCCCCCACCTGTTTAATTTATATGCAGAACAAATCATCAAAGCAGGACTGTATGATGACAAACAAGGGCTCTACAGGTCAAACACCGGTAAGGATTTGAGGGTTTATTTTTATTAAATTGCTATCTCTCTGACTGGGAGCTCTTAAAAGGGTTCTGGTATATTTTTAAAGCAAAGTTACATTCTTTTTTTGTGGTTTAGTGGCAATATTTTCTTTAGCAGAGTAAGTTTTAAACTCTAGTAACCTTCTCAGCTTTTGGGAGCTGCTGATACCTAATCAGGAGTTAGTGGGGCTGATTAGCCTGTGAATTTATTTTATTTATTTATTTAGACAGATTTGTATGCCACCTTTTCCTTCAATCAAGGTGGTCACGTCACATAACAGTTGGAGGGTTACATTTAAAATTAGGGTACATATTGTCGCGGGCCCTCTTGGTGCACCTACCGGTGAGCTCTGGTATTGCACTAGACCCCTGTGTAACTGGCCTCCTGGTAGTTGTAGCTGCTGCCAGATTACACCAAAAATAGTTGTGGACAACCAAATAAGGTAAATAGGGCTTTATTTCCCTTCCCAAATAGGATATTCAAATATTTACAGCAACACAAACAAAAACCCTTCTTGGGTGAAACAGAAAGCAAAAATGGACACAAAAATAGCTTTCTTTCAGCAACAAAAATATACTTTTAACATAGGCTGGTAGCCACTGAGAATAAGGCCTTGCTTTGCCTTGGCAGGCTGCTTATTCCTTTTTATCTGAGAGATATTATATCATCTGCTACAGAAAGACTACAGTCCATTTCTATAATATCTTCAGTTATAGGTAAATCACATTGCATTGGCTCCACATCAGGAATCAATCCCTCTGCACTCTCCCTCTGTGTGGGCTCAGCAAACAGCCCGTCCTGGCTGTGACGTCGTTCTCCCTTGCTAGAGGAAAACTGTTGGTGATTACCAAAATCCCTCTTGTTGTGGTAATAGGAGCCTCCCCTCTGCTGACCTCTGTGAAGCAGGTTGAAGAATTGCTCTGCCCCACTATTAGGTGGAATTGGCCCTGCCCTGAGCTCTGCTTTAGGTAGGAACTGAGAACCAGCTGGAACTCCTGACGGTAGCCCTTGAGAAACTCTAGGTCTCATGTACCTTGCAGAGTGTGTCCCTTCTTCAGGTAAAAAGCCTTTACTTTGCTTATAAAAAGGGTACAGGAATATCTCTGCTCCCCTTCTTGCACTGGGATTAAACTTCCTGGCTTGTACCTTTTCTTTCTTATCTCTGCTCCACGCTGGGCTGTTACATTTACTTTCCTTAGCTGTGTCACGCTGTCTGTACCTTTCATTCAAGCACTCTTCAGACTCACACAGACGTCCATTCAAGCTTCCAATGGGGTACTCTGACACGCTCTCTCCACAGCTCCTCTCGTCCTCTTCCTGTAACCAGTTCCTTCTCTGGGTTTCTCTCCAGTTCCTATCTTGGCTCCTGGTTTGTGCCTTTGTCCTGCACTTGGACCTGCTCTCCTCGGGCTTGGTCTTTGTCCTGGTCTTGCTCTGCTTAACTGTTTGTGAGCTAGGTTTATTTAGGTAATTCCTAGCTGCACCACTCCCTAGCTGATTAGAGTCAGGTGAAAATCCCCTGGCTTCCCTATTGGCTGAGGGTGTCTTCCAAGCTCGTGACCTCACTTGCTTACGTTGCCCCTGGCAACTTTCCACCATGTGCTTTCTCAGCACGTCATTATTTCCCTGAGCTGAACTATCTTCTGTCTCCATAGGGGTCACTAATGAGTCAGCACTGTGACAATATACACAATTAGACAATACAGTTACTTAACAGCATTTAGACGGTACAGTTACATTACAGCATTTAGACAGTACAATTGAGGTAACATTTAACATGAAAGTATTTCATCACTTGGTGTGATAGACTTGTGAGTGTGGGTGTGTGCTTAGTTGGCGGAGGTAGTAGTGTTTCTGTTTGGGTAGGGGATGTTGCCTGAATGCTCATATGTTTCTATAAATAACCATGTTTTGAGGTCTTTGCGGAAGTCTGTGAGGTCATCTAACGCCCTCAGACTTGATGGGAGGGAGTTCCATAGTGTGGATGCCAGTAGTGATGGTGCTCTTTTTGAAATTGTTTGTTTGGTTTTGTGATAGCCTGCAGGTGTGCCGATCATGTTGTCATTGTTACTTCTTCTTGGTCTATTGCTGATGTCTTTTGTTATAACGTTTTGGAGTATCTCTGCTGAGAGATGGTGGATGATTTTGAAGATGATCATGATTGTTTTGTATTTAGCTCTTGCCATCATTGGGAGCCAGTGTAGTTGTTGTAGGACGGGAGTGATGTGCTCCGTCCTTGGTGTGTCTGTAATGACGCATGCTGTGGTGTTTTGTACCATCTGTAGTGGGTGTAGTGTCTGTTGAGGAAGGCCTTGATATAGTGAATTTCCATAATCAAGCAGTGGTGTGATGAGCGCTTGGCACACTGTGCAGAAGTGGTCTTGACGGAGCATTGGTTTGATTTGTCAGATTGTTTTCAATCGATGATATGCCTTGTTTGCAGTTTTGGTGATGTGGGACTTTAAGTTCAAGGCTCTGTCTAGTGTGATGCCCAGCTACTTAACTTCTTCTTTGACTACTATGTGTTTATCTAGGATGCTGATGGTTTGTGGAGGTATGAAGGTGGGGTTCCTGGTGAAGAATATTGCCTCAGTTTCATCGTAGCTGACTGTTAAGTTGTTGGCTATGAGCCAGTCATTCATGTCTTCGAGGCATTTTGCTATTGTTGTGGTGTTTTGTGCTAGTAGATTGATTGGAGCGTACACCATGATGTTGTCAGCATAAATGTGATAGTGTAGTTTGTGGTGCTTGATGATGTTGCAAGTGGAGTGGAGTGGAGGAGTGGCCTAGTGGTTGGGGCAAGGTACTTCAGGCCAGAAGGTCAGGGGTTCAAATCCCACTAGAGGACAGTGTAAGGACTTTACCTATATTGTTTAGACAGTTGCTAATTAGAATGAGCACTGTTTACTCATATTGTTCTGCTCATTGAAAATAATCTACATTTATATTTTATACATACCATTTGTTTACAACAATACTAAGTTTTAACAATTGTTTGATGTTCTTAGCAGCCTTGCCAAATAAGGATACATTAGTATGGTATAAACAAAACAGAAGGACCTATGCATGTAGTTTGATGGAATGATGTAAGGACAAAAAAAAGTGGTGTTGGGAGGAGTGTGATGGAATATTCATGTTGGAAAAGAGAACTCAGATTAACAGTAAAAAATGGTGAGGGTAATAACAGACAGAAAAACCTTGGGCCGGAAGGACTGGGGTTTCTAGTCCCACAGGTGCTCCTTGTGGTCTTGGGCAAGCCACGTAACCCTCCATGTTCCCTGTAAAATAGTTATCTCCAAGTTATAATGCCCTGTTCAATGTAATTTCAGTTTGTTCAATGTAAACCACACTGATGCAGAATAGCGCAGTATATAAGAGAATGTAAATAAATAAATAAATATGGGCTGTATGTTGAAGAGCATTGATGATAGGGCTGAGCCTTGAGGTATTCCCTGTATGACGGGGAATTGTAGTGATTTCTTTTGGTCGCATTTGACTTGTTGCATTCGCTCGTCTAAGTATGATGTAAACCACTTCAGAGTATTCTTGCATAGTCCTATCTGTTGTAAGCGTTGCAATAGTTTAGCATGTGACACAGTATCGAAGGCCGCCAAGATGTCCATGAACACTAGCAGGTAGCCGTTTTTTATGTTGTCTATGCCTCTTAGGAAATTGTCAAAGAGGGAAGTGAGTAGTGTCTCCACGCCATGTTGGGGCTTAAATCCATTCTGATGTATGTCAAGTGGGGCGTTGATATCTATATGGTCCTGAAGTTGGTTTTGCACTGCCTTTTCCACGATTTTAGCAAGGAATGGCAGGCTGGAGATGGGACGATATGATTTTGGTTCAGATGGACTCAGACTGTTACTTTTAAGTATTGGTCGTATCATTGCGTGCTTTAGGGTTTGCGGCATGTATCTTTGTTGGAGTGAATCTTTGACAATTTTATGGATGTGGTGATAGAACTGGCTTTTTGTAGCTTTGATCCAAGTCACTGGGCATGGGTCTGATGTTGAAGTTGTTTTGTTTAGTCCAGATATAATGTCTTCTACTTGCTGCTTTGTTGGTATGTTAAAGTTCTCCCATGTTTGATGTTGCTTTTTTGTTGTGTGATCATTTGTTTGTGGTGATATAGAGCAAGTTTGGTTGGTGTTTTTTGACTTCAGGTAGTCTGCATATTTTTGTGGGTTAAATTGGTGGGTACTTTGTTGCGTGTCATCCTTGGTGAGCTTTTGGACAATGCTGAAGAGTTGAATGAACTGAGAGCAGCTGAGGCCTGCATAAAAGGCTTCAGAATCCTGCTCTGTTGAGGCATTCCAAACAGGGGCTCCACAGGTCAAACAATGGTAAGGATTTGAGGGTTTATTTTTATTAAATTGCTAGCTCTCTGACTGGGAGCTCTTAAAAGGGCTCTGGTATATTTTTAAAGCAAAGTTACATTCTTTTTTGTGGTTTAGTGGCAATATTTTCTTTAGCAGAATAGGTTTTAAACTCTAGTAACCTTCTCAGCTTTTGGGAACTGCTGACACCTAATCAGGAGTTAGTGGGCCTGATTAGCCTGTGAATGAACTGAGAGCAGCTGAGGCCTGCATAAAAGGCGTCAGAACCCTGCCCTGTTGAGGCATTCCAAACAGGGGCTCTACAGGTCAAACAATGTTAAGGATTTGAGGGTTTATTTTTATTAAATTGCTAGCTCTCTGATTGGGAGCTCTTAAAAGGGTTCTGGTATATTTTTAAAGCAAAGTTACATTCTTTTTGGTGGTTTAGTGGCAATATTTTCTTTAGCAGAGTAGGTTTAAAACTCTAGTAACCTTCTCAGCTTTTGGGAACTGCTGACACCTATTCAGGTGTTAGTTCCCTCCCTACCCCCCCCAACTCCCACCCACCCCTAGTGAGCAGTCTTGCTTTATAGGGCACCTCCCCATTTAACAAAGCACAGGGACTTGGAACAGCACATTTTTCATATAATTAAAGTGATTTAGCAGCTTTTTTCTCTGAAAGGACAGCTGGGAAACTGGCTGGTATTTTGGTAGATCTCTCTCTTTTGCTTTAACAGATACCTAAGCTCCATGAACAGAACAATGGCTGGGAAAAATCATATCGCAAAAGCTGTTGCCCCCGTTACAGCTTCTGCCTCTGTCCAGACAGAGGTTCCAATACCAATTGAAGGACCATAGAAACATAGAAACATGATGACAGAAAAAGACCACATGGCCTATCTAGTCTGTCCTTCCATAACAACAACTACAACAGTCCACTTTTTACCTTTAGAGATCCTCTGTGTTGGTCCCATGCTTTTTTGAATTCAGTTACTGTCCTCATCTCTACCACCTCCACTGGGAGACTATTCCATGGATCCACTACTCTTTCCGTAAAGAAATATTTCCGCATATCACTCCTGAATCTATCTCCCTTCACCCTCATCCCATGTCCCCTCGTAGCAGAACTTGCTTTCAATTGAAAGAGGCTCTCTCCCTGAACATTTATGCCATGGAGGTATTGAAACATCTCAATCATATCACCTCTATCCCGCCTTTCCTCTAAGGTGTACATATTAAGATCCTTAAGTCTGTCCTCATATGCTTTATAATGAAGCCCATTAATCATTTTAGTAGCAACCCTCAGTACCGGCTCCATCCTGTTCACATCCTTTTGAAGGTGCGGTCTCCAGAATTGCACACCATACTCCAAATGAGGTCACACCAAAGACTTATACAGAGGCATTATCACCTCCTTTTTTCTGCTAGCTATTCCTCTCCGTATGCACCCAAGCATCCTTCTAGCTTTTGCCGTTGCCTTTTCTACCTGTTTAGCTACTTTAAGATCATCAGACACAACCACGCCTAGGTCCCGCTCTTCTTTAGTGGACAAAAATACTTCACCTCCTATACTGTATTGCTCCCTTGGATTGCTGCAGCCCAAATGCATGACCTTACATTTTTTAACATTAAATCCCAGCTGCCAAATTCTAGACCATTCTTCAAGCTTAGCTAGATCCCTCCTCATGTTATCTACACCTTCCTGGGTGTCTACTCTATAGCAGATTTTGGTATCATCTGCAAAGAGGCAAACCTTACCCGACAGCCCTTCCGCTATATCACTAACAAAGATGTTAAAAAGAATCGGACCAAGGACAGATCCCTGGGGCACACCACTGGTAACATCCTTCTCCTCAGAGTGAGCTCCATTTACTTGTACTCTTTGTCGCCTCCCACCCAACCAATTTCTAACCCAAGCAGTAACTTTAGGGTCCATCCCTAGGGTGCTCAGTTTGTTTATAAGTCGCCTGTGAGGAACAGTGTCAAAGGCTTTACTGAAATCTAAATACACCACATCTAGGGCTCTCCCTCGGTCCAACTCCCTGGTCACCCAGTCAAAGAAATAGATCAGATTTGTCTGACAAGACCTGCCTCTGCTGAATCCATGCTGCCTCGGATCCTGTAATCCGCTGGACTCCAGAAACCTCACTATTTTCTCTTTCAGCAGCGTTTCCAATAATTTACTCACCACCGAAGTTAAACTAACCGGCCTGTAGTTTTCAACCACATCCTTACTTCCGCTTTTGTGTAAAGGCACCACATGAGCCTCTCTCCAGTCCTTTGGCACCACTCCCGACTCCAACGAGGCATTGAAAAGGTCAGTCAGTGGAGTTGCTAGAACGTCCACAATTTCCCTCAGTATTCTAGGGTGTATCCCATCCGGTCCCATCGCTTTGTCTACTTTAAGTTGAGCTAGTTTCTCACAAACACAGTCTTCTGAAAATTGTTCAAGATGTCCCTCGCTTCTGTTCTTATTTGTGGGTGTTTTCTGAGGTCCTGCTCCTGGTTCTTCATCTGTGAACACAGAACAAAAATATTTGTTAAGCAATTCCGCTTTATCCTTATCAGCTTCTACATATTCCCCCCCTGCACCCTTGAGTCTGACAATACCACTTTTGCCCTTCCTCTTCTCACTAATATATCTGCAAAATGTCTTATCCCCCCATTTTATTGCATTGGCTATTTCCTTCTCCTTTTGAATCTTTGCCTTCTTGACTACTTTGCTAGCTTCTCTAGGTTTTTCCAAATACAGATGCCTGTCTTCCTCTCTCTGTGATCTCTTGTATTTCATGAAGGCCTCCCTCTTTTTCTTCACTTTTTCAGCTACTTCCTTCGAAAACCATAGCAGTCTCCTGTTCCTTTTGCCTTTATTTACCATTTTAACAAAAAGGTTGGTTGCCCTTAAAATACCCCCTTTCAGTTTTGCCCACTGTTTTTCTACATCCCCCAGCTGTTCCCATCCCATTAACGACTCCCTGAGGTATTGGCCCATCTTCGCAAAGTTAGTCTTCCTAAAGTCTAAGATCCTCACCTTGGAATGGATTCTAACAGCCCTAGTCCTAATACTGAACCACACCATCTGGTGATCACTGGATGCAAAATGATCTCCCACTACAACATCAGAAACACTTTCACCATTGGTAACCTGTGTCCCTTGGGGAAACTGCTAGGTACGTATGACCTAGATTGGCCACTGTTGGAAACAGAGTGCTGGGCTTGATGGACCTTGGTCTGACCCAGTATGGCATATCTTATGTTCTTATGTTCTTAAGCACCAAGTCCAGTATGGCCCCTTCACGTGTGGGGTCTGTTACCAATTGCCTGAATAGTTCTCCCTGTAGAGAATCCAGGATCTCCTTACTTCTAGATGAAACTGCAGCAGGAATGTGCCAATCAACATCTGGCATATTGAAATCTCCTATCAGTAGCACTTCCCCTTTCCTAGCAATGCTGCATATGTCTTCAATTAACTCTCTGTCCACCTCTTCCTCTTGTGAGGGAGGTCTGTATATCACACCAATGCAAATAGATTTCTCTTTCCCTCTTTCTAGTTTAACCCACAATGCCTCCTCTCTCCCTTTTAAGCTCTGTAATTCCAAAGCTTTAATAGTAGTTTTTACATATAGTGCCACTCCTCCTCCCCTTCTTCCTACCCTGTCCTTTCTGAATAAAGTATAGCCAGGTATAGTTACATCCCAGTCATGGTTTTCTGTGAACCATGTTTCTGTAACTGCCACTAAATCCAAGTCAGCCACTCCCACCAAAGCTTCAACTTCAGGGATCTTATTTCCCATGCTACGGGCATTAATACACACTGCTTTCCATATGTTACTCCTGTTACCCATTTCCATAAAGGTATTTAATGTATCACCTACCTGGGGGCTTTCACTTACCTGGGGGCTTTTTTCACCCATCCCCAACGAATCTAGTTTAAAGCCCTCTTCAGTAGATTTGCCAGTCTACTACCGAAGATGCGTTGACCTTTCTTGGACAGATGGATGCCATCTCTGCTCTTAAACCCTTGGAACAGTATCCCATGGTCTAGGAAACCAAAACGTTCTCAATGACACCATTCACCCAGCCATGCATTCATCTCCAGGATGCGAGCCTCTCTGCCTTGGCCTTTACCCTCAACAGGGAGGATTGAAGAGAACACCACCTGTGCACCTAACTGCTTCACCCTCTGTCCCAGAGCCATGAAGTCACTTTTGATACATTCCGAGGTATAACTGGCAGTATCATTTGTTCCAACATGGATTAGAAACATTGGGTAATAGTCAGTGGGCTTGATGAGTCTCGGCAAACTCTCCGTAACATCTTGGATTTTGGCACCCGGCAGACAGCATACCTCTCTGGACATCAAGTCTGGTCGGCAGATGGACTGGCTCCATGTGCAGGGTGCCTGCATGCTGAAGCTCTGAGGAAACAAGTGGAGGAACTCAGAGAGGAGGTGGCAAGGCTGAGGAGCATTCAAGACAGTGAGAAATACATTGATGAGATGCTTCTTGAAACATCCAAGCTCTCTAGCAGAGGAGAAGATGGGTCCAATAGAATGACGAAGGTTGGACATGTCACCAGGGCCTGCAGAATCACCCATCCAACTTCTCCAGCCCTTGAATTGGAGAACCATTATGCAACCCTGGAAGTGGAGGAGGTGAAAGTATCCCTGGAAAGGGAAGAACCAGAGCTCAAGTACCCCAAAGTTGCAGAATCAGTGACCACAAGGAAGCGAAGGGTAGTAGTGGTTGGTGACTCTTCTGAGGGTTACTGAGGCGTCCATCTGCCGACCAGACATGATGTCAAGAGAGGTATGCTGTCTGCCTGGTGCCAAAATCCAAGATGTGACGAAGAGTTTTCCGAGACTCATCAAGCCCACTGACTATTACCCAATGTTGTTAATCCATGTCGGAACAAATGATACTGCCAGGTATTTATTTATTTATTTATTTAACTGCATTTATATCCCGCTTTTCACCGGGTCAAAGCGGTGGAACACGTAACATAGGACGGGGTAATTTTTTTGGGTGGGGCCATCACCAAGGTCAACAATTAATGATTTGGGTAGACATAGACATAATTTACTCCTGTTGAATCTAAGTATTAGGTCATGGTGGTAAAAAGATGTTCACGGAATAGGATTGTCTTCAGCTGTTTCCTAAATGATGTGATGTCAGCGTTGTTCTTGATGTGATTTGGTAGAGAGTTCCAGAGGGATGGAGCATAAAGTTCGAATGCTCTGTTTCAGGTCCGTTGTGTGGATTTGGTTCTTTTGTGGGGGACAACGATAGAGTTATTGGAGGAATGTCTGGTTGATCTGTTGTGGGATGGTCGAGGCAGTAAGGGGTATCCCTCTGAGCATATCAAAAGTGACTTCATGGCTTTGGGACAGAAGGTGAAGCAGTTAGGTGCACAGGTGGTGTTCTCTTCAATCCTCCCTGCTCAAAAACGCCGCGCATGCTCAGTCAGTGGGGGTGTTAGTTTGTGCTGACTGAGCATGCGCGGCGTTTTTGAGCAGTGGTGTTGAAAAGTGAGCATGATGGCCGTTCATTGTAAGTGGGCATTTTTTCTGTGGTATGGGCCGGAGGATCGCTTTGTTTGTTTCTGTGTTTTAAGGGTTTGGTTATTAATGTTTGTTTCTTGTTTTGTAGTGAACTTCCCCTGATGCAGCGAGGTTACTCGCGAAACGTGTGAGAGCTCCATTGTGACGTCGGGGTAGCAGTCCGTGATCAACTACCATACTTTTTTATAAAAGTGTAGTTATTTTGGGTTGTTGATGCGGGTTGCTCATGAATATGCTTTATAAGTGAAAGAAGATTAAATGTGGGAGCAGATCATTGATGTTATTGGGCTTATGTTTAATGGCAGGATCTTGATTTGATGCCTGATCCTATATGCCATTTGCCCTTGTGAGCTGAGACCTTGCTTACCATGTTGGTTTGTTAAACAAGGAACAATCATAGTGTTTGTTTATAACAAGGAAATGATGCTTGTTTTAATAGAGTGAGCTTTTTTGGATTTCCAGGGCAGAGCAGAGGCAGCACCAGTCGCTAACCAGGTAGCGGCGATATTGCACTGCTGCTTGGTTAGCCACCCATGGGTAAAGATAGGTGCAGCAAAAGCTGGCCTATCTTTACCTGTGGGAGCTAACTGGGCAGCGGCGCAATGTCACTGCTGCCCGGTTAACTTCTGCAGTATCTTTGGCTGTGTGGCGACTCTGGATATTCAATGCCGGGGCCATATATGACTCCAGCATTGAATATCTGGGGTTAAAGTTCAGCGGCGATGGCTATGTGCCATAGAAGCACATAGCCATTGCAAATGAATATTGGGCCCATAATCTTAAAATGGGCCTGTACCTTAACATGAAAAAGACAAAGTTCCTGACAACTGGCAAAATAAATAATTTGTTCCTTGATGGAGAAGAAATAAATATAGTAGACAACTTTAACCTTCTTGAATTAATAATCAATAAAGACATGACAGGCAGTCAAGAAATCTGGCCGTGCATTGCTCTTGCCAGACAATTATGAAGGACCTAGATAAAATTCTCAAGTGCAGGGATGTATCTCTGCACACAAAGATTCAATTTGTCCAAGCCATGGTATTTTCAATAACATCATATAAATGCAAAAGTTGGACAGTGAAGAAGAAAGGAAGAAAATCGATGCCTTCAAATTATGGGTCTGGCGAAGAATACTGTATATACCATGGACTGCTAAAGGACAAATCAGTTGATACTAGAAGATTAAACCTAAGTTTTCTTTAGAAGCTCAGATGACAAGACTTTGACTTTTCATAATTTGGACACATCATGTGAAGGGAATGATCATTACAGAAAGACATCATACCTGGCAAAGTTTAAGGTTAATGTAAAAGAGGAAGGCCAGCAATGTGATGGCTTGATACATGAACAGCAGCTATGGATGCCACTCTGTCAACAATTAGCCACTTGACTGAAGACGGAATACAATTTAGAACAACTATCCAGAGTACCATGAGTCGGCACCAACTCGATAGCACTTAAGAACATATCTTTTCTTCTTAAAATATCCTAGGAAATAGGTTTTCTTTGAACCATGTCACTTGGAAACCATGATTTAGGGTCAGGACAATGTTTTAGTTTTGCCTGTACTCTCTGCCAATTTATGGAATTCTGGGGTATTTTTTAATATCAGGCCTGATGATTAGATTTATGCTTTTAAGTGTCTTTCCTTTTAATATATTCTTGAATCTTTGTAGTGCTTCTCCAGTTTTCTTATTTTGATGAAAGTGTATGTTTAATTTCTTTTACTTGCTATGTGTTGTGATATTTGATTGCATTTCCATTTTCTTGTAATATTTTTGATTTTCTTTGTTAATGAAGATTAAAAATTTAGTAAATATAATATGTTAGCATAATTGGCAGAGACCACGCCTTACGTTATGGTGCGGACATTTTACACCAGTATTCTATTAATGCATGCACTTGCGTGCTCTGCCCAAACTTCGCCCATGTGCACACCCACAGTGAATTTACGCACAATGCAAACCATACGCACACTTTTATGCTAGTCGGTATTTTCTAAGAGGTCATTTATGTGCATAAGTGGCCACCTACCCATACAAAGGATTAAAATAGAGGTATTTAGGTGCGTCGTCGGCACCTAAAAATAGGAAGCTCCTTATAAAATTCCCTGCAGAATGTCGGGAAATAGTTTCCTCTTAGGAAATGATGCAGTATTCAAACAACACTGAATACTTCACATAGAAACAGAGAAAATGATGGCAAAGACCATACGGCTTCTCCAGTGTGCCCGTCCCCACATACCAGTTACTAAGCTCTACTATCCCTTCCTCACCCTCAGAGATCCTCTGTGCTTTTCCCATGCTTCCTTGAATTCAGATACAGTTCTCATCTCCACCACCTCCGCTGAGAGGCTATTCCACACATTCACCACCCTTTCTGTAAAGAAATATTTCCTCCGCTTACTCCTCAGTCTATCCTGTACACCTATTCAGAAATCGGCAACGAGTAGTATAGATGACGGTGCTCATTTTTGCCCTGTTCCCCTTTTCTAGCCAGGTTGCTGAGGCAGCGGCAACCTTGCGACTTCAATGGTAACTTGTTGGGCCACAATCAGGCTTTCTTGCCTCCATAGCACAGAGACTTTATTGTTACCTCTGCGTCATGATGTCAGGTTATTATTGGATAATGGGGACAGGCACTTTTGCTGCAAATAGATATTTCTACAGCATTTGATCCAGTAGAACATGATTTGTTGCTGGAGAGACAGAATCATTTAGGTTTTAATGGGAAAGTTTTAAATTGGTTTGCATGGTTTTAAAACATCAGTCTTGTAGAATGAAAAGGAGAAATAAAGTTAGTGCCCTTTGAAGTACGGAGTGTGGTATGCCGCAGCGGTCATTTGGATAGATTGAGAGGTCTTCTTGTACTCCTACGCTGGTGCTTATGTCTTTTAAGAGTTCTTTAGCATCCGCATATGATCAATGATGAATTTGTTTTAATCAAATTAAGTCTTGGATGATAAAGAACAAGATGAAATAAATGAGGGAAAATCAAATATCTTATGGTTAGGAGGGAATATTAGTAACTTTCAGCGGATAAATTCCATTATCCAAGGGCAGGTAAATTTGTTAGTAAAATCTTAGACATTTTGGAGTGTAACCTTGAACACTTATTTTGGATAAGCATTTTAATGACTTCTTAATAACTTAGCCATTCAGGCCCTCCTCCTCTCCAGTCTTCAACACACAGGCAAATGGGTGGGTACAATCCTCTGACTTGTATGTGCATGTCAAGTGCCATTGTACCAGGCCTTGCGTGGTGACAGGGATTGCTAAGTCAACATCAAAGTACTGATTAGGTACACTAAGGAGACAAAGGAAGAGGAGGACACCCCTGGGAGAAGAAGTGAGGGTGACCACTCATTCTGGATGTGAAGAGAAAAATTCAGAGGGCAATCTCAGGAGCTGGGACAAAAAAGGCCAGCAAAGAGTACTTGCAGTCATATCTAAATATAAATGAGTCCAGTATCCAGAAATAGAGAGACATATGACTAGAGATGTTCCAATAAAGACAAAAGTAACCAAAATGCCCTTAAGTACAGAGCAGACAGAGCTTAAAAGATTCCAAATTACCCCTGCCTACCGATAACCAGATTAATATGAATAATATACAGCCTCTAAAATGCTTGTATGCAAATACTAAAGTCTAAAAAATAAGATGGGAGAGTTAGAATATATAGCAACAAATGAGAGGTTAGATATGATTGGTATCTCAGAGACATGGTGGAAGGAGGACAACCAGTGGGACACTGTGAATCCTGGGTACTGTGATGGGGCCCGTGGTTAGAGCCCTTTAACCCTTATACAGGCGGTTGCCTAGGGTCTATAAGACAAGTAAACTGCTCTGGCTGTGTAAATGAAAGAGTCTCTCAGAGCAAATTGAATGAAAAATAAGATGGGTTTTATTCCCCGTCCCGCTCGGACTATCAACAAGAACAGAAACTTCAGGTGTGAGCGAAGAAACAAAAATAGTGGCAAATATATTCTTTAGTTTACATGCACAAAGTTCTCTTTGTCATTTAATCAAACAGCAGGGCTGCATTTATAACAGATACTACAATCCATGGGAGAGGGATCTTGAAGGCTGCTGCCATCTTCCCATACCATGCTTTCTCCAGCACTTCCCAAACTCCCTGTGTCAGAGTCCTCTTGTATACAGCATTCAGACACTGCGTCTTGTGACAACTCACTAGGGCATTCAATGGAGGCTCTTCTCCCTTCGGGTTTATACCTCCCTGGCTTGTAGTAGCTTCTACCTGGGCTTTCCTCCCAGAACAACAGCTCTGAATCTCCTTGCTTCGTGTGGTTATAGTCAGGACCGCGCCCTTGGCACTTATAGGTTTTAAACCCCTCACTGTAAGCGTATGGAGGTTTCTTTCTATCTGTAGGGATTGCCTTGGTGCTTGGCTCCCTGTATCTTTTTACTCTAGCCTCCCAAGCTGGTTGTGCAGTAGTGAAATTGGTCCTAGCTTTGCAGCTATTTCTTATGGTGCACATATGCTTGGAGTTCCCATCCCCCAACACTTTCCTTTTAAACTGACCTGTGCTTAAAGCTGGCACATACCGGTCTCCTGTGTAGTGGGACACTCCTGGCTTCTCTTTAAGGCTAACTCGGGTAGCAGGTTTTCTCCCAGTACAGCTTGCCTTAAACCTCTGTTCCTGAGTGCTGGAGCTCTCTTCACTTCCTGGTTCTCCGTGAGAAAAGTTTTCTCCCAACACTCCTCTGGGGTTTCTGCTCAGCTGATTGTAGCCACACCTCCTGCTACTCTCTCCCCGGCTTCTGCCGTGCTCCTGAGTTGTATCGTGCCTTTCTCTCCCTCTGCCTTCCTTCCACTGACTGGAACCCTGTCTTAAATAATCCCTAGCCCTGCACATGACGTGGGGATTTGCCATCAGGTGTTCCTGACGAGCTTTCTGTTTGTTACGCAGTAACAATTTCCTTTGCTCAACTGTTTCAGTGTGCCTAGTGCTCCTTTCCAATGCTGAATCTGAGGTAAGCCTTTCTTTTACCTGCACTTTCCTGGGCTGTGTACGCTCTGCTGCATCACATATCCCCCCTCTTAAGATATTCCGGGATGGTGAACTTCTGTGCGCACAGCCCGGAATCTGCCCTGGTTTCCTGAGTGTCCCCTCATACCTGCTGTATAATGGGTTACCCTCCTCCCAGGGTTTCTGTGGACATGTGCCTGCTGCCCGGTGCTTAGGTAGTATGCTGAAACGGCTAACAGTTGCCATTCTCTCGTGCCATGGTTTCAATACATTTATGTGGTACGTCTGAAGGCGTCCCCTGTCATTCTTGACCACATATGATACCGGACCCTTGCGGTCCATTACCGTATAGGGACCCTTCCACCGGGCCTCAAATTTTGGCCCTGGATCAGTGACCATTACCACGACCTTGTCGCCTGTGGCCAATTGTCGAGGTTTTTTACCCCTATCATAATATTTTTTCTGTGTTTTCCTACTATCTTGTAAATTCCTATCTGCGGCTTGCGATGCCCTCTGGAGGCGACTCCGTAGCCCGCAAAGGAACTGGGGAACTCCTATTTCCTCCTCTCCCGGTTCCACCCACTGGTCTCTCAAAATGTCCAGGACTCCTCGTGGTGCCCGTCCGAACATAAGTTCATAGGGGGATGTTCCTAGGGAGGTTTGCGTTCGTTCCCTGCTAGCGTATAGGACAAATGGGAGCATAGTGTCCCAGTCTGCCATTTGCCCCTCTAACCCCCTCCTTAGCAACTGCTTAAGGGTTTGGTTAAAGCGTTCCACCAGACCGTTTGTCTGTGGATGATACGCCGCTGTTTTTATATGGGTGATGCCAAAAGCATCCCATACTTGCGCTAGATATCTTGAAACAAAATTGCTTCCTCTGTCTGTGAGCATTTCTCTCGGGAAACCCACCTCACAGAACAATTTTATTAACTCTGTGGCTATAAACCTGGCGGATATGTTCCGAAGAGGGATTGCCCATGGGAATCTGGTGGCTACATCCATGATAACGAGGATGTACTGAAATCTCACCAGGGGCCCTACGATGTCCATCGCCATTCTCCTAACCGGTTCTGTTATGGTAGGCGTTTGGATCAGGGGAACTCCTACAGGCTTAGCAGCGCTTACTCGCTGACAAGCCGGACAGGCCTCACAGAATTTCTTCGTCTCTCGAAATACTCCCGGCCAGTAAAAACGCTCGAGAATTTGGTCGAGTGTGGCCTGCACCCCTTTATGCCCTCCAATGGGGTGGTCATGAGCGAGCCTCATGACAACGGCCTTAAAGGTGGTAGGAACTACCAACTGTTTCCTAATGGCATCATTTTGGGGATTACTACTCTCCCTATATAAAATATCATCCTCTAATAGGAACCTGGGGAGCATACCTCTATCTGCCTTTGCGAATTCGAAGGCGTATTTTAATACAGGGTCTGCCTTCTGCTCTTTGGCAAAAGATGGAAACTTTTTTACTAGGTCTGCCGGTACCCAGGGTAACCCTTGCCCATCGGCTACTCCGGCTCTCAACTGGGCTCGGTGATGCCTCTCCCGGCGCTTTTCGCCTTTGCTTTTCTTTTTACCCTCGCTAGGGGTAGCGATTAAATCCTCATGTCTGGGAAGCTCGTGTAGGCCTTCATCTGCAATCACCTCCTCCCCCTCTTCTGGTTCTACCTCTCCTTCTTCTACTACGGGGGCAGGATCTTCCTCTAAAGTTTCACTAGGGGTCCTCAGTCCCTTCGCCTGAGATCTGGTGGAAACTAATCCTCCCTTTATGCAAGTACTATCTTCTATACCTTTATAGAACGGTGGCCAATCTCTTCCCAACACTATATCATATGGTAGTTTGGGAATGATGGCTACTAAGACTTCCCTTCGTGTGCCTAAGCCCTTAACTTTTACCCTAAATAAAGGATACCAAGTGGTTGCTCCATGCACACATTGTATTTTCGCTGTTCCTTCTTGCTGACTCGGGGGAAAACCCCTCTGGGCCTGTATGGTTTTCCAAAAACGGCGAGAGACCATACTTTGGTCAGCCCCCGAGTCAAGCAAGGCCTTAGCTGGGACTCCCTGCACCTCCACATCAACACGGAAACCTGCAGCTATGTGTTGATCATGGTTAGTAACAAGTGCTGTACGATACATACATTCTCTCTTTAGGTGCCCACTTTTCCCACACTTAAAGCATTTTAACATTTTGTTACTTTCCATTTTCCTATACATGGATTCCTTTGAACCCACTATGTTCCTTGGAGAAACATTGCTACTTTTTACAGAGTTGGCTAACCCTAACCCGCTGCCAGCGCTGGCTTCTTTCATTACTTCAGCCTCAAAGAACCTTTCAGTTAGGTGCGCTTCTTCAGCAGAGGTTCTACAATTCTGTAGGTTCAGGACTGTCCTAACTTCCTCCGGCACTGCCTCAAAGAATTGTTCTAATACAATTAGGTCAATTATATCACTAATAGGTTTACCCTCGGGTTCAAGCCATTTTAAAACCAGCCCATGCACTCTATGACATAGTGCCTTTGGGGTTTCATCAGGTTGAATCCGGGTAGACCGGAGCATGCGTCTATACATGGTAGGGGTTAAGCCCAGCCTATCACGTATGGCTCTCTTAACTTCCTGATAATCGGCTGCCAAAGCGGCAGGCATGGCCCTGTAGGCTGCCTGAGCCTCGCCGGTTAGCGCTGAGGCCAGCCTAATGGCCCATTGCTCTTCTGGCCACTTAGCATTAAGAGCTATCCTTTCAAAAGTTTGCACAAAATCATCGAAATAATCGTTACTGTGCATTTGTCCCAGTGTCCATATCCCACAACTCTGTGGGCCTACCCCACAGATAGGTACAGCTGCTGGCGACTCGTCTTTCTTCGGCTCCTTCAGGAGAGTATGCACTAAGTCTGTCAGGGGCTTCTGTTGATTCATCAGGGCAGCGATAGCCTGCTCCTGGTTCTTCCGAGCTAGCTCTCCCTGCTTCTCGAATTGCATGCTCATCCATCTTAGGACCTCTTGTGCATCCATCGTAGTCATCTCTTTTCCTGGAAAATAAATCAGAGACACGAACACCAAGTGTGGCACTATAACAACAGTGACAGAAAAATTCCTTCCTCCCAAGCCTTTTCCTTCTCACCGGAGATCCTCCCAACCTGTGCCCAAATACCCTTTACCTGAGCCAGGTGGAGGTTCTTATTTTGAGAAGGTGCTTGCCGTCGCACTCTTGGAACCTGGATCCTCTCCGGGCGTGCCAACTTCGCTCTTCCCGCGTTGTCGCTCCGCTCCGTAGCTCCTTGTCTCATTGACTGGATCCTGCCAACTACGCCAACTTGTGATGGGGCCCGTGGTTAGAGCCCTTTAACCCTTATACAGGCGGTTGCCTAGGGTCTATAAGACAAGTAAACTGCTCTGGCTGTGTAAATGAAAGAGTCTCTCAGAGCAAATTGAATGAAAAATAAGATGGGTTTTATTCCCCGTCCCGCTCGGACTATCAACAAGAACAGAAACTTCAGGTGTGAGCGAAGAAACAAAAATAGTGGCAAATATATTCTTTAGTTTACATGCACAAAGTTCTCTTTGTCATTTAATCAAACAGCAGGGCTGCATTTATAACAGATACTACAATCCATGGGAGAGGGATCTTGAAGGCTGCTGCCATCTTCCCATACCATGCTTTCTCCAGCACTTCCCAAACTCCCTGTGTCAGAGTCCTCTTGTATACAGCATTCAGACACTGCGTCTTGTGACAACTCACTAGGGCATTCAATGGAGGCTCTTCTCCCTTCGGGTTTATACCTCCCTGGCTTGTAGTAGCTTCTACCTGGGCTTTCCTCCCAGAACAACAGCTCTGAATCTCCTTGCTTCGTGTGGTTATGGTCAGGACCGCGCCCTTGGCACTTATAGGTTTTAAACCCCTCACTGTTAGCGTATGGAGGTTTCTTTCTATCTGTAGGGATTGCCTTGGTGCTTGGCTCCCTGTATCTTTTTACTCTAGCCTCCCAGGCTGGTTGTGCAGTAGTGAAATTGGTCCTAGCTTTGCAGCTATTTCTTATGGTGCACATATGCTTGGAGTTCCCATCCCCCAACACTTTCCTTTTAAACTGACCTGTGCTTAAAGCTGGCACATACCGGTCTCCTGTGTAGTGGGACACTCCTGGCTTCTCTTTAAGGCTAACTCGGGTAGCAGGTTTTCTCCCAGTACAGCTTGCCTTAAACCTCTGTTCCTGAGTGCTGGAGCTCTCTTCACTTCCTGGTTCTCCGTGAGAAAAGTTTTCTCCCAACACTCCTCTGGGGTTTCTGCTCAGCTGATTGTAGCCACACCTCCTGCTACTCTCTCCCCGGCTTCTGCCGTGCTCCTGAGTTGTATCGTGCCTTTCTCTCCCTCTGCCTTCCTTCCACTGACTGGAACCCTGTCTTAAATAATCCCTAGCCCTGCACGTGATGTGGGGATTTGCCATCAGGTGTTCCTGACGAGCTTTCTGTTTGTTACGCAGTAACAATTTCCTTTGCTCAACTGTTTCAGTGTGCCTAGTGCTCCTTTCCAATGCTGAATCTGAGGTAAGCCTTTGTTTTACCTGCACTTTCCTGGGCTGTGTACGCTCTGCTGCATCACAGTACATAGTAACATAGTAAATGACGGCAGATAAAGACCAGTATGGTCCATCTAGTCTGCCCAGTAAGATGGCAAGAGTAGGTGCACCTGACACTCCGTGCAGGCCACCCCTCCCCATGTCTTTGTTTAAGGGGTGAACCCACTGCTCCGTGTGGGACACTCCTGTATGTTGAGAAATTAGTTAAGTTTATTTTGATTTTATCCTGTTGCTGTAAAGGGATCCACTGTGTCTGTCCCATGCCATTTTGAATTCTGTCATTGTATTTGCCCCCACCACTTCCACCAGGAGGGCACTCCAAGCATCCACCAGGAAATTCAGGAAAAAGTATTTCCTGACATTGCCTTTCAATTTACCCCCTTGCAGCTTCATGTTATGCCCTCTAATTTTACAGTTTCCCCGTCCTTGGAAGAGGTTTGTTTATTCATTATTTCTCTTTAAGTACTTAAAGGTCTGAATCATATCTCCCCTGTCCCTCCTCTCCTCCAGAGTATACATATTTAGGTCTTCAAGTCTCTTCTCATAAGGCTTCTGATGCAGGCTCCAAATTATTTTGGTCGCCTTCCTCTGAACAGTTTCCAGTCTTTTTATATCCTTTGCAAGATATGGTGTCCAAAACTGAACACAGTATTCCAAGTGAGGCCTCACCAGTGACTTATACAGTGGCATTAGTACCTCTTCCTTTCTGCTAGTAATTCCTCTTTATATGCAACCCAACATCCTCCTGGCCTTTGCCACTGCCTTGTCGCACTGTTTTGCCACCTTGAGATCCGAAAAATAATAACACCAAGGTCCTTCTCCTGGTCCCTGCACACCAATCTCTCTCCCCCTATCATGTACATTTCACCTGGATTTCTGCTTCCCAAGTGCATGACACTGCACTTCTTCGCATTAAATCTTAACTGCTGAGCATTAGACCATTCTTCCAGCTTTTGTAGATCTTTCCTCATGTTATCCACTCCCTCAGGGGAGTCCACTCTGTTGCAAATTTTCGTGTCATCTGCAAAAAGACTTTTCCATGCAGACTTTCAGCAATATCACTCACAAATACATTGAACAGTGCCGGGCCCAGGACCGAACCCTTGGGCACCCCGCTAATCACCCTCCTTTCATCCGAGTGAGCTCCATTTACTATCGCCTTTTGTCGACTGTCAGTCAACCAATTTCTGATCCAGTTCACCACCTTGGGACCCATCTCCAAACTGCTGAGTTTATTGATAAGCCTCCTCTGAGGGACAGTATGAAAGGCTTTGCTGAAATCCAGGTAGATGACATCCATCGCATGCCCCTGATGTAGTTCTCTGGTCACGCAGTCAAAGAACTCAATCAGATTTGTTTGGCAAGATCATCCTTTGGTAAAACCATGTTGCCTCGGATCATGCAACCTGTTGGTTTTGAGAAAGTCCACTATTCACTCTTTCAGACGCACCTCCATTAATTTTACTGCCACTGAAGTAAGGCTCACGGGCCTGTAGTTTGTCACTTCTTCCCTGTCACCAGGGGGTGTACTATCGACCGCCTGGCCAGAATGAACAAATGGTTGATGAAATGCTCAAAGAAATCAGGGAAGCTAACAAAAGTTACAGAACGGTAATAATGGGTGATTTCAATTACCCCGGTATTGACTGGGTCAGTGTCACGGCAGGACATGCTAGGGAGATAAAGTTTCTAGATGAAATAAATGACTGCTTCTTGGAGCAGCTGGTTCATAAACCAACCAGAGGGGAAGCCATTTTGGACTTAGTCCTTAGTGGAACACCAGATCTGGTGCAAGAGATAAGGGTGTTAGGGACACTTCGCAATAGTGATTATAGCATGATCACGTTTGATTTAATTAATGGAGGAGGGATGGTAAGGAAATCCACAGTACCACCTTTTAACTTTCAAAAGGGAGACTATGATAAAATGAGGAAAATAGTTAAGAAAAAACTAAAAGGATCAGCTGCAAAGGTCAAAGACATACATCAAGCTTGGTTGTTGTTTAAAAATACTATCTTGGAAGTCCAGACCAGCTGTATTCCACACTTTAAGAAAAATGAAAGGAAGTCCAAAAAACTGTCAGCATGGTTTAAAGGTGAGGTCAGAGAGGCTGTTGTTGCCAAAAAAGCATCATTCAGGAAATGGAAAAAAGAACCAAATGATGAAAACTGGAAACAGCACAAGCACTGTCAAGTTAAATGCAAGGCAGGCAAAGAGAGAATTTGAGAAGAAACTTGCTGTGGAAGCAAAAATGCGTAATAAAGACTTTTTCAAGTACATTCGTAGCAAAAATTCTGTGAAAGAATCAGTTGGACCATTAGATGACAGAGGCAGTAAGAGGAGACAAGGCTATAGTGTAGAGACTGAATGAATTCTTCGCTTCGGTCTTTACTGAGGAAGATGTAGGGATGTTACCCATGACTGAAGTGGTATTTAAAGGTGATACTGCAGAGGAATTGAAAGAAATATCGATATACTGGGAAGATGTATTACAACTATTTGATAAACTGAAGAGTAGCAAATCACCTGGACCGGATGATATACACCCAAGGGTGTTGAAAGAACTGAAATATGAGATTGCAGACCTGCTATTAGTAATCTGTGAACTATCATTAAAATCATCTTTAATACCTGAAGATTGGACAATCGCCAATGTAATGGCAATTTTTAAAAAGGGTTCCAGGGGTGATCCGGGCAACTACTGAACGATGAGCCTGACGTCAATACCAGCAAAAATGGTAGAAACCATTATAAAGAACAAAATTACTCATCATGTAGATAGTCATGGCTTACTGGAAGACAGCCAACAAGGCTTTAGACAGGGAAGATCTTGTCTTACTAATCTGTTATGTTTTTTTGAAGAAACAGGTAGACAAAGGTGAATCGGTTGATACAGTGTATCTGGACTTACAGAAAGCTTTTGACAAGGTCCCTCATCAGAGACTTTTGGAAAAACTAAAAAGTCATGGGATAGGAGACAGTGTACTATTGTGGATCAGGAACTGGTTAAAAGATAGAAAGCAGAGGGTAGGGCTAAATGGCCAATTTTCCCAATGGAAAAAGGTGAATAGTGGAGCACCCCAGGGATCTGTGTTGGGTCCGCTGATTTTTGACATATTAATAAATGACCTGGAAAAGGGAATATTGAGTGAGGTTATCAAATGTGCAGATGACACAAAACTATTTAAAGTTGTTAAAACCCAAGAGGATTGTGGAAAATTGCAAGAGGATCTTGAAAAATTGGAAGACTGGACATCCAAACGGCAGATGAAATTTAATGTGGACAAGTGCAAAGTTATGCACCTAGCAAAAAATAACCCAAACTATGGTTACACGATGCAAGGTTCCACACTGGGAACCTCTACCCAGGAAAATGATTTAGGTGTCATTGTGGATAACATGTTGAAACCCTCCGCCCAGTGTGCATCAGCGGTAAAGAGAGCAAATAAAATGCTAGGTATCATAAGGAAAGGAATGGAAAATAAAACAAAGGATATTATAATGCCTCTGTATCGTTCCATTGTACGACCACACCTTGAATATTGTGTGGAATTCTGGTCACCATATCTTAAAAAGGATATAGCGTTATTAGAAAAGGTGCAGAGAAGAGCCACCAAAATGGTAAAGGGGATGGAAGGATACTCCTATGAAGAGAGGCTAAGGAGGTTGGGGCTCTTCAACCTGGAAAAGAGACGGTTGAGGGGAGATATGATAGAGATCTATAAATTAATGAATGGAGTGGAACGGGTAAACGTAGATCGATTTTTTACATCGACAGAATATAAAAAGACTAGGGGACATGCAATGAAGCTACAGAGTAAACTATTTTAAGAAAAATAAGAGAAAATATTTTTTCACTCAACGTGTAATCAAACTCTGGACTTTGTTACCGGAGGATGTAGTAAAGGCTGTTAGTGTAGCTGGGTTTAAAAAAGGTTTGGACAAGTTCCCAGAGGAAAGGTCCATAAACCATTATTAAGAAGGGACCCAGGATATCAATGCTTGACCCAATACAAGCATTGTGGAACCTGTGTCTTTTGGGGAGACTGCTAAGTACTTATGACCTAAATTGGCCCTGTTGGAAACAGGATACTGGGCTTGATGGACCTTGGTCTGACCCAGTATGGCATATCTTATGTTCTTAATCAAATTTGCAAATGACCACAAAATTATTCAAAGTTGTTAAAACCAATGAGGATTGTGAAAAATTGCAAGAGGACCTTGATAAACTGGAAAACTGGCCATCTAAATGGCAGATGAAATTTAATGTGGACAAGTGCAAAGTTATGCACCTAGGACAGAACAACCCAAACTATGTTTACACGATGCAAGGTTCCACTTTAGGAGCCACCATCCAGGAAAAAGATTTAGGCGTCATCATGAATAACATGTTGAAACCCTCCCTCAGTGTGCAATGGTGGCCAAGAAAGCAAATAGAATGCTAGGAATTATAAGGAATGGAGAATAAAACAAAGGATATTATAGCCTCTGTATTGTTCCATGGTGTGACTGCACCTTGAATATTGTTTTCAGTTCTGGTCACCTTATCTTGAAAAGGATATAGCATTATTAGAAAAAGTACAAAGAAGAGCAACCAAAATGGTAAATGGGATGGAAGAATACACCTATGAAGAGAGGCTAAAAAAGGGTTCTTCAACCTGGAAAAGAGACGGCAGAGGGAGATATGATAGAAGTCTATATATTAATGAACTGAGTGGAAAAGGTATATATAAATCATAAGAACATAAGATATGCCATACTGGGTCAGACCAAGGTCCATCAAGCCCAGTATCCTGTTTCCAACAGTGGCCAATCTAGGTCATATGTACCGAGCAGTTTCCCCAAAAGACACAGGTTCCACATTGATAACTTGTCCAAACCTTTTTTAAACCCAGCTACACTAGCAGCCTTTACTACATCCTCTGGTAACAAATTCCAGAGTTTGATTACACGTTGAGTGAAAAAATATTTTCTTTTATTAGTCTTAAATAGTTTACCCTGTAGCTTCATTGCATGTCCCCTAGTCTTTCTATATTCTGATAACGTAAACAATCAATCTATGTTTACCCGTTCCACTCCGTTCATTAATTTATAGACTTCTATCATATCTCCTCTCAGCCGTCTCTTTTCCAGGTTAAAGAGCCCTAACCATTTTAGCCTTTCTTCATAGGGGAATCCTTCCATCCTCCTTTGCCATTTTGGTAGCTCTTCTCTGAACCTTTTCTAATAACGCTATATCCTTTTTAAGATACGGCGACCAGAATTGCACACAATATTCAAGGTGCGCACCATGGAACGATATAGAGGCATTATAATATCCTTTGTTTTATTTTCCGTTCCTTTCCTTTGTTTATGCCATCAAAATATAGAAAGACTAGGGAACATGAAATGAAGCTATGTAAGACCAATAAGAGAAAATATTTTTCACTCAACATGGAATTCGTTATCGGAGGATGTAGTAAAAGCTGTTTGTGTAGCCGGGTTTAAAAAAGGTTTGGACAAGTTCCTGGAGGAAAGTTCCATAAACCATTATTAAAAGGGATCTGGGACATCCACTGCTTGCTCCAGTACAAGCATTGTGGAACCTGTGTTTTTTGGGGAAACTGCTAGGTACTTGTGAGCTGGATTAGCCGCTGTTGGAAACAGGGTATTGGGCTTGATGGACATTGGTCTGACCCAGTATGGCATATTTTATGATCTTATAGAGTGAGTTTCCAGAATGTCCCAGAGCTCCAGGATATTGTGCCTCCACCCTAGAGCTGTAATCATCCTTCAAGCAAGGAGAAGTGACGAGAAAAAGTGGAGAGTGCTAGCGCAGGGTACAATCAGTAGAAGAAGAAGAGTTTCCCGAGTGTAGAGGGAACATTTAACTGTGGTTACTTATTTTTTAATTTTTTAATTTTATTTATGTTTTTTAACAAACAAAGATCAAGCAAGCGAGTGTGTTAGTAAAGGAGAACACCATCCAGTAATACATCTGTAACAATAAGAAAAGGAAATAACAACACTGGTTCACCTGCAATCCACAAACTGGAGAGGGAGTAAAGGAAAGAAATTCTTAGTGGTGAGGAACCATCCAGGGCAGGGCCGGATTTACCTATACGCCATGTACGCCATGGCATAGGGCCCACAGCTGGCAAGGGCCCACAAAAATAGAACAAATTAGCTTTTTTTAAAAAATAAAATAAAAAAAAAACTGCTGGCTGCTGCCGCGGGGCCCCCTCTGCTGCCGCGGCAGCATGGACTGACCCGTGGGGGCCCCCTCTGCAAGCTGAATCCGTCGGTCCATCGGTCCCTCCCTCCCTCCCTCCGTGCAGGCTGTGAGAGGCGCGAAGGGAGAGTGTCTCCTGTTAAGCCCGCAGGGGCTGATGGGAAATTTCCCATCAGCCCCTGCGGGCTTAACAGAGACGCGAGGGAGACACTCTCCCTTCGCGCCTCTCACAGCCTGCACGGAGGGAGGGAGGGACCGACGGACCAACGGATTCAGCTTGCAGAGGGGGCCCCCGCGGGTCAGTCCATGCTGCCGCGGCAGCAGAGGGGGCCCCGCGGTGGCAGCCAGCAGTTTTTTTTTTTAAAATTAAATTTTACTTTAGGCCGATGGGGGGGGGGGGTAGGACTGGTAATGGGCTATTGGGGGGGGCTGGGGCTGGGGCTGGGACGGGAAATGGGCTGGGGGGTTAAGGCTGGAGGTGGGCTGATGGGGTTAGGACTGGTAATGGGCTGTGGGCTGTTGGGGGGGGTTAGAACTGGTAATGGGCTTTGGGGGGGTTAAGACTGGTAATGGGCTGTGGGCTGATGGGGGCTGTCTGTAATGGGCTATGGGGGGGCTAGGACTGGAAATGGGCTGGGGGGGTTAAGACTGGAGGTGGGCTGATGGGGTTAGGACTGGTAATGGGCTGTGGGCTGTTGGGTGGGTTAGAACTGGTAATGGGCTTTGGGGGGGGTTAAGACTGGTAATGGGCTGTGGGCTGATGGGGGCTGTCTGGTAATGGGCTATGGGGGGGCTAGGACTGGAAATGGGCTGGGGGGGGGTTAAGACTGGAGGTGGGCTGATGGGGTTAGGACTGGTAATGGGCTGTGGGCTGATGGGGGGGGGGTTAGGACTGGCAATGGGCTATGGGGGGCTGACTGGAAATGGGTTGATGGGGTTAGGACTGGAAGTGGGCTGATGGGGGGTTAGGACTGGTAATGGGTTATAGGGGGGGCTTAAACTGAAAATGGGGTGATGGGGGGTTAGGACTGTAAGTGGGTTGATGGGGGGCTAGGACTGGTATTGGGTTGGGGGGTTGCTAGGACTGGAAATGGGCTGATGGGTGGCTAGGACTGGAAATGGGCTGATGCAGGGACTAGAAGGGAATGGATGCTGGGTGAGGCTGGAACTAGAAGGGAGCTGATGTTGGGGGAGGATTAGAATGGGATGGGGCTGGAAGAGTAAAATGGAGAAGGGAAAATATTTTGTGTGGGAGGGATAAAAAATCTACAATTGGCCGGGTATTGGGAGAGTAAGTGGGGATTGAGGATGGAGGGGTAAAATTTGAGTGGATGAAATAGGCATGAGGAAAGAGCAAAAGGAGAAAGATTAGTATGTTAAAGCAGATGTAGAGAGAGAATGGAAAAAAACTAGAAGAGAGAAGAAAGGACAAATGGACAGCAGACGATGGAGAGTTAGCAGAAGACACGAAGAAACCAGAAGAAAGTGGCTGGAGCAATTGCAGCTGAAAAAAATGCACAAAAGGTAGAAAAATATCTCTTTATTTTGAATTTATTAATTGGAATATGTCAGCTCTGGTAAATGTGCATCATTAACTCTGTGCTTTGTTTAGTACAAGAGCAAATTAATGTATAGCTTTATTTCTACAGTGTTGTACATTCCAAGTTTGGCTTTTGGGATTCCCAGTTTAATTACACAGGTACACTAAAAAAAAATTTTTTTAAACTGCCTCTAATGTTTCGATTGATTTTTACGTTTTTTGGTGCGCTGAATCCAAATCTGGTAACCAATTTGCTCCATCACGTACAGATTTTTTGCTACATTGGGTTAGCAGTTTGAGGTGAACGTTTCAGATTGAGTGCGATCGAGATAAAAGTTTCTTGGATTAATTCTTTATACTAATTGTTTAGTAGTTATTCAAATAAGAATAAAGAAAATTGTAACAAGGCAGCACATAAGAATAGAGTAATGTCAACAAAACACACTGTGATGGTAGCAAAATTGTCTGCACTTAAAACAGCCACATACATGTGCACAAACATGGAGCATATAAGAGCGAGGTTAGACACAAAGCAAAGCAAAGAAATCTGCAAAAAATGTTGTACAGGTATGTATGTAAGAATAGAAAACGCAAACCGCACCATTGCAATACATGAAGACAAACACCCGATGGTGTGAAAATAAAATTCTAATAAATGAGATCCGACACTGGGGTAATAACTAGCAAATTTTTATTTCAAAGTTTAGTAAAAACACGATATTTGTCAACACAGTTTAGATTTTAAAGTCATTCTTGGGTCAATCAATCTCCTGGTGGGCCCGTTTCTTCTTCCCCCGAATGCTTCTCTTGGTGCGCTGCTTGGCGTATTTTTCATCTGGGGTTTCCCGCAGCAGCAACCAGCAGAAATCAGCCATCATAGTGGTGTTCCATCTTCCTTGGTACCTTCTCTCTGCGTCCTTGATGTCCTAGTGAAACCTTTCACCTTGTTCTTCACTGTACGCCCCCAAGTTTTCGGGAAAGTAGTTCACATGGGAGTGCAAGAAATGGACTTTCAGGCTCATGTTACAGCCTTATTCTTTGAAGGCATTGAGCATCCTGGCAACAATATCCTTATAGTTCTCATCCCGCCTGTTCCCCAAGAATTTGAGAACAACATCCTGGAAGGAATCCCAGGCTTCTTTTTCCTTCTCAGACATCGTTTCAGCGAATGCTCCATCTGAAATGAGTTTCCTTATATCAGGGCCAACAAACACTCCTTCCTTTAGCTTTGCTTCAGAAAGTCGGGGGAACTTTGAGCAAAGGTACCGAAAGCACTCACCATCTTTTGGAAGGGACTTGATGAATTGCTTAATGAGACCCAACTTAATGTGGAGAGGTGGTAATAGAATTTTATCACGAGGTACCAAGCTCTCATGAAGAACATTTTTCTCACCGGGTCTCAAATACTCCCGAATTGGCCAGTCTTTTTTCCCCCAGTGTAGGTCGCGGGTCCGGCTATCCCACAAGCAAAGGAAGCAGGGATATTTGGTGAAACCGGATTGCTGCCCTAATAGCATGGATAGAATTTTAAAGTCTCCACAAATCATCCACTTATGCTCATCATAACGAATCTTCTGAAGAATCAGGGCCAAATTCTCGTATTTTTCTTGGAGAATAACAGAGTGAGCAATAGGAACTGAAGCGAATGTGTTGCCATTATGAAGAAGAACACCTTTTATGCTGTCTTTTGACGAATCAATGAACAGCCGCCATTCAGCAGGATCATACTTGAGTTTAAACTTTTCCATCACTCCGTATATATCGTTGCAAAATACCAAATCTTCCTCTTTGCTGAAATACTTCAAAAATTGTGTCTCGCGGTTGCGGTACCAATAAAAAGTTGTTCCTGGTGACAATAGATTTTTCTGTTTAAGCCGAGAACCTAGCAGTTGGGCAGCATCTTTTGGGAGTCCTAAATCCCGGACTAAATCATTCAATTCAGCTTGAGAGAAAAGTTCAGGTTTCGGATCTGGTTCAGTTTCAAACTCGGAAGTACTGGACTCATCGGGAAAAGCCATCTGATGAGTCTCATCATGATCAGAACCGTCCACACAAATATGATCCAAAGATTTTGGTGGTTCAGGCACAGGTACTTCGTTGCTATGAGGCATAGGCCTAATTGCTGAGGGAAGGTTGGGGTAACTTATTACGTTCTTATTTTTTAAGTTGTATCCCTTCACAATGCAAGAGCAAAAATAGCAGTCACTGCTGTGGTCTCTTTGTTCACGCCACATCATAGGTATTCCGAAACGAAATGCTTGTTTTTTACCTTTCATCCATAAGCGTAGATCTTCCTCACATGTCTTGCACACTTTGTGAGGAGCCCACGGTTTGTCTTGATCGCCTAACTTCAAACCGAAATAGGCGAAATATAATTTTTTAATAAATGCAGAAATGTTCCTCTGCCGCTTTTTCACGGTATATTCCCCACAAATAAAACAAAAACTGTCCGGAGAGTTGACGCAACCTCTGGCTCTGTGAGCCATCACAAATACACAGCACTGCAAACTACAACTGTAGTGAACCACTTCGGAATAAAGCTGGATTACGACTGAGCAAACAAAAGGTAATAATGAACTTGCAAGAAACTGAAATTTGACAGGAACGTTCATGTCGCAACCACCGTGTTTGAGCGAGCGAACGAGGCGAACAGGAAAGAACATGCGCCAGCGCGAGTACTGGATTTAGCCCCCCGCCTCCCAATTATCCTGTTAATGTATAAAATGAATACAAAACACTCTAAAATATCATGAGGGAGTGTTTCTAGTTAGTTAACCATTACAACCTCTATTTTGGGCCAAGAAAATAAACTGCAGTTGGCTAAAAAGAAATTATGTGAACATTCCTTATATGGGTAAGAAATCTAATTTTGCAAGAAAACGTGACGTGATGGAACATTTTGGCTATTTTTCCTGGATTCAGCACCCCAAAATCTATAGGAATCAGTTGCAAAACTGGAGGCAGTTTTTTGGTAGTGTACCTGTGTTATTGTCTTCCTGTTTCTAAATTGTGATTCCTTGTTTGGTGATGGTCTATGTTCTGCATGTGTAACTGAGCTGAGGTGTTCTGTTTATATAATTCCTATTTGACATTGCCACTTGTTCTCTTTCCCCAGTAGGTCATGTATTGTTGTTCTCTGAAATGTATTGGTTTAATATTTGCAGTGTTGCCTTTTGATTGGTAGAGTATGGTGCTTTGTGAGTCCTGGTAGTGCTGTTAGGATACGGCGGGTTTACTATGGGCAGTGTTTGTAGTAGTTCCTAATGTGTCTGGCAGTTGGCACTGGATTATAGTAATGTAGAAATCTTTTAGTCTTTCTTTATCCATACACTCATTAAGAGGCACGTTTACTAAAAGTTAGTATATGGTAGCATTATGCAAATATTTATGCAAATGAGGCCCCTTATGCAAATGAGGCCCCGCACCCCCCTTGGGCCACCCCTGCTGGGGGCCCACAATTTTTGTTGGCGTAGGGCCTCAATCAAGGTAAATCCAGCCCTGATCCAGGGGCATTACAATTAATCATATAATAAAGGAAAGGATGGCCATAGAGCAAGAAGGTAGACATAATATTAGCAGCAAGGTAAGGTCAACCTTCAGGAGGGGATAAGACAGAGGGCAACCTGGAACTAATTAAGGCGGATAATGCTTCAGGTTGATAAAAAATAAATTTCTAAGAATTAATCACTATTATTACACATTTACATGGAAAACGTAAATGATAAGTTCCCCCTATCTGCAATACCCCATTTTTTAACAAAAGAAATTGCCTGCGCCTTTTTTGAGAATCTCTACTTATATCAGGAAACATTGATATCTTAACCCCATAGAACAAAGAAAAACGTTTTTTAAAGAATAGTTTCAGCAACCACTCTCTGTCTGAGACTAAGGCAAGAGACACCAATAAAATTGACACTTTAACAGAATCTACAGTTGGAGAGGCTAATAAATCAGAAATATTCATTACTTCTGTAACCACATCCACACTGATAGAACCCGACTCTTTTTTTGTTACGGGGAGATAGAAGGACTTCGAAATCGGTGGCATTAAATCTTGAGGCACCAATAATACATCAACCAAGTAGTTTTTAAAGAGATCCAGTAGAGCAATCCCTGGAATCATAGGAAAATTCAGTACTCTCAAGTTAGCAGCCCGAGCAGCATTTTCACTCGCAGCAAAATATTAATAAGAGTCATATTAGTATCAGAAATAGTACCCAACTTCTGATGTGACTCTCCAACCTGAATTTTAAGTTGGTCCACCTCTGAACAGTATCTCTATAAATTCTCCTCGAGTTGAGACACCCTTGCCGAAGACCCAGAAACTTGAGTGGTGACAGCCTCTGATAGAGAAGTCCCATATATTGTCCAATGTAATTATCTTGGGGCGAGCCAACTTAAAGGGAATAGAAGAGACTCCAGGGCCATTTTCCAAGGTACCTGTACTTCGCTGACTCAGAGTTTGCAATCCCATCTGCAGTGAACCATCCGTCTCGCATACTCCACTGGCGGCATAGGTCACACTCCCCTCTTCCACCTCGTCCGCTTCCCGCCACACCACAGCTGTGACGCCGCGTTCCGACTCACTAGCAGGGGAAGCTGGCGACATTTGCGGGGAGGACGCCGGGGTCTACGGCAGAGACCTTGCTATGGTTACTTATTTTATACTCTGCGTCCTTACTGTTTTATTGTATCAGCTATCTCAAATCTTGCAGTAAACCTTTTGGTTCAGAACAAGCCCTAGACTAGACTTTGAGTTTTTGGGAATGAAAGAGCGTGGTCAGCATGAGTGATCCTTGGTGCGAAAGGCCTCCAACTAAGCTAATTCTGAGCTAGAACCTTGAATTCCAAAGAGGTGGACTCTGAAGTCTTACAGTATTGCCTTCCTGAAGCAGGGTCATATCAAGGGCTGTGCAAATAGCACGGCCACACGGGCGCGAGTTTATAAGGGGCACTCATATCATCACCGGGCTTCTAGGAAGCTAAAAAAGAGTGAGTCTGCACATGGCTGGGGGTGGGGTGGGGGGAGGGGGCATCAGATGTGTTAGTCACACAGGGTGCATTTCTAGCTTGGTATGGTCCAACCCCATTTCCCCCTCAATGAAACCTAGTGGTGGAGGACCCCAAACCGATAGGTGATACACAGCCTTTTGAAATTCAAATAATGTTGTCATTTGCACAACCAACTGAGAGACTGTTTCATATAACCACTACCCATTCAATAAAGATATATTTCCTTAGTTTACTCCTGTTTACCCTTTTAAACCTTTTCCTAGGCTCCCTTGTTCCAGAACTTCCTTTCCACTGAAAGAGGTCTGCCTCTTCTGCATTTGAATCTTGAAGTTATTTAACACTAGAAGCCCCCAAAGTGCGTCAATTGACGCAAATGCATCTTCGAAGTTGTATACCAGCGCCACTGCTAGAACCATGTCAGTCATGTTCCATGACTTTGTTAGCAAGGTCAAGATGTTCAAATATGTGCATCGAAAATTAATGACAGATGCACCACCTAGCGGGAAAATAAATTTATACCTAGAAGCCCCAAAGTACGTCAATTGACACACTCAATTGTCTTGGATGCATCAATTAACGTACTTTGGGGCTTCTAGGTATAAATTTATGTTCCCACTAGGTGGTGCATCTCAATCACTGTTTACAGTTTTACTCCGACATTACTGTACAAACAATAAACACACGATGACGTCATGTAATAACGTCACATACTGCACGTATTTAACAAATAGTAACTTCACATTAATTCACATCTGCATTGCATGCTAAACATAGTCGTGATAATGCGTCAATTGACGCACTTTGGGGTTTCTAGGTAAAATTCCTTTTGGGGCTTCTAGTGTTAAAAGTCTCTATCATATTTCTTCTATTCTGCCTTTCCTCAACGGTATAAATATTTAGAAATTTAGGATGTTTTGACGAAGCCCACTGACCATTTTAGTAGCTGCCCTCTGGACTGACTCTATCCTCTTTATATCTTTCTGAAGGTGCCACCTCCAGAACTGTACACAGTGTGCTAACTGAGGCCTCACCAAAGACTTATACAGAGGCATTGTCGCCTCCATCTTCCTGCTGCCGCGCCTCTCTCTGTGCACCCAAGTATCCTTCTGGCTTTTGCTGTTGCCTTTTCCACCCGTTCGGCCATTTTAAGATCAACCAATACAGCCACCATCAGGTCCTGCTCTTCTTTTGGGCACAGGACAACTTCACACTTGGCTGTTTACAGTCCAAATGCAGGATCCTGAATTTTTTAGGATTAAATCTTAGCTTCCAAACTCTAAAACCATTCTTCAGCTTTTATTAGATCCCTTCTCATGTTATCTATGATCCCCCTCCCCACTTCCCCCCATCCCAGAGGTTTGAGAAGATGAACAAAAGGATTTTCTCAGCTGTTAGCTGCAACAAAGCTTTCAAAAACCTTCCAAAAGTTGCAAACTCCTGTAGTGTAAAGTGGCCCATCAGTGGAAAACAAGGTAATTGACTCTACTTAAGATTATAGAGAACTGCATGGGGCAGAGGAATGCAGATTTGCTAACTTCACTGCTGGGCAGAGATTGCATACCATTGTTGTTCACATGGACAAATGATAATATCATTCCAAATTTGAGAGGTACAGCATCTTGATCATGAGGAGGAGAGGTGGACTGTGTTCAGCCGTGGCACACAGGAATGAAAATTTTAATGTACAGTATTATACACGACTCCAAGATCTTTATCTTGGGGGGGGGGTGACTCCTAATTCAGAACCCAGCATTTTGTACCTGTTGGAATTATTTTCTCCTATGTCCAACACTTTGCACTTGTCCACAGTAAAATTCATCTGCTATTTAGATGCCTAGTCTCACAAGATCCTTCTGCAAATCTTTTCAATCCTCTGCCATTTCAATGACCTTGAATAATTTGTGTCATCCGCAAATTTCTATCTCCAGTTCATTTATGAGTATGTTAAACAACACAGCTTCACCTTGAGGCACCTCAGTATTGACTCTTTTCCATGTGAATAACTGATCATTTAATCCCACCAATGTGTGGAATATATTTTATCTGAACTTCCAAAATGTTCTTTCAAAATACATGAAGCAGACTTTTGATACTGGGAACTGCTATTGTATTTTTATTTTCTTTTTTTCTAACTGATTTCCTTATTTATCCACATTTTTCAAAGTACATGCTACAGTAGTAGTTTTTTTGAGTGTCCCTCTTCCAGTGATTGCATTTTAATGTCTTTGTCTAGCGAACCCAGCACCAGGTCTTCTGCACCAGTAGGGACTAGATCTAAACTAGTTTTCTGTGTTGTAAATTCCAGAACCAGCTGCTCCATGGACCACTTGTAGCATCTAGAAAGTATGGTACCTCTCTATCAGATCCTAATGAGATGTTTACCCAATCAATACTGGGGCAATTCAAATCTCCCATTATTGTTCTGTTACCAAATTTGTTAGCCTTCCTAATATTTGTTAGTGTTTCACTATTTACCCCTTCATTCTGGCCAGGCAGACAGCAGTATTCCCCCACTTCTATTCTCTTCCCATTCATATGTAGAATTTCTCTCCATAAAAATTCCACAGGGTGCTCTGATTCCTGCAGAACCTTCTATCCTGTTTGGCACTATTCCAGACTTAGCACATACCATCACCCTTCCAGCAGTTTGATTTGATTTATTCACTCACTCACTCATTATACCACCCTGCACAAGTATTAAAATGGTTTACAATGCTTCCTTGGCTTCATGATGTCTCATAAGAACATTAGAAATGCCATACTGGGTCAGACCAAGGTCCATCAAGCCCAGTATCCTGTTTCCAACGGTGGCCATGTCACAAATAACTGGCAGGTTTCAAAAAAGGTGCACAGGTTCCACAATTCCTGTCCCGGTGCAAGCAGTGGATTTCCTGGGTCCTCTTTGATAATGTTTTATGGACCTTTCCTCCAGGAACTTGTCCAAACCTTTTTTAAACCCAGTTACACTAACAACTTTTACTATATCCTCCGGTAACGAATTCCAGAGTTTGATTATGCACTGAGTGAAAAAATATTTTCTGTTATTAGTCTTAAATGGGTTACATTGTAGCTTCATTCTCTGACCCCTAGTCTTTCTACTTTTTGATGGTATAAACAACTGATCTACGTTTACCCGTTCCACGCCGTTCATTAATTTATAGACTTCTATCATATCTCCCCTCAGCCGTCTCTTTTCCATGTTAAAGAGTCCTAACCTTTTTAGCCTTTCTTCATAGGAGTATCCTTCCATCCCCTTTACCATTTTGCTGGCTCTTCTCTGAACCTTTTCTAATACGGCTATATCCTTTTTAAGATACGGAGAACAGAATTGCACACAATATTTAAGTACAATCACACCATTGGTTGGCCACCATCCACTGGTTCTTAGAAATGCCAATTACGCCTAATGCACCTTTAACTGCCATATACTCTCCCAGCTTATTTTCTAGATTTAATGTATGTGCTTTCTTTGTTTTTGCACCCTGCCGATCAGTTTGTTAAGGATTTTTGAAAGCATCTCTATCTCGTCTTTATTTGAATGCATCTAACTTTAGCATCCTGCGTGACTGTCGGCTTTCCCCTGCATTCTAGATTAAAAACTGCTCTATCTCCTGTTTAAATGTTGGTGCTAGCAGCCTGGTTCCACCCTGGTTAAGATGGCGCCACCTCTCCACCAGTTACTCTGTCCTTTCGCTATATTTGTACCCTGATATCACAAGAGTCAATATTCAAAGGGTTTAACAGCTTTGAGAGTTAGCTGGTTAAACTTTGGCTTTTCAAAATTATGCCCCATTATTGGTTAAATTTCTCTCTCCTAAATTCACAAGGCAGCCAATAAAGGGGACATTCCAGTAATGTTCCTGGGGTAGACTTATGGCTTTGTTGATTATCACCGGATTTCAGTGCAAAGTTTACACTAGGCATCTTTAACCAGACAGACACCTTGGGGTCATACTCAAAGTGATTAACAGGGATAAGAGGCTACTAACTGTATTAGTTGTATCAACTGGCCCATAGCTGTTTGTGTCACCTGAATATCCCTCTAATGTCACTACACATCCCAATGCTAACCGCATAGCATTGGGGCTTTCTGGGGGTCGTTCAGTAGTGATATTCAACAACAAGCTGGTTATCATAAACCAGCTAAAGTTAGGCACTTGAAAGCTCCTCTAACTTTAGTGAGGTTGGCTAACTGGGCAGCAGCTGGGATCGCTACTGCCCAGTTAGCTATCAGGCTACTCGGGCACACCAGATGTTCAATGTCGGTGACCGGATATGATCCTAGCACTGAATGTCCAGGGATACGTTAAAGCAGCGATGGCCATCACCACTGAATATCCGCCCTACATCGAACCAGCCAGATATTCAATGTCGGTGACCGGATATGATCCTAGCACTGAATGTCCAGGGATACGCTAAAGCAGTGATGGCCATCATCACGGAATATCCGCCCTACATCGAACCAGCCAGATATTCAATGTCGGTGGCCGGATATGATCCTAGCACTGAATGTCCAGGGATGTGTTAAAGCAGTGATGGCCATCATCACTGAATATCCTCCCTACATCGAACCAGCCAGATATTCAATGTTGGTGGCCGGATATGATCCTAGCACTGAATGTCCAGGGATACGCTAAAGCAGTGATGGAAATCATCACGGAATATCCTCCCTACATCGAACCAGCCAGATATTCAATGTCGGTGACCGGATATGATCCTAGCACTGAATGTCCAGGGATACGCTAAAGCAGTGATGGCCATCATCACGGAATATCCTCCCTACATCGAACCAGCCAGATATTCAATGTCGGTGGCCGGATATGATCCTAGCACTGAATGTCCAGGGATGTGTTAAAGCAGTGATGGCCATCATCACTGAATATCCTCCCTACATCGAACCAGCCAGATATTCAATGTCGGTGGCCGGATATGATCCTAGCACTGAATGTCCAGGGATGTGTTAAAGCAGCGATGGCCATCATCACTGAATATCCTCCCTACATCGAACCAGCCAGATATTCAATGTCGGTGGCCGGATATGATCCTAGCACTGAATGTCCAGGGATACGTTAAAGCAGTGATGGCCATCATCACGGAATATCCGCCCTACATCGAACCAGCCAGATATTCAATGTCGGAGGCCGGATATGATCCTAGCACTGAATGTCCAGGGATACATTAAAGCAGCGATGGCCATCATCACGGAATATCCGCCCTACATTGAACCAGCCAGATATTCAATGTCGGTGGCCGGATATGATCCTAGCACTGAATGTCCAGGGATGTGTTAAAGCAGCGATGGCCATCACCAGTGAATATACGCCCTACATCGAACCAGCCAGATATTCAATGTCGGTGGCTGGATATTATCCTAGCACTGAATGTCCAGGGATACGTTAAAGCAGTGATGGCCATCACCACTGAATATCCACCCTACATCGAGCCAGCCAGATATTCAATGTCGGTGACCAGATATGATCCTAGCACCGAATGTCCAGGGATACGTTAAAGCAGCGATGGCCATCATCACGGAATATCCGCCCTACATCGAACCAGCCAGATATTCAATGTCGGTGACTGGATATGATCCTAGCACTGAATGTCCAGGGATGTGTTAAAGCAGTGATGGCCATCACCACTGAATATCCGCCCTACATCGAACCAGCCAGATATTCAATGTCGGGTGACCGGATATGATCCTAGCACTGAATGTCCAGGGATACGTTAAAGCAGCGATGGCCATCATCACTGAATATCCGCCCTACATCGAACCAGCCAGATATTCAATGTCGGTGACCGGATATGATCCTAGTACTGAATGTCCAGGGATACGGTAAAGCAGCGATGGCCATCATCACGGAATATCCGCCCTACATCGAAACAGCCAGATATTCAATGTTGGTGACCGGATATGATCCTAGCACTGAATGTCCAGGGATATGTTAAAGCAGCGATGGCCATCATCACTGAATATCCGCCCTACATCGAACCAGCCAGATATTGTTCAGTTCAATTCAGCTCATGCTCGCTCTTTGGTAGCTCAAGACAAGTTGCATGAATGAGAGTATTTCCCTACCTCCAGAGGCTGACCTCCTACTTGAGGGAATGGAGGGAGAAATGACTCGCCCAGTGTCAAAAGGAGCATTGGTGGGATTTGAACCCAGGCTTTTGTTGACATTCAGTCTCCTCCTCTAATCACTAAGCTACACTTCCATTCCACTTAGGTGCATGTTCAACTAAAAAACTAGCCAATTAGGTTCAGCTGAACCTTCACCTAAAGATGCTTTGTTAAAATTAACGAGTTATCTTAACTGTTCACCAGGACTTCAAAAATTCAGCCCACAGTTTCTGATTGGTTATCTTCTTTCTACTGGGTCTTTCACATGCCCCTTATGTATTTATTTATTGGATTGCATTTATTACCCACCTATCAATATACTTCTAGGTGGTTCACAGAGAAACACACATAACCCAAAGTAATGTACTTATAGCCCAATATACACACAGTGGCAAGAAGAACACATTCAGTAGTTTCTCATGGAGAAGCGAGTCAAAAGAAGTGATTTTTTACACTTTTTCTAAAATCTGCCTCCAGCTCCGCTGAGCCCCAATTGGCGGTGGGATCGGGAGGCCTCTCCCGATCCTCCACTCATGGCCAATGAGGTTCCAACACACCCCAGCAGCACCAGACCCAAGAGGCAGTGCCTCCCGGTGCCATTGCCTCCAGCCCCGCTGAGTCCCAATTGGCGGCGGGAAGGAGATCGGGAGGCCGAAACCCCTCCCGATCCTCCACTCATGGCCAATCAGGGCCCAACGCACTCCAGCAGCACCAGACCCAAGAGGCAGAGCCTCCCAGCGGGCCTGCACCTGAGGGCCTCGCCAGAGGGCCCTTTGGCGTGGACCTTAGGTGGAGCACTTAGGCGACCGAACACGCTCTAAAACATCTGCAACATCCCGCCACTACTGCACCAGCCACATGTACCTCACAAGAAGCCCACTGCACAACTGATAAATCTCGTCAGAGTAACACCACCAACATCCTCTAATGTAGAATACCACATCTACGCATTGCCAACATCACTGCTAACCATAAGGTAAGCCTCCAACAGCAACAACCTCAACATTCCTAATCTCTGTACACCCACGACCAAGTACCAATGCCTCAAGCCTTCATAAGCACCCGAAGTACCTTCCAAGGGCACTCTCTAAGGATGCCTCCTCTCCCACCAGCAACCACAATGATGTCGGGGCACCTCGCTCTCATACTCCTCCTCTACTGCCTAGCCCATCTTATCTCATGGACAGGTTCATTTGCACAACACCAAGGCCTAATATACACTGTACGAACTCTGGGACATAAAAGTTACCACAACTCTCCCTACCCAAACAGACCATCACCATCAGCTAGCCATCGCCGGCTGATTAACATAATCTGTCAACCTTTGGTTAAGAAAAAAAGACGCAAACTCCCTCTCCTAAAAAATCTAAACTGCATGCTAATAAATGCTCAATCCATCTGCAACAAGTGACCTGTCCTCACTGACTACATTAATCATCAAAATCTTGACCTGCTCTTCATCACCGAAACCTGGCTAACGGACACTGACACGATCCTCACTAACCAAATAAAGCCTCCTGGCTACGACCTCTTCAACTGTCCCAGAACCAATCGAAAAGGTGAAGGGGTCCTAATAATAGCAAAAAGCGACCTCCATCTTTAGAACAACTTGCTAAACTGAAAGTGGACAAAGCCATGGGACCGGATGGGATACATCCTAGGATACTGAAAGAGCTCAGAGAGGTTCTTGCAGGACCGCTAAAGGATGTCTTCAACAGATCCTTGGAAACAGGAGAGGTTCCTCAGGACTGGAGAATGGCTGATGTCGTACCTCTACACAAAAGTGGTGACAGGGAAGAAGTGTCAAACTACAGGCCCGTGAGCTTTACCTCGGTGGCGGGAAAAGTAATGGAGGCGCTCCTGAAACAGCGAATAGTGAACTTTCTCAAAACCAACAGGATGCAAGATCCGAGGCAACATAGTTTTACCGAAGGACGGTCTTGCCAAACAAATCTGATTGAGTTCTTTGACTGCGTGGCCAAGGAACTAGATCAGGGACATGCGATGGATGTCATCTACCTGGATTTCAGCAAAGCCTTTGATACTGTTCCTCATAGGAGGCTTGTCAACAAGCTCAGTAGCTTGGGGATGGGTCCCAAGATGGTAAACTGGATTAGAAACTGGTTGACTGACATACGACAGAAGGTGATTGTACATGGAGCTCACTCGGATGAGAGGAAGGTAATTAGCGGGGTGCCCCAGGGTTCGGTCCTGGGTCCAGCACTGTTCAATGTATTTGTGAGTGATATTGCTGAAGGACTGAATGGAAAAGTCTGTCTTTTTGCAGACGACACAAAAATTTGCAACAGAGTGGACTCCCCCGAGGGAGTGGTTAACATGAGGAAAGATCTATAAAAGCTGGAAGACTGGTCTAATGCTTGGCAACTACGATTTAATGCGAAAAAGTGCAGTGTCATGCACTTGGGTAGCAGAAATCCAAGGGAAATGTACAAGATAAGGGGTGCGAGGTTGGTATGCACAGTTCAGGAGAAAGACCTTGGTGTGATTATCTCTGATGATCTCAAGGTGGCAAAACTGTGCGACAAGGCAGTGGCAAAAGCCAGGAGGATGTTGGGCTGCATACAGAGAGGGATTACAGCAGAAAAGAAGAGGTACTTATGCCACTGTATAAGTCACTGGTGAGGCCTCACTTGGAATACTGTGTTCAGTTTTGGAGACCATATCTTGCAAAAGATGTAAAAAGACTGGAAACTGTTCAGAGGAAAGCGACCAAAATGATTTGGAGCCTGCGTCAGAAGCCTTATGAGAAGAGACTTGAAGACCTAAATATGTACACTTTGGAGGAGAGGAGGGACAGGGGAGATATGATTCAGACCTTTAAATACCTAAAGAGAAATGATGAACAAACAAACCTCTTCCAAAGACGGGGAAGCTGTAAAACTAGAGGGCATAACATGAAGCTGCAAGGTGGTAAATTGAAAGGCAATATCAGGAAAATATTTTCACTGAAAGGGTGGTGGATGCTTGGAATGCCCTCCCGAAGGAAGTGGTGGGGGCAAACACGGTGACGGAATTCAAAACAGCATGGGACAAACACAGTGGATCCCTTTACAGCAATAAGATAAAAACAAAATAAACAGTACCATCTAACTTCTGAACCATATAACGTCTCAACAAATAGGGGTGTCCTACATGGAGTGGTGGGTTTACCCCTAAACAAAGACATGGGGAGGGGTGGCCTGCACAGAGTGACAGGTGCACCTACTCTTGCCATCTTGCTGGGCAGACTAGATGGACCATGCTGGTCTTTATCTGCTGTCATTTACTATGTTACTATTTATTTATTTATTTAGCTGTATTTATATCCTGCTTTTCACCGGGTCAAACCGGTCAATTGGGGGATACATTTAACACGAGGGGATATGAGACACATACGCTAATACTTACAGGGAACATGGGCAATGGAGGGTTAAGTGGCTTGCCCAAGACCACAAGGAGTGCCTGTAGGACTAGAAATCCCAGTCCCTCCGGCCTGAGATTGCTGTCCCCAGGTGGGACTTGAACCCCTGGCCCTCCGGCCTGAAGTACCTTGTCCTAACCACTAGACCACTCCCCCCAGTGCGACTTAGCCCATAGCGCAACCAATGTCGACAGCATCCTTGTCTCAAACAAGACCTTAGCAGCCTGCCTTATTTACTGACCACTATCCTCAAATGCTGAGGACCTGGCTGCAATACTTGACCTAGCATTCAACCAAAATACCCAGAAGAAAGAACTCTGGATTCTAGGTGACTTCAACCTCCCATCACTCCCTACCAAACTCTCCACAGCATTCCTGGATGCAATGACCTCACTGGACTCTCATTCACACCCCTACCCACACCAGAGGCAACGTCCTGGACCTTATTTTTACCCCTCTACCCTGCCACGCACTAAGCAACCAGACCCCACCACTCATTCTACCGGTCCCCTGGTCTGACCATTATGCCATACTCTTCAACATCCCATACAACACAGAAAAACAACGTTCATCTGTTTCGAGTCCCCCCATATGCCATCGCTTCAAACACTTTAATAAAGAAACATTCCTAAATGACACTCTGCGCAACCTCAACTCTGACACTGACGATCTGGATGAGCTAATAGAAAATTGGAACAACAACCTCTCCAGAGCTGCATTCTTACCACCCTCCACAAAACCTGCCTACAAGAATCACGTAGCCGTTTGGTTTACCGCTGACCTGTGCAGATCATTAATACACCTTAGAAAACTAGAACACCACTGGAGATGATCAAGACACATCAACGACCAATCTACATACTTGGATCACTTGCATCAACATCGAATAGCAGTTAACACTAAGAGAAAGGAATACCACACCAGCACCCTCATGCGCTATCTCAACAAACCTTGAGAGCTCTTCGATCTCGTCAATCCCTCACTAAAGATGCATCCTCACATGAACCAACAAGTACTCCTAGCCCGTAAGCCTTCGCTACACTCTTCCAAAGCAAAACCACCTCAACTACTTCCACCTCAGACTGCTCCAACTTCAAAAACTCGCCCAGACACATCCCTCCCTCTGGTGGCACACCCACATCCACACCCACACTAGAAGATTTTTATCCATACTCCCCCGAACAAATTGAGAAGATTATCTGCAAACTCAACACCACCACCTCCCCAACTGATCCATGCCCAGCTTTCTGGATCAAGCAGGTACGATCCGACCTTAGCCCTGTCATAGCCAAAATCACTAACCTCTCACTGTCTGAAGGCTTTCTAACCCTGCCTCTCAAAACCACCCCTATCAGGCCACTCATAAAGAACAACAAGCTAAACCCATCAGAGACCAGTTCCTACAGACCCATATCCAGACTCTCCTTTCTGGTCAAAATACTGGAAAAGATTATCCACCAACAAATCAAGGACCACATTGACTCCCATGCACCTCTGGACCTACAGCAACATGGATTCCGCCAATACCACGGTGTGGAAACACTACTGGCGACTCTCTTGGATAGACTCCACACAGGCCTAAACAAGAAAAAACAAGGATTCATCCTTATTTTCATGGACATTGCCTCTGCTTTCGACACTGTCGACCATAATCTCCTACTCGCTCACCTGCATCAAAAAGGTATAAGAAACCATGCCCTCAAATGGTTCAAATCATACCTGTCTGATCGCCAGCAACAAGTCCGCATTGGAACCCAGTCATCCAAACCATTCCAGCAGATGCAAGGAGTCCCGCAAGGCTCATCCCTCTCCTCCCTACTCTTCACATTTATATTCAGCCTATCTGCGCCATTATACAATCATTCAACATCTACTACCACATCTATGCCGACGACGTCCTACTCTGTGCACCCTTCTCCATAAACAGCCCCGACTACTCTCACATTACAAAATGCTTCAATGCGGTCTCCGACTATCTCGCTACCCACAATCTGATGGCGAACAGTAAAAAGTCTGAGGTCTTATTCATAACTAAAGACCAAGCTTTCACCCCACCAGCTTCCCTCAGGCTGAAAGATATTGAACTCACAGTTCAACAACAAGTACGTTATCTTGGGGTCATCTTAGACCAGGGGTCTCAAACACGCGGCCCGCGGGCCGCATGCGGCCCGCGAGAGACCTTTGTGCGGCCCGCGATGCACAGGAAAGGAAAAAACCGGCTTCTGCTGCTGCTGCCGCGGGAAAATTAAACTATAGAAAAAAGCTGGCTGCTGCCGCGGCGGTAGCAGCAATATCGCAAGTCCCGCGGCCCCCCCCCCCTCCCGGCAGATCCCTTCCTGCTTGCCTGCTTGTGAGTTCTTCTCTGCTTCGGCTTTCAGAGCCGCGAAGGGAGAGCTTCTCCCTCGCGACTCTGTTAAGCTCGCCGGGGCAGATGGGAAATTTACCAACAGCCCCGGCGAGCTTAACAGAGGCGGCTCGGAAAGCCGAAGCAGAGAAGAACACACAAGCAGGCAGGCAGGCAAGCAGGAAGGGATCTGCCGGGAGGGGAGGAGGGGGCCGCGGGACTTGCGATATTGCTGCTACCGCCGCGGCAGCAGCCAGCTTTTTTCTATAGTTTAATTTTCCCGGGGGGGGGGGGAGCAGGACTTGATGTGGGCTGCTGGGGGGGGGGAGCAGGACTTGTTGTGGGCAGAGGGGGGGGGGAGCAGGACTTGATGTGGGCTGTAATTTTCCCGGGGGGGGGGAGCAGGACTTGATGTGGGCTGCTGGGGGGGGGGAGCAGGACTTGATGTGGGCTGCTGGGGGGGGGAGCAGGACTTGATGTGGGATGCTTGGGGGGGAGCAGGACTTGATGTGGGCTGCTGGGGGGGAGCAGGACGATGTGGGCTGCTGGGGGGGAGCAGGACTTGATGTGGGCTGCTGGGGGGGGAGCAGGACTTGATGTGGGCTGCTGGGGGGGAGCAGGACTTGATGTGGGCTGCTGGGGGGGAGCAGGACGATGTGGGCTGCTGGGGGGGGAGCAGGACTTGATGTGGGCTGCTGGGGGGGAGCAGGACTTGATGTGGGCTGCTGGGGGGGAGCAGGACGATGTGGGCTGCTGGGGGGGAGCAGGACTTGATGTGGGCTGCTGGGGGGGGAGCAGGACTTGATGTGGGCTGCTGGGGGGGGAGCAGGACTTGATGTGGGCTGCTGGGGGGGGGCAGGACTTGATGTGGGCTGCTGGGGGGGGAGCAGGACTTGATGTGGGCTGCTGGGGGGGTAGGACTGGTAATGGACAAATGGGGGTTAGGACTGGAGGTGGTCTGATTGGGGGGCTAAGACTGAAAATGGGGTTATGGGGGGGGCTAAGAATGAAGATGGGGCGATGGAAGGGTTAGGCGTGGAAGTGGGCTGTTGGGGGGCTTAGGACCGATAATGGGCTATGGGGGGGGGCTAGAACTGGTAATGGACTGGGGGGGGGGGTGCTATGACTGGAAATGGGCCGAGTAGAAGGGGGAGCTTGAACTGCAAATAGCTGATGGGGACAGGGTCTTGGAATGGTAATGGGCTGAGTGGAAGGGGGCTTGGAAAGGAAATGGGCTGTGAGGGGAGGGAGCTAGGACTGGAAATGGGCTGATGATGCGGGGACTAGAAGGGAGCGGATGCTGGGTGGGGCAGGAGCTAGAAGGGAGTTGATGTTGGGGGACGATTAGAATGGGATGGGGCTGGGAGAGGGGAAATATATTTTGTGTGGGAGGGAAGAAAAATCTACAATTGGCCGGGTATTGGGAGAGTAAGTGGGGATTGAGGATGGAGGGGTAAAATTTGAGTGGATGAAATAGGAATGAGGAAAGAGCAAAAGGAGAATGATTAGTATGTTAAAGCAGATGTAGAGAGAATGGGAAAAAATAGGAAAGAAGAAAGGACAAATGGACAGCAGACGATGGAGAGTTAGCAGAAGACACAAAGAAACCAGAAGAAAGTGACTGGAACAATTGCAACTGAAAAAAAAATGCACAAAAGGTAGAAAAATATCTCTTTATTTTGAATTTATTAACTGAAATATGTCAGCTCTTGGAAATGTGCATCTTTAACGTCTGCACTTTATTTAATACAAGAGGAAATCAATGTATAGTTTTATTTCTACAGTGTTGTACATTCTAAGTTTGGCTTTTGGGGTTCCCAGTTTAATTGTCTTCCTGTTTCTAAATTGTGATTCCTTGTTTGGTGATGGTGTATGTTCTGCATGTGTAACTGAGCTGAGGTATTCTGTTTATGTAATTCCTATTTGACATTGCCACTTGTTCTCTTTCCCGAGTAGGTCATGTATTGTTATTCTTTGAAATGTGTTGATTTAATATTTGCAGTGTTGCCTTTTGATAGTTAGGGTATGGTGCTTTGTGAGTCCTGGTAGTGCTGTTAGGACACGGCAGGTTTGCTATGGGTTCTAAATGAGCAGTGTTTCTAGTAGTTCCTAATGTGCCTGGCGGTTGGCACTGGTTTATAGTAATGTAGAAATCTTTTAGTCTTTCTTTATCCATACACTCATTAAGAGGCATGTTTACTAAAAGTTAGTGTATGGTAACATTATGCAAATATTTATGCAAATGATGCCCTTATGCAAATGAGGCCTGCGTCTTGTGCGGCCCCCGGGTTACTCTACAAGTCCTCATTTGGCCCTCAAAGCAATTTGAGTTTGAGACCCCTGTCTTAGACCAACATCTGAACTGGGAAGCCCACATACAAACCATTATCAAGGCAGTCTATCACAAACTAAGAATCCTCCAACATCTACGCCCTCTCCTCGAGCCCTCGGACTTTCGCACAGTATGCCAAGCACTTTTCTTTCCTCACTTGGACTATGCCAACATAATCTACCTCAGCCTACCAAAGAACGCTCTCCAGCCTTTACAACTAGCCATGAACACAGCCGCCAGAACACTCTATCTGCATCAAGATTTGAACACATCATGCAAGCCGCCTGGTATACAAAGCTCTATTACTCACTTTCAAATCTCTGCACGGAATGTCCGCTACTTCCCCCACAAACCTCATACAGCGTGCTCCTGAAAACAGAATAAGAAGGTCATGCATGGAGAACAAACTCGTCACCCCTTCAACAATAAGGATGTGCACCCAGTCAACTAAAAATCGCGCCTTTTCTCTCTATGCTCCAACCTGCTGGAATGACCTACTCCCAGCGATCCGTGCCATCACAGACCTGACATCCTTTAGGAAGGCGTTAAAGACATACTTATTTCAGCTAGCTTACGACCAGCCACCCTGAATTAAGACTTTGCTCAGATTGCTTCTAGTCCCCCACCGCATTCTCCAACTTCAGTTCCCTGTATTTCATCTAGTGTAGCCCCCTGTTATTACTTGTTACCTACTGTTACTTGTTAATAGCTCAATGTTTATAGTTCTATGCTAACTATTCTATAGATGTTCTGTAAAAATTGTTCTATGTAAACCGTTATACTGTTTTGTTATATGTAAACCGCACTGATTTCAAAGAGTGCAGTATATAAAAGCAAATAAATAAAATAAATAAATAAAATCTAAGTAATCTCCTGTACTATAAACAGCAGATGGCAAAGAGTTTCATAATTTGGGACCAGTAACTGAAAAGACCCTTGTTTGTGCATTCTCATTGTGAACCATCGATGCTGAGGACACACTTAAGAGACCTTGCAAACCAGATCAAAAAGCCCGAGCGGATTTGTAAGAAGCAATGAGGGAATGAATCCCAGGTGTAGCCACATTATGTAAAGTCTTAAAAACATAACACAGGCACTTGAATTGTAGTCGATATATAATAGGCAAGCAGTGAAGCTCACGAAGAACAGGAGTGATATGCTTGAACTTCTGTCACCATGGACAAGCCATGCAGCCGCTTTCTGTGCCAACTGAAGCGGCTTCAGACAATGCTGAGGCAAACCTAAAGAAACTATATTGCAATAGTCACGATGATGGAGATGAGGAGGCCTGTTCTCTTCTGATCGCCCAGGCCCTTGTGCTGCCGGGCAGAATCGGGTCTGTCGGCCTGGATGTGAAGAGTGGCCCTGATTCTGATTGGTCGCATGCCCAACCACATATCTGGTTAACTCAGCCTGGCTCCATAATGGAGCCGCAGTGCCATGGCGTCTCATTGCATGGCAACGCAGCTCCATTATGAAGCCGTGAATGCCGCCCCTGCCAAGATTGTCCTTTCCCCACAACCAGACCTCCGATCCGGCCTCCCATAGCCAGGGTCCAGCTGCAGGGCTCCCCCTGCACACCTCCATGCTTTGTCCCTGCTGGCCGCTGCTGCTACCCCGCATCCAGGGCAACTTATTTTCACCTCTGAGGTGGAATAAGTCCCCCATCTAACCGGCATACCCTAGATATACAGGACCAACCTCAGAATCCAGGGTGATGGCCTGCCCATGTACCGCCCTCACTACACCTTCTTCCCGCTCCCTCCTGCTTCCATCTAAGGCTCCCCGTACAACTCCGTGTTCGTATAGGAAGGCTTGCATGGGGATAGCAAGGGGGATGAATAGCAAGGATGTACGTCCAGGCAGGGCATACATCCCCGCTCTTCGTGGCTCGGAATGACCCCCTATGTCTGGACCAGAAATTTGGCTCTAGATACAAGTGGAGCCTCTACATGAAATGTAACTTGAAGAAGACATCATTTATTTATTTATTTAACAATTTATTTAACAATTCTTATATACCGCACTATTTGTTATCAGTGCGGTTTACATTTAACAAAGAATACTCAGATCAGAGAAGACTAATTGAGTTTACATTATAACAGGGAATATAACTTGGAAAACATGGGTAACTATTTACATATTGACATATATCAGGCTAGATGCAGAATATATGTAACTATATACATAATGATATCGCTTAATAGATGCTGCAAGAACTGAAAGTATTTAGGATGGGTAATGGCTGGTGGGAGACTACTGTACCACCTTTGCACCATGTACCACCATGTACCACCTTGCATCATGTACCACCTTTGCAATTTGATCCTGAAATGAGAATTTTGCATCAAAAAAATCACCAAGGTAATGAACCTTCTCTCTCACTGGTATAACATTCGTACACAATGTAACAAACTGAGGGGGGTGTATCCAATATTCCTAGAAACAATCAGAGCCTCAGTTTTCTTAAAGTTTGTCACCAGCCCATTGTTGGTCATCCACTGTACAATAATGGGAAAATGGTGCAGTTCTCAGCGAGGTCATAGCGGTAGCAACTGAAAATTGCTCAGTAACCAAGGTGTTATCCATGCATATTCAAAATTCAAGACCAAGATGGTGTAAGAGCTTACAAAAAGGTGCTAAATACATGCTAAACAACATGCAGGACACCATGCCGTAAAGAACATCATGAAGACACCTTCCCAAGAAAGTGAATTTGCTGGAATCTACCAGCCTGAAAGGACGCAAACCATTTAAATACTGTATGACAAATTCATACTCTGCTAGGTGTCAAAGAAAAATCAAGAACCAATAGAGAGCAAGCTACCTGTTTATACCCAAAATCCAGCAATAAATGGTCTGTTAATGAGATCAAAAGCAGCTCTGTCCTATGCCCAGTCCTGAAACCCAGCTGCCTGGGATCCAATAACTGATGGGACTTCACAAAGTGATCAAGCTGCACACATACCACCTGCTCGATAATCTTAGACAGAAACGGTAAACATGAAATAGGATAAAAATCAGTCACATCCTGCAAAGCACCAGTCTTACTTCTCATTCTGGGCCTCACAGAAGCCTTTTTACTAGACTTCAATGAGGGGTTTATCACTGCAGACAAAAACAACAGCCCAGAATCCCTAAGCAACAGTTATATAGTCAGGAGAGCAATATGTAGATCGCAGCCGCGAAAGGAGGAGGAGTCTGCAGTTGAAAATTCTGTCAACGTAGCCCACAAAGCTACATGAGCTTCTACTGAAGAGGGAACAACTATCACCACATTACCTTGATGGTGGGGGGAGGCTACATCTCCAGGGAAGGAGGTGATCCTGATTTCCAAATAAACAATGAACTGGTCAACAGAAAGTGGGATGTATCCATGAATGCCTCAGATCGATCTAACACCTCTTACGTCGATATATTCATTTCATGCCGCACATTGTAACTCGCAGCTCTTTTCATCACGAACAGAGGAGTAGTCTAACGGTTAGAGCAGTGGGATAGACGCAGGGAAGTCAGGCTTCGAATCTCACTATTGCTCTTTGTCTAGCTTTTGGGAACCTGACAGGTACTTGTGACCTTGATTTGGCTGCTGTTGGAAACAGGATACTGGGCTCTATGATCTGACCCAGTATGGCAGTTCTTACGTTCTTATCTTTTATATTCTTCTTCTTTTTTATTTTTTAGATTTCTGGCATCTGCATATAAAGACCTAAATGTATTCTTTTGATTCTATTCACAGCTTGCTTATTATTAGCAGTTGGTTCAGGTAATTTGGAATAATTTGTCAAGTCTTCATTTGCATTCTCTGATTTTTCTTCATCTTCCTGTCAGGATACTCGTTTTCCCTCATTTAACAACATTCCTGGGAGATAGCATAAAGGCAGCATACAGTATATGTCTTTGATGACAGCCATGGACTGGCCAAAACAGGATGGATTAGGCTCTGATTACTGGCCATGTCCTCTATGGCATTGCTCTTCCAGGCACATTCTCCCAGGGACCGCCATATAGCACACATCAAACATGCCTTCCGATTAGATTGAAGCCATAAGAAGCAGTCCTAGTGGAAGTGTATAAATTTTTGACAGGGGCAACATCTCTCTTGCTATCTCTCGACCTATCATAAGCATTTGATCCGATTGACCACAATATTTTCCACTCTTGCCTGCATGATATTGGTGTTCGGGGCACTGCTCTACAGTGGTTTCACTCTTACCTATCCAATCATTCTTTTTCTGTTACCTCAGGTCTACTTTCCTCTACCCTATTAAGTGTGGTGTTCCTCAGGGTTCAGAAATCTTTTTCTCTCCTCTAATGCTCGTTATTCAACAATCTAGGATTTTGGCATATTACTTCGCAGATCATATAATATTCCTCCTACATACTCGTCTTATTACACCTGATGTTACCCCGCTCAATAACCATCTTACTAAAGTTGTTGCATGGCCATCTTATTCTTAATGTAGAAAAGACTTCAGCAGTTTGGCTGACCGGTTCTTTAAGTACTCCATCACTTTGTTCACTACTATCTGGCACTCCCATCAAACAGTCTCTTCTATTAAATCTCTTGGGTTCATACTTGATTCCTCACTAACATTCTACAATCACATCAGTTCCTGTTGTCAAACACTCATTCTTTTCCCTTTGCCAGATCAAGATGCTCAGACCCTTTCTCCTGACTGCTTCACTGAAGATTTTGTTTATTTTACTTGTTATGTCATGACTAGGGTTGCCAACTGGCTCCAGATGCACCCGACAGGTTTGATCCAGTCCTGGGTTTACCTCAGTGCATGTAGGGACATGTAGTTCTGATTTCTCCATTGCACTCTATAAGAAAAACAAAACTACATCTCCCTGCATGCAATGGGGTAAACCCAGGACTGGATCAAGCCTGTCGGGCGCATCTGGAGCCAGTTGGCAACCCTAGTCATGACTCCACTACTGTAATATCATTTTTACTGGACTTCCCAATTATGAATTGAAATGCTTAGAGACCATCCAAAACACTTCTGTGAAGTTATGTGCCCATGCTACCCGGTTTGATCATGTCGCACCTCTACTCATTCAGTTTCATTGGTTACCAGTACTTTATCGTATTCAGTACAAAATCCTCAGCTTAGTTCACAAAACCCTACATACAGGTATACCCCATTATCTTTCAACCCCTGTCCTCCATACCCCTTACTGGGTGCTTCCTACTATATATGCTAGTTGACTCCATCTTCTTTCTGCACAATCAGCAAGGCTCAAATCCACCCGCCATTCTGCTTCTTATTTCCTCGGCCCTAGCCTCTAGAATACCCTTCCCCTAGAACTCCATCTAGAACCTCCTTCAAAAAGTTTAAGACATTGCTCAAAGCTCATCTATTCCAGAAAGCCTACGACCTCCCTCCTGACTAAAATTCACTGTTGCTGTACCATTACCCTCTCCTCTTCCCTCCGTAGTTTTCATTTGTAACCTGTCCTTCCCCTCTCTTGTTGTAATGTATGTTGTTATCTATCCTATTTTACAACGGAATCCTTTTCTCATCTTAATTATTTTTATATTTGTAAACCGCTTCGATATACGAGTGAGAGGCAGTATATCAAGTTTTAATAAACTTTAAAAGTATTTCTTTTGCCAATGAGTGAAACTAAGGTCTTCATTAGATTCGGACTCCAGGTTGTTGGACCCTCTCAAAGATATTGGCCTGGTGTGAACCCAGTTTACCACGATAGACCTCTTCCAACAGCTTCCGAGATATACAGTCTGTGGCGTCTCCTCTCCTTTATGGCAACACTCCCATACTGTGGGAATTTCCTTACCTCATGCTGCTTCTGTTGTGGATACTTCTGCATATAGGTAGTATTGTGTCAGGTCTTCCCACCTCTTCTAGGGTAGAAGTCAGCGGACTCCTAACCATTCTTGAAGTCTCTGGTGTAAAAGTGTCCATAAACAATCAGTACTTGTTCGACCACTTCAACCTGTACCTGCCCATCTGGGCTCAGCCAACAGCACAGGTCTCTTTACTTGGTGCTCTAAAGCATGAGGACAAGGGTCAGTCAAGAATTGCAGGTCCCTAAACCATTATATGTATTATATGAATTCAAACTTGATTGACTACCCTTCGCACAGCATGTCAGGGCAGTGTACACTTCAGACATGAATCAGTCGAGGGTGGCTTCTTTTGCTTGCTGATAGACAGGGGCATGTGACCTAATGCTCTATAGGCTTCTTGCAGTTCTCTTGCTAACAGCCCAATGAAAGATCTAGCGTTCCTTGTGCTAGTGAGAAACCTCAGTTGTCCTCAAAAATGTGATAATGAAAACTGAAGTAACCAGCCTGGTGGCTTAGTGCTGAAGGTCCAATTTCAATCCATTAGTAAGTCCTACATTTCCCAGGTTGACTTAGGCCAGAAATTCCATGCAGACAGGCAGTGTCACAGTTTCTGTGGAAGGAGGGAGTGATGGAAGGAGCTGAGAGTCATGCATGAACTTCAGTAGTGAGTAAATTACTGGAAACGCTGCTGAAAGAGAAAATAGTGAGGTTTCTGGAGTCCAGCGGATTTCAGGATCCGAGGCAGCATGGATTTACCAGAGGCAGGTCTTGTCAGACAAATCTGATTGATTTCTTTGACTGGGTGACCAGGGAGTTGGACCAAGGGAGAGCTGTAGATGTGGTGTATTTAGATTTCAGTAAAGCCTTTAACACCGTTCCGCAGAGGCGACTTATAAACAAACTGAGCACCCTAGGGATGGACCCTAAAGTTACTGCTTGGGTTAGAAATTGGTTGAGTTGGAGGCAGCAAAAGGTACAAATAAATGGAGCTCACTCTGAGGAGAAGGAAGTTACCAGTGGTGTGCTCCAGGGATCTGTCCTTGGTCCGATTCTTTTTAACATCTTTGTTAGTGATATAGCGTAAGGGTTGTTGGGTAAGGTTTACCTCTTTGCAGATGATACCAAAATCTGCAATAGAGTAGACATCCAGGAAGGTGTAGATAACATGAGGAGGGATCTAGCTAAGCTTGAGGAATGGTTGAGAATTTGGCAGCAATAATCCAATGGAGTGGTACAGGGTAGGGGGTGAAGTACTTCTGTCCACAAAAGAAGAGCGGAACCTGAGCGTGATTGTGCCTGATGCTCTTAAAGTAGCTAAACAGGTAGAAAAGAAGTAACTCACTCTTTGGTGGAGGAGGTCGTTGATGTTATGATGGGCTTGGAATTTTGGTGTGTGTGATATATGATGCACTGTACACCAGCCCGATAAAAGCTGAGACCTTTCTTCACTAAATTGACAATTAATGTTGGATGTAGCAGTTTGGTATGGTAATTGATTGTCCATAACCGAATATATCTGGAGTGCTGAATTTTTGAATTTTTGTTTCATTGGGGTGTGTGAAAAATAGCTTTTTGAATTCTTACACTCTATAAAAGGACCTGAGCTTATTTGAAACAGGTAGAAAAGGCAACAGTAAAAACTAGAAGGATGCTTGGGTGCATAGGGAGAGGAATGGCCAGCAGAACAAAGGAGGTGATAATGCCTCTGTATAAGTCTCTGGTGCAACCTCATTTGGAATACTGTGTGCAACTCTGGAGACCGCACCTTCAGAAGAATATAAACAGATTTCAGTCATTGCAGAGGATGGCTACTAAAATGGTTAGTGGTCTTTGTTATAAAGCATATGAGGATAGACTAGATGATATGAGGACTATTGTAGTCGATATGGAAGGGCAGACTAGATAGGGCATGTGGTCTTTTTCTGCCATCACATTTCTATGATCTATGATTGCAGGATTCTGGAAGGACTCTGCGTGATCCTTGACTGAGAACTACCTCTGTATTGACCAATGTCGTTAAACTAGGGGGAGGGCAGGGCTTTTGGGGAAAATCCCCGAGTAATTTTGAATGAAATCCCATAGTGCCAGATCCAAATTCTGGTTCCAAATAAATTGGAAGTACATAATAAGAGGAGGAAACTTGAGTTTTTAGAATATTTAGATTTCAGTAAAGCCTTTGACACCGTTCTGCACAGGCAACTTATAAACAAACTGAGCACCCAAGGGATGGACCTTAAAGTTACTGATTGGGATGGAGATTGGTTGAGTGGGAGGCGACAAAGGAAACAGGTAAATGGAGCTCACTCTGAGGAGAAGGAGGGTACCAGTGATTTGCTTGTTTGGGTGATAACAAAATCTGCAATAAAGTAGACACCCAGAAAGGCGTAGTTAACATGAGGAGGGATCTGGCTAAGCTTGAAGAATGGTCTAGAATTTGGCAGCTGAAATGTAATGCTAAAAAATGCAGGGTCATGCATTTGGGCTGCAAAAATCCAAAGGAGCGGTACAGTGTAGGGAGTGAGTTACTTCTTTCCACGAAAGAAGAATGGGACCTGGGCGTAATTGTGTCTGACGATCTTAAAGTAGGTAAACAGGTAGAAAAGGTGACTGCAAAAGCTAGAAGGATGCTTGGGTGTATAGGAAGAGGAATGGCCAGCAGAAAAAAGGAGGTGATAGTGCCTCTGTATAAGTCTCTTGGTGCGACCTCTTTTGGGGTATTGTTTGCAGTTCTGGAGACCACACCTTCAAAAGGATATAAGCAGGTTGGTGTTGGTGCAGAGGATGGCTACTAAAATGGCTAGAGGTCTTCATAATTAAGCATACGAGGACAGACTTAAAGATCTTAATATATATACTTTAGAGGAAAGGTGGGATAGGGGCGATATGATAGAGACCTTTAACACTAGAAGCCCCAAAAGGAATTTTACCTAGAAACCCCAAAGTGCGCCAATTGACGCATTATCACGACAACTGCGTTTAGCATGAAATGCAGATGTGAATTAATGTGAAGTTACTTATTTGTTAAATATGTGCAGTATGCGATGTCATTACATGACGTCATCGTGTGTTTATTGTTTGTAATTTCGGAGTAAAACTGTAAACAGTGATTGAGATGTGCCACCTAATGGGAACATGAATTTATACCTAGAAGCCCCAAAGTAAATCAATTGATGCGTCCAAGACAATTGGGTGCGTCAATTGACATACTTTGGGGCTTCTAGGTATAAATTCATTTTCCCACTAGGTGGTGCATCTGTCATTAATTTTCGATGCACATATTTGAACATCTTGACCTTGCTAACAAAGTCATGGAACATGACTGACATGGTTCTAGCAGTGGCGTTTGTATACAACTTCGAAGATGCATTTGCGTCAATTGACGCACTTTGGGGCTTCTAGTGTTAAATACCTTCGTGGCATAAATGCACAGAAGGATCTCTTTCAATTGAAGGCAAGCTCTGCTACAAGGGGACATAGGATGAAAGTGAAAGGGGATAGACTCAGGAGAAATATGCGGAAATATTTCTTTTTGGAAAGAGTGGAATAGTCTCCCAGTGGAAGTGATGGACATGAAGACAGTATCTCAATTCAAAAAAGCATGGGACAAACACAGAGGATCTCTAAAGGTAAAAAGGGGACTATTTTAGTTGATATGGAAGGGCAGACTAGATAGGGCATGAGGTATTTTTCTGCCATCATGTTTCTGTTTCTATGAGTCTAAAAAAGAGAAAAAGGAGAGCTCAGAGTCTTCTCTAGTCCCATTTTCATAGGGAAGATTTTCATTCTTGTTCCTAGCAGAGGTCTAAGGGAGGTTTTTCAGTTCTGTTGAATGGAGAGTCCTTTGGCCTGTGATAATTGCTGAGCTATATTTTACTTTTATGTGATACACTATCTGTGTTTTATTTCATTGTAAACTGCTTAGACCTTTATTTGATTTTCAATATATAAAATAAATTGACATTTGAAACTTGTGTCACTTGTTGAGAAAACGTCTCATTCATTGTCACTGCTGTTGCTTGACTAGACACTTTACCAGATGCCCCCCTCTACTGGGCTAACACGGGGCCTTAAAATCCCACTACTGGCACCATATGTGAAGAGCTAACACCTGTATGAGTAGTCACTCACAAAGTATAGTCTGAGGTTCAGCATGTTACTCACTACAGAGTTATTTAGAGTGCGAATCACAGGGAGACCAAACATACCGGTAATTCTTATTAAAAGTCTCAATCTCCCTGAGTCCTGGCAGTACACAAAGGGACCTTCCTAAAGGACAGAGATTCCAAACTTTCTCACTTACCCCTTTCATCCACAAAGCACCTCGCCTTTTCTACCTTTCTGTTAGAGTCTCTGACTCGGGCTCTATGTCGTCATTTCAGGCTCACAGTTCCTGGTGGTTTGCAACCCTCTCCAGCATCTCCTGATTCCTCTAGTACTTGATCTCTGGACGAGGACTCCCAGTTCCTCCCCACCCTCTCTGTTTCCTAGCCTGAACCTTTACCTCTTTGAAATGGGAGTGGTTCAGTGACCTGGGTCTCTCTCACAAGGGGCTTCAGCACCCCCGGGGCTCTTTTATCTCACACAACAGAATCTCTATCTCCTCTTCTGTTTCCTTCCCTGGGGGTTACTTTCATACTCTCTAAGCTCTGGACTCTCTAGATATCCAGTCCTCCCTACTCATCTCTTACAGCAGGGGTGAGGAATCTCCAGATCTCTAGGGCCACATACAGTGCTGGGGTTTCAAACTGCTCCTGGTGAATATGCACGAGATTCAGTTTGCATACAATTAAGGCAGCATGCATGCTAATCTATCTGATGCATATTCATCAGGGATAGTCCAAATTTTTGACTAGTGTGTGGTGCTGGAGACCTGGAGATTCCTTGTCCCTTCTGTAGAAGACAGATAGAAGGATGATTTTACAATGCAGCTTTGCAGGGTAAGATAGTGCTGAAGGGTATCTTCAGGAAGGAGCTAATGGGTGGCTATTTTATCATTCACTGGGAACGTGGTAGTTTAAGGTTTGGACCTGCGCCTGCAGTTTATGGGGCTGATGCTGCCTTTGGAGGATTCCTATCACTGCTCTTCAGTCTAACGGTGTCTGAATTCCTCGTCACTTTCCTGCTTTTCTTTGTTTAACCTTGAGCTGTTTTTTTATTCCATTGCGCTGTTTAAATGTTCTATTGTTCTTTTCTCTTTCTGCTGCGTAATTTCTGCTACTGGAAGCTGAACCTCGGTTTTCCTTCCCACCCACTCTTCCTTTCCCTTCTATTTTTTTAGCAGGCAACCTTCTTGTGCTATTTGGACATTGGCATGAGGTCAGAGCCTTTCGCAAAGATTATTAGAACTTGTGTTTGCTGAGTGTTAGATTACTCAAAATTTTATTGAAGTTTAATTGCTTGGAAATTTCAATCCTGTTCTCAGATAGATGCAGACAGCCAGGTCCAGCCCAGCCTCAGGCAAGTCTAGGCAGTTACCTGGGGCAGCAGCTTCTGATGGGTGGGAAAGAACAGCAGGAGTCAAAAGCAAAAGACAAACTCAAAGAGCCATCGGCACATTCTATTCCCTGCAGGAGAGCGGACACATGCGTACATGAGTATTTCTTCATTTTGCAGAGCTTGATATACCGCCCATACCGGAGTGTCGATAATAATAGACATAGTGGCTACTAGAAAACCAAAGGAGGAAAGGGAACACCATTGATTAATGGGAAAGCAGTACTGAGCAAAGTTTCGTATTTGTGCATTTTTATGGGATTGCTGTGGGAGGGGTGGGGTTGGGATGACCAGGATTGTTGAGTTTGATTATCTAAGTCTCGGGGGAGGGCGGGGGGGCGTAAGGCTGAGATTTTGCACAGGACACTCAATGCCCTTGTACCAGCCCAGAAGAAAGCCATCCAGCAATAGCACTAGGGCTAGACAGTCTTTTGCACTGAGTGCTATGTGTGTTGCTGTGTTTGTGGTTGTATGTGTGCACTCGATGCAAACAGCTTCTGGCATTCACAGAATTGGTTGGAGGAGCTGAGGCACACAGAGAGATACAAGGAGGAGACCTTTTCGGACACAGTAGAGTGGACTCATTTCCATTTGGTGGAACGAGGTCGCCAAGCAGGAGAAGCATCGCCTGTCAGTGTGAGAAAGCTAGAACCTGCTCCCAACGTGATAGGTTATTCTCATACCCAAAGTCAGGCAGCTTCTGGGAGCAGCTGCAGTCAGAGCAAAACAATAGATCCAGGCAGCCACTTAGACTCGATGAACCACCAACAACTAATTTACCTGCAGGGAGAGCGGGCAAGTTCCAAATGACCCATTTACCAAGTAAACGACCTTTGGAAATTGTCCTCATTTTATGTATCTATATCTGAAACATAATGCTCATTATGCATCTGTGCAGGATTGTTTTGGATGAAATGGAACTGGGGCAGTTGTGACTGTTGATTAATCATTAGTTGGCTGCTGGATGGGAAAATTACTTGGTGACCTGCCTGCCTGGTGCATAGGTAGCAGGCATTTGGCACTGCCCAGACAGGACATTAGAGCTGGTAGTCATGGTTCATGTGGGCACCAATGACATGAGAAGGTGCACAAGGGAGGTGCTGGAGGCTAAATTTCAGCTAGTAGGTAGGAAACAAAAATCCAGAACTCCCAGGGTATCATTTTTGGAAACCCTCCAAGTTCCATGTACAAGATACCAGGAGTAGGTCAAGCTTAGGAGTCTCAATGTATGGTGCAGGGATGAGGGCTTTAGATTCATTAGAAACTGGAGATCTTTTAGGATGGAGGGAATCTTAACACGTTAACTAAAATAGAACCAGACAGTGGGCGCTTGAAAAGGAGATAGAGAAACTCTTAAACTTGATCACTGGGGAAAGTTGACAGGAGCACAGGTTCTGAGTAGCATATCTACAAAGGGAAATTGGTATCCTGAGATAAGGATTTTGAAAGCCATGATTTAAAAAGTTACACTGGCTTCCCGGGGTGTGTCTGAGATGTTGGTGATGACCTTTCAGGTCTTGCAAACCAAGAAACCCAGATATTTGGAAGATAGTTTGTAGTATAATGTATCAAGCAGACTGTTATCTTCATCACAGAGACAACTAGTTATGATGACATAAATGACTGCTTCTTGGAGCAGCTGGTTCAGATGACATAAATGACTGCTTCTTGGAGCAGCTGCTTCATGAACCGACCAGAGGGGAAGCAATATTAGACCTAGTCCTTAATGGAACACCAGATCTAGTGCAAGAGATAAGGGTGTTGGGGCCACTTGGCAATAGTGATCATAGCATGATCGCCTTTGATTTAATTAGTGGAGGAGGGATAGTAAGGAAATCCACAGTACTACCTTTTAACTTTCGAAAGGGAGACTATGATAAAATGAGGAAAATAGTTAAGAAAAAACTAAAAGGAGCAGTTGCAAAGGTTAAAGACTTACATCAAGCTTGGGTGTTGTTGAAAAATACTATCTTGGAAGCCCAAACCAGCTTTATTCCACGCGTTAAGAAAAGTGGAAGGAAGTCCAAAAAACTGCCAGCATGGTTTAAAGGTGAGGTCAGAGAGGATGTTGTTGCCAAAAAAGCATCTTTCAGGAAATGGAAAAAAGAGCCAAATAATGAAACCTGGAAACAGCACAAGCACTGGCAAGTCAAATGCAAGGCATTGATAAAGCAGGCAAAGGGAGAATTTGAGAAGAAGCTTGCTGTGGAAGCAAAAATGCGAAATAAAGATATTTTCAAGTACATTCGTAGCAAAAAACCTGTGAGAGAGTCAGTTGGTCCATTAGATGATAGAGGAGTTAGAGGGGCACTAAGAGGCGACAAGGCGATAGCGGAAAGACTTGTGTCTTTTGGGGAAACCGCTAGGTACGTATGACCTAGACTGGCCACTGTTGGAAACAGGATACTGGGCTTGATGGACCTTGGTCTGACCGAGTATGGCAGATCTTATGTTCTTATGTAGTGCTTGTAACCACAGGGAGCAATGCAAAATGGGATACGGAGCGTAAGAGCATGTAGGGTGGCAGCCCCCGAAATTTGGAATAAATTTCTGGAGGTGCTCGGGGTGGGGGGGGGGGTGGGAAGGCTCAGCTATTACAATTCAGGAAAACAATGGAAACTTATTGTTTTTCAAAGTGTTTTTAGAGTTGCGGTTCTAATTATAATTTAATTCTTTTCTGCATTTTTATGCCTGTATTGTCTGTTGTGAATCATTTGGAATGATTATATATTCAGTAAAATGCTACATAAAACGCTTATAAATAAATAAATGGAAAAAAGCCGATTTCAAACTACCTTGTCAACTATTAGTAAATGAATTGTGAAAAAGAATAAAAAATACATTTAGATTTGTGAATGTGAATGCCAGAAGTCTAAAAAAAATCGGAGAGTAAGTGTATGGCACTAGACAAAGATATTGGCATAATAAGGTATCTCGGACACTGTGATACCAGGGTAGAAAATATACTGAAATAACTGAGCAGAGAGACGTGGGGGTAACGTAGCACTATACATTAAGGATTCCAAAGAGTTAAATAGGACTCAAACCTCTTTCTGGAATCCCTATGGATAGAAATTCCATGCATGATGGGAAAGAGTATAACAGAGGGGGCAGGGCCGGATTTACCTTGAGTGAGGCCCTACGCCAACAAAAATTGTGGGCCCCCAGAAAAAATAAAAACGAGATCAACTTACCAAAACAGAAATGGCAATAGATGTATAGAATTGCCTGACATAAAGAGGCAATAGGGACAAAATCAGCATCGGAATTCAAGAAATACATTAAAAAAGACATATTCCAGTTAATAAATTCAAAATAAAAAGTATTTTTCTACCTTCTGTTTGGGCATTTTTTCAGTTGCAATTGCTCCAGTCACTTTCTTCTGGTTTCTTCGTGTCTTCTGCGAGCTATCCATTTGTCCTTTCTTCTCTTTTAGATGTTTTCCATTCTCTCTCTATTTCTGCTTTAACATACTGATTGTTTCCCTTTTGCTCTTTCCCCCAATTCTTTCCTTATTCCTTTATCATCCATTTAAATTTCACCCTTCCATTTTCAAGCCCCTCTTACTCTCCCAATACCCAGCCCATCATAGACTTTTCTTCCACACAAAATATTTTTTCCCCTCTCCATTCTCATTCCCCATCCATTCTAGTCCTCCCCCAAAATCAGTTCCCTTATAGTTCTAGACCCACCCAGCATCCACTCCCTTCTAGTCCCATTCTCCCTTGCCCCACATCAGCCCATTTCCAGTCCTATTCTAGCTCTTCATCAGCCCTTTTCCAGTGCTAGCCTTCACATCACAGGCCATTTCCAGTCCTAGCCCGCCCCCCCATCACAGCCTATTTCCAGTCCTAGCCCCCACCAGCACATCCCATTTGCAGTCCGAGTCCCCCTGCACCATCACAGCCCATTTGCAGTCCTAGTTCCCCCCCCCACCATCACAGCCCATTTGCAGTCCAAGTTACCCCCCCCCATAGCCCTTTTCCGGTCCAGGTCCCCCCCCCCATCACAACCCATTTCCAGTCCAAGTCCCCCCCCCATAGCCCTTTTCCGGTCCAGGTCCCCCTCCCCATCACAACCCATTTCCAGTCCATGTCCCCCCCCCCATAGCCCTTTTACAGTTCAGGTCCCCCCCCCCATCACAGCCCATTTCTTTCCAGTCCAAGTCCCCCCCATAGCCCTTTTCCGGTCCAGGTCCCCCCCTTCACAACCCATTTCCAGTCCAAGTCCCCCCCCCCCCATATCCCTTTTTAATTTCAGGTCCCCCCCCCCCATCACAGCCCATTTCTTTCCAGTCCAAGTCCCCCCCCCCCATAGCCCTTTTCCGGTCCAGGTCCCCCCCCCATCACAACCCATTTCCAGTCCAAGTCCCCCCCCCCCATAGCACTTTTCCAGTCCAGGTCCCCCTCCCCATCACAACCCATTTCCAGTCCATGTCCCCCCCCCCATAGCACTTTTACAGTTCAGGTCCCCCCCATCAGAGCCCATTTCTTTCCTGTCCTTGTCCACCCCCCATAGCCCTTTTCCGGTCCAGGTCCCCCCCCCTATCACAACCCATTTCCCGTCCAAGTCCCCCCCCCCTCGCCCTTTTACAGTTCAGGTTCCCCCCCCCCCCCCATATCACAGCCCATTTCTTTCCAGTCCAAGTCCCCCCCCCCCCAGCCCTTTTCCGGTCCAGGTCCCCCCCCAATCACAGCCCATGCAGTCCTTGGCCCCCCCGACCAGCACCGCGGCTGTCTGAGAGGCTTCAGAGGGAGCCGGGTAAGCTCGCGCGAGGCCCCGGCTCCCTCTGTACAGCCGCCAGCGTGAAGAGCCTTTTCCTTCACGCTGGCGGCTGTATCTGTGAAGCCGCAAATGCTGGGAAAGGTTAAAGGGCATTGCCTTTAACCTTTCCCAGCAATCGCGGCTTTACAGATACAGCCACCAGCGTGAAGGAAAAGGCTCTTCACGCTGGCGGCTGTACAGAGGGAGCCGGGTCCTCGCGCGAGCTTACCCTGCTCCCTCTGAAGCCCTGCGGTGTGTGGGCCGGCCCCGGGTGGGCCCTTGCCAGCTGTGGGCCCTACGCCATGGCATACATGGCGTATAGGTAAATCCGGCCCTGAGAGGGGGAGTACTATTATCCACCAGACTAAGAAGATGAAACAGAATGTGACGTGCTAAAAGAGATTAGACACAATATTCAATAATAATAAGGGATTTCAGTTATCCTAATATGGATAAGTGAAGATTTCATCAAGACATGTCAGGGAGTCTTTTTACTAATTCTTGCTAAGTAATTAACACATATTTTAGTAGACAGTAATGACCCACAATGACAGTCAATGTGCAGGCATGACAGCTACCAGCCACTAAAACATGCTTTAATTGGCCTTTGTGTGAAGGGGCAGATAATGGGCAGGGTATGGATGGTGTGTGGATGTGGAGACCACATTGCAGAAATCATGGGGGTAAATACGAATACCAAATGTGGCAATTAGTGCACACGCACATAATGGTACCTCTATGGGTGGTCCTAGAATCAGTGGTAAGAGGGTTACTCTAGAACCAGTGGAATACAGGGACTAGTACAAGAGTAATCAGTGGAGTTCCTTGACAATATGATCATAATGCAATCAAATTTGAGCCCATCATTTAAGCCAGAATCTATCTATATAAAAAGCTTGAGTGCGCAGCCACACACCTCTCTGCCTATGTGTCCACATTTACCTGCCTCTGTGTGCATACCTACTTGCCTCCATGAGTACACACACCTATGTGCATCCACCTACCTGTATGTATACCTACCCGATTGTCCATGCTCACCTAAATGCAAATACCTGCTCACTTATGTATACACAACCACGAGAAAAATCAGGCCCCTATAATCATGCCATCACAAACAGTGGGTTGTATTTTTATTAAAGCATCACTCACAATTACATACACCCTCTGTTGATATCTCAACAGATTTCAGCTACTAATAAATACAACTACCATGATAACATATAACTTTAAAAATAGAGGCTATACTAACAAGAAGAAGCTAGATAGAAAGAATCTAAATGTAGCAGTTACAAGGATAAAAATCTCCATGAGGCATGAAGAGTGATTAAAATACCATCTTGGAAGCTCAGATAAGATGTATTCCACAAATGAAAAAAGCCAAATAAGAATTAAATGGTGCCCTGAAAGGTATATTAAGGCCAAAAAGATATTTAAAAAAATAGAAAACAGGATTTAATGATAAAAATAGGAATATGCATAAACACTGGCAAATTAAATGTAGAACAAAATTTGAAGAGAAACTTGCCAGAGACCAAAGCTAATTAAAACATTTTCCGATACACTAAACTCAAAAAGGAGTGGAGGAGTAGCCTAGTGGTTCAAGCAACAGCCTAGTACCAAAAAGATCAGGGTTCAATTCCCACTGGCAATCCTTATGACCACAGGCAATTCACCTTACCCTCCATCACCTCAGAAAAAAGGCCTGCCAATCTACTTCAGCTCACACCTTGCCAAGAAAACCCAGGGGCTTCTGGGTTACCAGGAGCCAGCACTGACTTGACAGCACACATTGCATTTGGTCAAACTAGGCACAAGCACTTATGGTTTGTGTAAATGCCCACACATAAGTTATAGTGTTTTATAGCTTGCATGCATAAATTTCACACCCACAGCGAACATACACACCATCGGTCTGATGCACATACTTACAGAATAGCAACTAACTACATTATGCATTCAAGGAGCCTCTTAGCACATAAACCACTAAAATATCATCATTTATGTGAATGACCACATGTGGAAATATAGACGATCCTTTTAAAATTACCCTCCGAGTCTTATAAAGCAACCTAAGAATTCACTTTCAAAGGGAGTCAATGAAGCCTCCTCATAGCCAGGGTTATATGTTCTGCCAGTTTGGCACAAGCTGCCACATTTTGTGTCTCTTGAAATGCTTTAAGGTATCAACAATAACTTACAATAGTCTAAGGAAGTGAATACAAGCTGTTGCAGATCACTTCAAAAATCCTCAGCTGCAATATATTGTCTTACCCCAGGCAAGAGAAGCAATTTAAAGAAGGCATTTTTCACTAGCTGCCTAACATGAGGAATCATTGATAAGTTCCTAGTTAAACTTACCCATAAATACTTTACTGCAGAACAGAAGGATGCATTTTACACATCGGATAAATTTACTTTCCTTCGATGCTGCTCAGATGAGTGGGTTATGCTCCCCAACCAGCAGGTGGAGGCAGACTTGAGCAACTTTCAGTGATGTCATCACTTGGTACAGCCTTTGGTGCAGTGCTGAGAGAAGCCAGTAGGACACTTCCCAAACAGAAGCAAAACTGCAAAACTCAGAAAAGGTTACTAAACACAAGCAACTTTACTATGAAAAACGTGAGCAAGCCTCTGGTTTTTACCATGAAGAAATTGGAATCAGACCATAGGAATGATTAGGCCTTTTACGGCAGCCGGACCCCTAGACTGCAGAAAAAGTCTTCCAGGCACTGATATTGGCAATGAGACCAAAAGGTAGCTGACTTCCCAATATGCCATAGGAGTCTTCCAGGGCGGGTCCTGGACTGGTCTAGCAGGATTCAATGTATGTAAAATTTATCCTTCCTTATCATCCTGCTAGACCAGTCCAGACGAGTGAGATGCACCCAAGCAGTCAGGATCCAGGGTGGGAAGAAGGTGATGCTCAGGATAGACTAGTCACCAAAGGTACCAACTGTACCAACCCCCACGAGCACTCTGCAGAGCTTCACAAAGGAATTCAATAAAATCCAGGAAGCTTCTTTAGAGATGTCTCCTGGACATACCAGAACAGACTCTGCCTAGGAGGCCTGTGCCCAGGGGATTGAGCTGAGAATCCACTTCAGCATATGTTTACTGGCCAGAACCCATACTGACCTTAATGGCCTCCTTATGCCGGCAGAGGATTTGACCTTTGTCAACTGTTTCTTTAAACTGCGGGAGGAACTAGCAAATGTCATGCAACCATGCAAACCCCCCCCACACACACACCCACATGTACCGCAGACGCAGTGTGGGGATCTTTTGAATATCTTTCTCTGAGAAGGAAGGAAGGACAACAGTCTGGTCATGATGAAAAAGAGGCAGCCCCCTTGTGAGAAAGATGGCAAAGCCTTCAAAGCGCAAGATGCCATCCAAGACCAGAACAGACTCTGGAATCCCCAGGAACCAACCCTCTAGAGAAGTCTTACACTTGGGCCCAAAAAAGGGACCTCTCAGTACCCTCAAACTCAGAGACCACTGAGGCACAATTGGACACCCAGGCAGACAGAATTGCTCCACTCCTGAGGAAGCAGGCAGTGCCTAGGTGCACCCCCAAAGAAACCCTTGGATGCAACTCCAGTAGCACCCAAGGGCTGCATCTCTTGAGGTAGCCAGAGATAGAGGGCCTCTAGGATCTCCAAGTCCAGAAGGTCCCAAAACCTGTGTAGAAAGTGGCTCACCAAAGGCCAAGGGAGGGAGCTATATAGCACACTTTCCAGGTGACACCTGAAATACGGCAACTAAGCCTGCCATCCTCAGATCCTTCCAGCAGTTGAAATAGCTCCATGGACATTCACCTGAGTGGCCATCAAGTGGAGCACTGGAAGTTCCCATGTTCATATGATGAGGTCACATGTGGGAGAGCAAGGCTCTCACTTCACAGGGACCAATGGCAGCTTTTGGATCCTGACCCTCTTATTCTCCTGTTTTGCAGTCTTGTGCGTTTTTATCATTTCACTTAAACTACCCTAGCCCCCTGTTTGTTCTGCTTATCTGTCTTGAATAGATTGTAAGCTCTATCAAGTAGGCACTATCTCTGACATGTTTGTGTACAGAGCTGGGTATGCCTTGTAGCGCTATATGAAATGATGATCATTAGTAGTAGTATTAGATCCAATACAGAAAGGCAGCCTGCAGGTTGTCGAAGCTTACAATGTACACTGCAGACAGGGAAACCAGAAGCTTCTCTGCCCAGTAACACCACTCTGTGATCTCAGGATCCACTCCATCTCCGTGCGCTCTGCCTCGTTGGGAGACATCTACCACTGCCACCACCAGGGCAGCAACCGAGAGTACACAGCTCATTTTCCATTATAAGAGGCCTCAATCTCTCCAGGGCCAAACTCTCGCTCTAGCCTCTCAGTGGAAGATCGCCCCATTGGCATCCTAAAGGGCCCAGAGTCCCTGGGCAAACTGGCCTGGGCAGCATCCTCCCTCCCCCCCCCCCAATCGTACAGGTTGGGTCTGAGATGACAGGTACTCCACCAGTGTTTCCAATGTTACCCGCGGCATCAGACGACAAAATTGCAACCAGCACCTCAACTGCTACTTGATCTCCCTGGGGAGAAGTAGGGACTTGTCAAAGAATAAGAAACATGGGATCCAGAAAGTTAACAGGTGCCTCTGTAATGAGCACAAATATTCCTTGGTTCAAGGAACTGGCTCCAAGGTCAATATCAGGACCTTGGAGAAGTCTCAGTCCTGTGGAGTTGATTGAGAATCACATGCTCTTAGATGACTGAAGTTTGAGTGAGCACTCTGCCATGAAGAACTCAGCTCAAGTAAGTATGGAACCAAATCCCAGGTACATGAAATCTTGGGAGAGAACCAGGCTGTTCCAAGGACAGGCGCTCACTGACTCCAGCCTTCTGAGCCAGAGCTCACCAGGCCTTTGTCGTATCTGGCCTTTACCAAAGATACTGAGGGGGGCCAGCCTGACAGCCACTCAAGCCCTCTGCATGCAAAACAGCACAGCTTCCACCACTATTACTTTGGAAAGATTTAGGGAGCCATGTCCAGGTCAAAGTTAGCACTAAAGAGGCGGCCCAGAACACAGAAATGGAGAAACAGCTAATGCTGTACTCCCTGGGAAAGCGACCCATGCCATGGAGAGGTCCAGGAGGTGAGAAGCACCCCTCACCTGACCACTGCATTGACAGATCCAAAGGTTCCCATAAGAAAAGGAGAGACTCAAAGTTCAAAAAGTACTGGGTCTAGGCTCAAGATAAGCCGGAAGGAACCTCCCTTTCTGGATACTCACATATAGGGATAACATCCCTGTTGGACCCGCCGTAGAAGGCACAGGAAAAATAACCTGCCATTATAGGTGATGCTGCAGAGTTTTCACATATGAGTGGACAGCTAGAGGGAAACTAGATCGGGGAGACCAATATATACCTTACCGTAATATAAATATGTGCAGCAGAATTCCCCAGTTAGCCTGAACCAGACCTTCAGGGAGAGAAGGCAGGCAACTTGTAAGAGGAGATAACCTCTCTAAAACCTTGCTTAGCATCCTGAAAGCCCATAAGTCCCCTGTGTTACATGTCAGTCCAGAAATTTTAGCCTGAACTACATCCCATTGGCTGTACTGGAAAAGAGCCATTGGTCCTCTTGGAAGAGAATTACTGACTCCAAAAAGAAACCATGAAGGCAACTAGAGAATGGCAAAGTCTCCACCCAGACTGCTCCTGCTACCACTGAGGCCACGAAGGAGTCATCATAGCCAAGGGCATTTCGGGGCTCTATTCATGGCTATACAAGGCCCTGTGACCCTTCTATGGCAGACTTCCAGGTGGATTAGGTATATAGATGACATTTTTATTTTGTGGGGTGGATCATTACAATCCTTATCAGAATTCAATGTATGGATAAATAACTGTGATATTAATTTGCGATTTCAGGTTACTTATGATATTCAAAAAATATCATATTTAGATTTACTTATTACAAAAACTAGCGTAGGTTTTAGCACCACACTTTATAGAAAACCCACGGACAGGAACCAATTGTTACATTTTAAAAGTTATCACAATCTAGCGCTCAAAAATAATTTACCGACAGGGCAATTTTTGAGAGCACGTAGGGTATGTACTCTTGTAGAAGAGTTTGAACAACAAGCCATTATTATGAAAAAAAGATTTACAATGAGGCAATATCCTGTGAATCAGATTAATATAGCCTATCACAGGGCACGTCAGAGCTCCCAAGATCAATTATTGCAGCCAAAAGAAAAAAGGATAATTACAGGTATAGTATGCCCTCTCCTGTATTCCCAATATTCGCATGATATTGTAAAAAGTTTGAAGAAATATTGGCATCTAATTCAAACTCTTCCAGGATTCAGTGACCTAACCCTTACTGTGGCACACAAGCGTAACATAAATTTACGCAATTTGCTGGTTCCATCGGCATTTACTGAGCGAAAATTCCTCTCAAAATATAAGGGACAATTTCAGTGTGGTAAATGCTCTGTATGTGTTCATTATTCAAACAAGCACACCAACCTTCCTTATCTCCACCGTTCCCCACTAATAAAGTAATAGAAAAAATTACCAATTTAACACAGGCTAACAGGCCTCAGAGAAATCTTCCCCTTCATTTGGTGAATCGAGTCACCATAGGGTTAGATGGTACATTCCACATCATGGGCCAAAAGCCTTACACTTTTTATTATTTCAATTAAATTACCAAAATTATTATAAGTAGTCAATTCAAACCTGATTAAAAAAGAAATTACTAATATCACCTAAAAGTACTTTTTTGGGATTTCAAAGTAATTCATTATACTCAATCACACATCTGAGAAGTGTGCATGGAATACCCAGTGCGGGTGCTTACAGGCCTCAACAAGAGGCTTCATAACCTAAAAAAGACATAAAAAATCTTTCAGATTGAGTTGTAACAACATTGTAAATGTAACTATCATACTCAACTTAAGGTTCTGCTGAAATCTCCCACACACGCTCACTGTCGGCAAGACCACACACGCTCTCAGTTCTTCTTCAATACCAAATCTAACAGCCTCAATTGGAGAAGCAGAGTTAATGCCGAGAAAATTCTTAATAGTCCAACAAAAGCTTCTGTTTCGCCTGACCGGCTTCTTCAGGGACAATAGACTCGGACATATTAGCTACAACTCCACAGCTCAAAGAAAGCTCATACGGACAACAAGTGCCTCCGACCTTAGAACGGCCATTTCTGACATCACATTTTAAAGATCAGCCCCTGTCCTCCAATACGCTCCACATGGACTCAATGATAAAATAGATTGGACATTATTCTTTTGATTAGCTACTTTGGAGTTCGGGGCGTGCATTCCTCTTGTTCAAGGTAGGTTAGTTTTAGTAGGAAATGACATCATTTTTTGACAGCGTATTGGAGGACAGGGGCTGATCTTTAAAATGTGATGACCCTTCAATAAGAGACTCCTCACTCCTGACCCTTCAATAAGAGACTCCTCACATGCAGCACCTCCCTCATTTGGGATGGTCATTGTTAATGAGACTCCCACCCCAGGGGCCCAAAGAGTTAATCCTGTTTGCCTTTGAGCCGAGGACCATTGGACCCTTAGGCACAGTTTGGGGATTTTCTCCTTCACACCCAAGCCCTGTGGCATAGGTTCAGAGAGAAAATACAAACACAGCAGGACACTGGTTTCCCAGACCCATAAGGAACCCACCCGCTAACCCTGTGGAAAAGCTGGCTCCGTACCCTGTAGAGCTGCTATATCATCTTGAAAGGGTTTAAATAGGGTCTGGCAGAAGAAAGGCAGATGACAAGGATCTGAATAAGCTCCTGGGGTAACCACCACTCCATCCTCTTCTGACTTACATTGCAAATGACAGAAATTTCACTTGGGTGCTCCAGCCAACCCTCGTAGGGGAAAAGGTTGAGCCTCTAGATAGACGGAGGGGGGCAAGGGTGAAGTGGGAGCTGTGACCTCTTCAGCTGCCCATACAGAAGTGCTCTTGGGCTCCAGGTTCCTAGAAGGAAAGCTTGGGATTTGGGCCCCAGTGAAGGGGTCTCTCATGCAACCAGTCTACCTGAATATATCCTGTGATCTGTTTCAGGAGCATCAGCAGAAACTGACTGAGCATTAGGGCCCCAGAGGGCCCCTAGGGATTCACCATGCATGTGACTACGGTGACCCCTCCACACTCCGTCTCCGCTGGGCACAATGCTCACTGGTGAGAACAGAAAAATAAAAACAGTCACAGGGACCACAAAAATGGCATCAGACCCCAGGCCCCCTGCAAGGGGTCCCATAATGCTAACAAAATTATGCTCCAGGCCTTTCAGTCACATTGGGAGCAAAAAACAGCAAACACGATAAAATCCCCCTAGGGGCAATAAACTGCATCGTGCTGCATAGCTGAAAGAAACAGACGCAGTGTTAGAAAAGCAGCGCAAAACAAATGCACCAAAAACCCCCACAAGGACACAGGAATAAGGAAGTCCCAAAAAAGAAATTCCAAGGTCTATTGGTAGACTGAGGAAACCTGAGTAGGGATGCCCCGGAGGTGCTCACAGGCCTGGGAAGCACAGCTGCCAAAGATGCCGCCTTTTTTTTTTTTAAGCTGCTTTATTTAAACGAGCAGTGCCAGAGGCTGCCATTAACATCAATGAGAAAAAAGCCAATATAAAAAATACAGAAAAATCTAAAAACTTTAGAAAAAAAAACAGGGCATGCAGATAAGGACAGCAAGAGGGAAAGGGGAGGGGGCCTGGCCCTAACTTACCTCAGAGGCCCTGTGAGGTCTCCTGCTCCTCTTCAGGTTTGTATCCCAAGGGAAACTGCGCTGGATCCTGAGCGGTTATCAGTCTGAGAAATCAAGGGCACACCCTAGCTCAAAGCACCATCAGACGTTTGAGGACTCAGTCCTAAGGCCACTATGTGGTCCAGAAGAGTCAGGCCTATCTGCACTGCTGCACCATTGTGCTACTTACTTATCATTTGTAGCACTACAAGGCAAACGCAGCGCTGTACCAGTCCACACACCTTGCCACCTGCTGGAGCCAGACAATACTGGCTTCTCTCAGTGCTGCACCAGAAGATATACCAGGTGACAATCTCACTGGAAGTTGCTGAAGTCTGCCTTCACCTGCTGGCTGGGGAGCATAACCCACTTGTCTGGGCTGGTCTACTAGGGTGATAAGAAACTGAATTTTATTAACAACAGACAAGAATTCTGGAAATTCTCCAATATCAGTGTAAGGCCAGAAGCTGAGATTTCCCATAGTTTATACTGAGGCCATTGCCAAAAGCCAAACAGACAACTCTTAGAGATTTAGCTGGTGTAAAACCTCTCTGGCACACAGGCTCCGTATCCCGTCCCACCTCCGCTCGTCTCCTTTGCTGTCTATTACGATGTTTTAACGTGTTGACATTGTAAGCAGCACGTCTCTCCTTGTAAGTTAATATATTACTGTGCTGTAATGTGAGCTGTTATATGAATATTTTACTGTTGCAACTGTTTATGGCTTCTGTCACAGTTATATTTGCTGTACACCTCCCCGTGGGTGAATTTCTCCCAAAAGGCAGTAAAATAAACCCTAATAACAATAAATACTCCTACTTCTCCTTATCAGCATGCTCAACACTGTACAGTGCACATGAGAGACAGTCCCTGCTCTTAGAGCTTACAATCTATGCAAGATAAATGCAACAAACAGGGGAGAAGAGATAACACACATGGGTGATAAACAAGGGTCAGGATCCAAAAGTAGCCTCAAAGAGGTGGGCTTTTAACCTGGGTCTGCGTAATACCAGAGACGGAGTCTGATATACTCACTCAGGTAGTCTGTTCCAAGCACACAATGCAGCAAGGTGGAAAGATCAAAGTCTAGAATTGGCAGTGGAAGAGAAGAGAGGCGATGTGATCATAGCCACACTGGCAGAAGATTAGCCTCATGGCTGAGTTCTGAATGGATTGATTCAGGGGAAGAACAGCAAGAAGCAGGTTGCAATAGTCTAAACAGGAGGTGTCTAGAGAGATGCTTCTGCGAGGGCTCTGTCGGCGCCGACATCACCCATATGTGAGGACTGACTTCCTGCCTGTTCCCAGAGAAAAATAATTACTTATAATGCCATAATTGGTTCATAAAAACAGCACAAGAACATGAGAAACAGTTTTACTTATCTTATCAAGCCACCACAAAACTTCTTTTGCAGATGCCAAAGATTCTTCTTTCATCAAAAGCAGCAAAAGAACTCCTTATCTTCCAAGAATTGTCGCAGCCAAGGCAAAACTACTCCCTTGCGTTAAATGTTTTACCACCCATAATTTGGTATTTACATATATATTTCTTGCCTCTCTATTTTGTCTTTGGTTTTCTGGGCTAATTGCTAATAGCTGGCAACACATTGGCCTTACTACTGTATAATTGGTATATAATTTGTATATAGTTCTCCCCAGTTCATCCAAGTTTTTGACCACCTGTTCCATGTAAACTCAATGTACCATACTGCATTGTAGTGTGTTTCTGTTCTTCTGTGAACCGCACTGATTATAATATTTATTTATTTATTATTATTTATTTATTACAGGCTCTTATATACCGCACTATTTAGCATCAGCGCGGTTTACAATATAACAATAGACCAGAACAACAAGCTGTTTGGTTTTACATAGAACAGGTACGAGAACTTGGATAAACATGGGGAAATTGTTAACTGAGACTATTTACATAATAGCGCGGTATATAAGAAATGTTAATAAATAAATAAATTAAATAAATAAATAAATAAGAGGACGAGTGGTTCGTGTCTATGTGAGCGGCACAGGCAGAGAGGGGGAGCTGGAGTCATATCTGCAGGAGCAGGAGGAGAGGGAAGGAGCTAGCTTTCTGCTTGTCCATCTGCGGTTAGCCTGCTGTCCCAAAGATACCTGGGCCCCAAGAAGACTTGTTACTTTCTCAACCAGTGTAACACCTCAGAAATGCAGAAGGCTCTTACTTCATGGTGACATGCTGGGACCAGATATTTCAGGTGCTCCTTACATCACCTGGAGTGCACCCTAATTACGAGGGGAAAATCCATTGCTGTTCCCCACAATCCTGACCATCTACTGGGTCACTTAAGAGCAGGTAGTTCCACCCTGTCACTGGTCTCCCAGAGGTAAGAAGCAAGGGGTGGGGGGTGGGGGGGAGGGGGGGATAGAATGGAAAAATAATAAAGGATTATACACCTCCAGCAAGGCTGGACGGTTGGATGATTTCAATGTACCAGGTTCAAGAACCAGACGAAAGGAAGAATTAAAACAAATGCATTTCTCTCCTTGGAAAAGGTCAGGGGATGATTGACTGGTATACCAAGTTCACTTTCAAAATATTTGCAACACAAGTGACATTTAATAAGCCATTTTGTACTTTATCTATACTGGGAATCTAATTTTCCCTTTTCTTTCTTTCTCAACAGGATTTTCCAGCAACAAGCCTTAATATTATATAAGTATCTCGATGGCTGTCATTTTATACTTCAGGGTAACATTTCCTTTCCTTTCCTTTCTTTAGAGCTTTTTATCTTTTTTTGTTTCCAAGATACCCTTCTCTCAGGTACCTATTACTGAGATCTCAAATCCGTAAAATTACCCTGTGATCTGGACAAAATCTCTTCAGTACAACAAGGCACATGCTGAAACGCGGCTGTGTAGGGTCCAGGAAGTGAATTAATGGTTGTGAAGAAGCAGTGGTGTACCACGGGCAGGACAGGGTAGTGGGTGCGATCCGCCCCTGGTGCCTGCCAGGAGGGGGGTGCACCCCCACAGGGTCCATAAGGCAGAGCCAGCGCAGCAAACTGTGAGACTTCGACCCAGGAGGGAAGAGTGGCTGGGCGTAGAGTGGAAGCAGCATGGCAAGCCGCCCACCATGTTATGGTAAATTTGCCACACTGGAACTGCCATGTGAGCCTGACTGGGGTGGTTGCATTGTACCATGACGAGGGTGTGTGTGCTGCAAGGGGGTGCTTGCTCCTGGTGCCCACGGGGTTTGGAATTCCACTGTGAAGAAGTAATAAACCCATTCTGCATTTAACATAATTTGCCTCTCTCTTTAGTTGTGGTTCTATGGTGTGAGTGTACGTGCCTCTTTGACTTCTAGGGAATCTCTTTAGTGCCAATGTTAGCTGTGTGTGTGTACATAGCATAAGCAGGTCAGTTCACAATTTCCTGCTGGGCTGTGGGTAACTTTGGGCTGGTCATATGGTGCTGTTGCAATGCTCCATTGGTCTCTTGAAACTCTGCGCTATCTCAGTACCATCTTTGCTGTATGTGGAGTCTTCTGGCCTATCTTATAAAGATACATAGGCACCTACATGTCTTATTATAGAAAAACAGGCTGGAAGTATGTTAGATGGAAACCTACTTGGGAGAAGATGTTTTGCTAGCACATGCTTCATAAAATATGCATGTCCATCAGAGCTCTGCCCACATATAGCGATTTTAGAAAAGGTACAGAGAAGAGCCACCAAAATGGTAAAGGGGATGGAAGGATACTCCTATGAAGAAAGGCTAAAAAGGTTAGGGCTCTTTAACCTGGAAAAGAGACGGCTGAGGGGAGATATGATAGAGGTCTATAAATTAATGAACGGAGTGGAACGGGTAAACGTAGATCGATTGTTTACCTTATCAGAATATAGAAAGACTAGGGGACATGCAATGAAGCTACAGGGTAAACTATTTAAGACTAATAAAAGAAAATATTTTTTCACTCAACGTGTAATCAAACTCTGGAATTTGTTACCGGAGGACGTAGTAAAGGCTGTTAGTGTAGCTGGGTTTAAAAAAGGTTTGGACAAGTTCCTGGAGGAAAGGTCCATAAACCATTATTAAGAAGTGACCAAAGATATCAATGCTTGACCCAGTACAAGCATTGTGGAACTTGTGTCTCTTGGGGAAACTGCTAGGTACATATGACCTAGATTGGCCACTGTTGGAAACAGGATACTGGGCTTGATGGACTTTGGTCTGACCCAGTATGGCGTATCTTATGTTCTTATGTTCTTATGCCTACAGGTGGGCCTTCTTCTTACCAGGTGTATAGGTCCTTTTAGTACCCTCACAGCCCAGTATGTTCCTTTGTCAAAGAGCATACCATGATGTGGCTCTTAATGTGTGCCGATGGTGGGATCGTTGCCCTGGTCCTGCTTAGACCCGAAGTCGAAGAGTGCAGAGGCAAGGTAGTGAGAGGAAATCCTTTTGCCATTCAAGGAGGAGAGTAAGTGAATGCAGATCCCATAGCTAAGAGAGAAACTTGTTACTCCATGCAATGAAAGGGAATAGGAGCCCCTCCTCTGGGAGCACCCCAACCCACCCCATCAGGACTGGCAAGCCACGAAGCAGGCTCACAGACACAAATAATTCCACATTCTAAAGGGAAGAAAGTATCCACTGGGTTTTCATGGCAAGATAGAAAGGTAGATTGCTGGGCCTTTTCTCTCCACAGGTAATGCATTTTTTCCAAGCTGGGCCCTCTCTGTCATCAAAACTGGAAGATTGGACATCCAAATGGCAGATGAAATTTAATGTGGACAAGTGCCAAGTTATACACCCAGGAAAGAACAACCCAAACTATGCTTACAGGATGCAAGATTCCACATTAGGAACCACCACCAGGAAAAAGATTTAGGCATCATCGTGGATAACATGTTGAAACCCTCCACCCAGTGTGCAGCAGCGACCAAGAAAACAAACAGAATGTAAGGTATCATAAGGAAAGGGATGGAGAATAAAAGAAAGGATATTATAATGCCTCTGTATCGTTCCATGGTGCGACCTCACCTTGAATATTGTGTGCAATTCTGGTCGCCGTATCTTAAAAAGGATATAGCGTTATTAGAAAAGGTACAGAGAAGAGCCACCAAAATGGTAAAGGGATGGAAGGATACTCCTATGAACAGGAGCTAAAAAGGTTAGGGCTCTTCAACCTGGGAAAAATTATAGAGGGGAGATATTATAGAGGTCTATAAATTAATGAATGGAGTGGAACGGGTAAATATAGATCAATTGTTTATGCCATCAAAATATAGAAAGACTAAGGGACATGCAATGGAGCTACAGGGTAACCTAGTTAAGACTAATAAGAGAAAATATTTTTCACTCAACATGTAATCAAACTCTGGAATTTGCTACAGGAGGATGTAGTAAAAGCTATTAGTGTAGCTGGGTTTAAACAAGGTTTGGACAAGTTCCTGGAGGAAAGGTCCATAAACCATTATTAAAAAGGGACCCAGGATATCAATGCTTGACCCAATACAAGCATTGAGGAACCTGTGTCTTTTGGGGAACCTGCTAGGTATTTGTGACCTAGATTGGCCACTGTTGGAAACAGGATACTGGGCTTGATGGACCTTGGTCTGACCCAGTATGGCATTTCTTATTTCTTAAGGCTCTGGTCTGGTCTCTCATGGTAACATAGTATATGACAGCAGATAAAGACCAGTATGGTTCATCTAGTCTGCCCGGCAAGGAGGTAAGAGTAGGTGCACTTGCCGCTCCGTGCAGGTCACCCCCCCCCCCATGCCTTTGTTTAGAGGTGTACCCACCGCTCCATGCAGGTCACGCCTGTTTGTTGAGATATAAGAGATAGTTAAGTTTATTGTGATTTTATCCTGTTGCTATAGAGGGATCCACTGTGCCTCTCTTTCCAGCAGTTCAGCTGCCTTTCCCTGTGGTGGCTGTTTTCCTGCCTCAGCTGTGGTCACCCTGGGAGGGGAAGGTGGGGTAAGTAAACGAATATATATAATCTCAGGGTATAAGAAGAGACAATATGATACATTTGTAGCATAAGAACCGTTGAGACGAGGCAGTGGAACTGTGGTCCTTGCAGCTCCGAAGGCTCTCGCCATCCTCCTGAAGTCTGGGCTCCATGTGAATTCTAGAGTGATTTTATTACTTTCTTCAGTAACAAACTGAAACTACCTGCAACACAAAAGCATTAGAGAGGAGGCCGTGGGAAATGCAGCTCTCAAAGCTCCGAAGGTTGGAATACAGCAGACCAGCGATTAATCCTAGGCCCTCCATGCTGTGCTACAGCTGTTTTTACTTTCACACTTTCAAACTGAGTAACGCATTGCCAGATCAATCCCAGCATGCAAGGTTGACACAAAACTGGAGGTTACATAACATTTAAAAATATTAGTAGAAATATGTGGAGACGGACAGAAAATGAAAAATCTTGCTTCTCTCTCTCTCTCTCTCTCTCTCTCTATTTCTCTGGATTCTGAGCTGCAAGTGAGAGAAACTTTCACATTAAGGAGCGGGGGGCGGGGGGGGGGGGGAGCAGCCACTGAGAATCCACTCGCTGTTCATTGTAAGATTTTAAAAGCACTTTTCTTACACTCTGCCAGTACACGCTTCCTGCTACACTTTAGGGCCCAGAAACTGGGACTCAGCCCCCACAGTCCTGCACAAATTCAAACTGGGTTGATTATAAATTGGAATCAGTAAAATTGGGTTAAATTGTATTTGCATTTGATACTTTACTACACATGCAGGCAGAGGGAAGAGGAACTCATCTTATATCTACCTGATCCAATGGACGAAGGAAAAATAGGTTGCGTCTCGATGCAGGTGGAGGGAGGTGGAGCTGGTTCAGCCACTAAGAGGAAGGGTACAGCTAAAGTTATATCATCCCCAGGCTCTGCAGATCATTGGTTGGGAGCTGGGACTAAGGAAGGCAGGATAGGGGGAGTGCCGAGGAGACAGAGAACAAAAGTGTGTGAGTGTATAAGAGAAGGGGTGGGGGGAGAAGCACCACTGATCCTGGAGGTACAACAAGGGCTAAGAAGAGTGAGTTACTTTTCTGGGCAGAGCCTGGAGTTGCCTACTCTCCACAGGCCTTGCACCATTGTGCTGGAATTGGAAAAGTGGAAGGGAGGGATAGGAAGAGTATCCGATGGGCTGGAGAGAAAGAAGGTAGAAAGAGTTTCTGGAGGGAGGGCATTGCAGTTGCCATGAAGGGGGACACTGATGAATGAAGGGGGCCCAGAGAAGAAGTAGGGACTGCTGATAAGGAAGAGGTAATCAGAGGGGATCACAGGGGGAAGCCAGGGAGGGGGAACTATGCTGGACAGAAGGTGGGGTGCTACATTATTGAAAGGGGGATTGACTGGTATCAGCTTTAGAGAGGGACCCCCTTTAGTCAGCCACAATCAAGGGGGACTCCCTGACCTAACTCTACTCCAGCCTCATTGGATCTGAAGCGGCCTCCACTTAAAAAATAGTAAACACTACAGAACTAGATTCAGATAACTTTATCAGCCCAACAATTTATGTAACCGTTAAGGTGAAGATCATAGTAAAAACAGTAAAGTAATTATAGGGCCATTGAGTTCACCATGAAAATGTGGCAATATGAAGATAGACACTTTGTCATTCCTAACATTAATATCCAGTGATGAATTTTCAGGGAGACTCCCTGTCACCACTTTTGTTTTGTATGGCATTTAATCCTTTGAGTATTTTTATTATGTCTTTGGTATACAGATTTAGCATTAATCCTAAAGATGGTAACATTTATTATTTGTAGATTACTTCAAGCTCTACAGTTCCAATGACCAACAATTAGTGGAATAGCTCCATGTAATAAAAATCTTCTAAGATGATATCAACATGATTTTTGGCCTCGACACATGTGCTATGGCAAACTTCCTCAGAGGAAAATTGAGCAAAACAGAAAATACCTCTCTGATTGATGACTGTGAAATAAAGGAATTTGAAGAGGAAGATGTATGAGGTGTGATCAAAAAGTATCGAGACTAGTTGTATAGCTATATAACAATACTTCGCACCACAATGTTATTAAGAATGCAGTGACATAGTTATGTGCTCTGCATGTACAGAGTGTAGTGTGGCTGCAGCACACCTGTACTTTTTTAAGCATGTGATGTTTGATATTGTGTAAAAGCTGTTCAACAGCCACTTAACCCTCCATTGCCCATGTTTCCTGTAAAATAGTTATCTCCAAGTTATAATGCCCTGTTCAATGTAATTTCAGTTTGTTCAATGTAAACCGCACTGATGCAGAATAGCGCGGTATATAAGAGAATGTAAATAAATAAATAAATAAACAGATTTATGATGAATGAAAAAATTGAATAGCAAATTTTCATTAAAAATTCTGCCAGAAACTTGGAGATTTGTGCAAAGAGACTTATGACAAGTTACAGCAAGTGTATGGTGATTAATGCATGAGTTGTGCTTGACTTCATGACTGGTACAAACATTTCCAAGAGGGCTGCCAAAGTGTTGACAAGACCCCCTGAAGAAACGCTTCGACAGTGAAACACAACGGTGCTGAAGTATGGCGTTGGGGAGATTTAACTGAGCTAAGCACTAATTTTCTTTAATATACATCTTTAAGTACATGGCATTGGAAAAGTGATCTGTAATCAATAGACCTTTTATATTACAAGATTAAGCAACATTATAAGGTCCTTGATGCAAAAGGGTGCATACAGGCCTAACTTGTTTAAGTCTGGATTATATCCCCATCTAAGTCTGAGACCTTGTTGCTTTGTAAAAAAATTGTCAAAAAAAATTGTCATTGAGATACAGGTTTAAGCCAATAGAAACAGTATCATATTACAATCTCGAGGTTGAGGGTTGGAGCAGATATTTGTGTATACTTAAAGTGTTGACAGTGACAAATATTCTGGAAGGCCATCCACAAGCAGGAATTAAGACAAAGTTGAAGCAGTGCATGCTAAAATACGCTCAAATTGTCGATTGACTATAAGGGAGCTTGCTGAGGACATGGACATCAGTTTCAGGTCGATACAGTCCATTCTTACTGTCAATTTGGGAATGAGATGTGTGTCTGCAAAATTCACACCGAAACACCTGTCCCCTGACCAAAAAGAAGATTGACTGTTTGCAGCTATGGAGTTGTTGGAATGCATTGAAAATGATGCAGATTTCATCAAAAAGATTATTACTAGTGATGGATCATGGGTTTATGGTTATGACCTGGAAACTAAGGCTCAATCCTTACAATGGAAGACTCTAAACTCTTTCAGACCCAAAAAAGCCTTTCAGGTGAGGAACAATGTCAAGGTCATACTCACAGTTTTCTTTGATTACCAGGGTATTGTTCATCATGAGTATGCTCCAAAAGGCCAAACCATCAATAAGGAGTACTACATCCAAGTTCTGATTTGTTTGAGAGATGCAGTTTGTTGTAAGAGGCCAGAGTTGCACAGGAATGGTGAATGGTTGCTTCATCATGATAATGCCCCAACTCACGCTTCCAGTAGTTCTTGACCAAACATCAAATCGAGCAAGTTCATCACCCTGTGAATTTTTCTTATTTCCAAAACTGAAATTACCACTGAAAGGAAGGAGATTTGACGACTTGGAGACCATTAAGCAAAATTTGACATAGCAGCTTCACAGCATAATGAAAAAGGCATTTCAAAATTGTCTGCAGCAGTGACAGAAACATTGGAGGAAGTGTGTTTTATTGGAAGGGGACTACTTTGAAGGAGACTGAGTGAAATAACTGTCAGTGCTATACTTCTTGTATTATTGTACAAGTCTTGATACTTTGATCGCACCTTGTATATAAATAGCTAGGCGGAGAGGAAGGAACAACTAACATACATTATTGAGAGAAAAGATCAGTAAATAATATTACAGATGAATAACATTGATATTGAAAAGAGAATAAGATACAATCCATTAATCAGCTGGCAATTCCCAAACTCTCATAGAGGTTTGGAATAGTAAATTGACCTCTTAAAGATTGTGACAAATTGGTTGTAGAAAAAAGAAAACTCCATGTCCACAAGATTATTTTTAAGAATCATTGAATTCCAAGACAGTACATTCCTTGAGCTGAAGGAAGAATGGGCCTCATAGAAATAGACACCCAGTCCAAAAAACATAGTTTTGAAGGAAGGAGTACTTTATTTAATATTAATTGATTCCTCGCGCCAAAAAGCCCAACACAGGCCGTGTATTGAATTCAATTCATCAGGGGAATTCAGGTGTAGTATATTTATAAACACATAAACAAAGACCCAATTACATAAACATATCATTCAAATCCTCATATAAAATCATTGAAAACATGTATATAAAATATTAATAATAAAACTCATATAAACAAAAGAACTAAAAACCATTTTTATAGACATAGCAGCCGCTTTTGATACAGTTCACCACAAAACACTCATCGATATGCTTGAAACCATTGGAATATGTGGATCCCCCCTGAAATGGTTCACATCCTACATAACAAGCAGAATGCAGCAGGTGCTCTTTAACAACAAAACAGCTGAACCATTCCCGCAAAGCCAAGGAATACCCCAAGGCTCGGCGCTTTCCGCCCTACTATTTAACCTATACATAAGACCAGTTTGTGCAATCTTTCAGAAATACAAGATCAGCTACCACTTGTATGCAGATGATGTAATGCTTTATACCCAACTGGACGGAAACAAGCCAAAATACAATCAACTAGAAGAATGTTTATGTGAACTGCAAGCCTGGCTAAAGCAAAACAACATGTCCATAAACCATACAAAAACAGAGGTAATGTACATCTCCAGCAAAATAGACTTCAACCCTCCGCCAACAGTCACCCTGAACAACATCATCTACAGCACAAAGAATGAAATAAAATATCTCGGAGTCACGTTCGACAACAAACTAAAGATGGATAAACACCTCCGGAATACCAATAGAGCCATATTCCATAAACTAAGAATCCTCCAGCCACTCCGTAACATCATTGAACAACACGACTTCAGAACAATGGCACAAGCACTCATCATGCCCCACTGGGATTACTGTAACGCCATATTGCAGGGGCTACCAAAGAAAACCCTGAATATACTACAAATGGCACAAAATGTTACAGCCAGGATCATCATGAAAAAGAGCTTCACAGAACACATCACACCAGTCCTAATTGAGCTTCACTGGCTCCCAATTACCGCCCGCATAAAATACAAACTCCTAGTAACCACATTCAAACTTATGCACAACATAGCGAAGTCATTCTTAACCAATCTCATCAGCGCTCAAACTCACAATAGAAGCAGAAGAACCGCCAACTTAAACACTCTCAGTGTCCCAAAGAGTATAAGAACAGCCAAGATACACACCAGCAACAGAGCATTCTCTTACATTGCACCCATGCTATGGAATCAACTGCCACATGGCATGCGTGCAATCAACAACCTAACAGACTTTAGGAAAAAGCTCAAAACCCACCTGTTTATAACTCACTATAATCTAACAGAGTAAATAATAACCGGAACACAAAGGGTCAACCGTATCCATGACACTAGAGTGACTTTACAATATGACTTTAAGGGATTTGAACACCATGTAATGCATCTAGGTTAATGCATCTCCCCCCAGTTTAGTTGTAATTAGTGTAACAGATTGTATATATATAACTGCAAGTTGTAAATATTGTAACAATATGTATATATGTAATTGCACCTGTAAATATGGTATCAGATTTTTGTGCAGTGTGAACCCAGTGTGAATCTTGGCATGCAATCATTCTGTATTAACTGTTGATTACCCCTCCTGATATGTATAGTCAACCGCTGCTGATCGCTGGAAGCAGCGGTATACAAATGTTCTCTAAATAAATAAATAAATAAATTAAAACAAACATATTTATTTATTTATTTATTGAACGGTTTTATATACCGCCTTTCAGAAAAATCAAAGTGGTTTACATAGAACAAAACTTGAACATTACATTGAAACTTATTCAAAGAATTGAAATTACAGTGAACATTAAATTGTATATAATAAAAATGGTAATTTGAGGGTTACAATGCTGAGTAAATGCTGATTAGGTATATAGATAGTTTAAACATATATACAGATTTAAATATTTAAATATTTAAATATTTGAATATTTAAATATTTACAAATATACCTTGAAAGTAAATAGTTATAACCATAACATATCATTAATTGACAGGTTGGCGGCCTGGGGCATGGCAGCCACGGGAGGGGGTGGAGAGCATTCCCCGCAGCCCGACCCTGGCCTTGGGTGGCCGGATCGGGGGTCGGGCTGCAGGGAAAGCATTGTAGGAGCCAGTGGCCAGGGATTGGGGCTTTACAATGGAGCTGCGGTGCCATGGCTCCATTGTAAAGTCCAGACTGAGTTAGTCAGGCACGTACAGGCCTGTTCACGATTTTGATCCCGTGGGGCTAGATATGTCCCACGGGATCGGAATCACGACTCCCTCTGTGCGTCCGGATCTGGCCAAGCACACAAAGGGCTTCTATGTCTGGGATAGAATCGGACTCATAGAGGGTAATTCTATAATCTCCCACCCAGTTAACATGCATTGCCATGCACGGAAGTGGGGCCTATTTTATAAAGTGAAGTACGAACATGCTTTACTTTATAAAACAGGGGAAAGCTGAAGCACTTTAACCTAGGCACGGCTGTTAAACCTTCCTTAGAGCAGGTGAAAATACCTGTCCCTAAACTTGGAGAAAAAGCATGCAACTTATAATATTTCTATAACTTAAATGCATAAATTTAAGACCCAACTATGCTCTGCCTAAGCTCCTCCTATGTGCACACCCTAACCAAAAGTGTGATGGGACGTACGAGTGTGCATACAGAATAGTGACTGCGTAAAGGGTGCTCATAAGTGCACATTCACGTGCACCTGTCCTTTCAAATAGGGACTTACACATGTAAATAGCGAGCCTCCGACCTACTGAACAGCTTCTTCAGATCCAAATACACAAAAAGTGATGCTCGAGGCTGCGGGCCGGGTCCCGCGGCCGTCAGTAACCTGGGCCCGGGCCCGGCCTCGGCCTCCAGCGTGCTGGGTTGCTGGGGGGGGGGGGAGGGGGAGGGTTGAGAGGGAACGGCGAGCGCGGCGTTTGAAATCGCTCCGTCATAACGTCGGAGCGATTTCATTGGCCAGCGGTCGGCGGGGGGGGCGGTGCTGTGCCGGCGAGGAGCCGCGTGGCCTTCCTTGTCTGGCCGCGGCTCCTCGGGAATCCGGACGTGTTCCCGCCCACCCGCCCCTTTTTTGATGGGGGGTGGTGAGGTTGTCGCAGCTGGTGGGGGTGAGGGGTACAGAGTCTGCGCTCGCAGGAGCGGCGCAGGCTTGACCTGGTTATGAGCAGTGGGGGGCGAAATGCTCCTTGGGGGTGGGGCGAGACAGCCCGGTTGGGGGTCTCGACCCGGTAGTGGGGGGGTGGGAGCCGGCCTTTGCTACTAGGATGGCGAGGCAGGCGGCGGGGTTTGGGGGGGGAGGAGGATGTTCCGCCTTGCTACTAAGATGGCGGGTGGGGGGGCATCCTCCGGTAAAGGGGTGCGGGGCTGGGTTATGTTTAATTGTTATTCAGGCCCTTTGGGCGGTTTACAAGTTGTAAATAAAGCTGCGACCAAAAAAATGTTTGTACCAAATACAGTTGTTTGTGATTTTGTTGGGGGGGGGGGTGAGGTACTCGGGGGGCTGTGTATTGATGTGGTCGGAGGCGAGGAGGGCTTCCGGGTTACCAGAGTTACTGAAATATGAAAGTAAACATGCAGAAGCTAGCTCCACCAATGAACTCGGAGAAGCACTCTGACGAGCAAAAGGAACAAGTAAGAATCCACAAGTAGATGTGGGGAAGGAATTTGCAAAATAAGAGAAAATCCTTTTCAAAGAATTAAATCAGTAAATGATTTAAAACAAGGGGCAATTGCACAAATACCGTGAGAAATACAAAGAGTTATTCCAAGAACCATAAGCCAATCAAAACCAGGCATATGAATGGCTAAGGAGCAATACAATGCATGCCATTGAGTCAATGCTGACTCCTGGCAACCTAGCAGCCCCTGAGCTTTATTGGCAAGGTATGACTGGAAGTAGATTGCCAGGCCTTTCTTCCAAGGCAATGGAGTAAGGTAAAGTGACTTGCCCAAGGCCACAAGGAGTGTCAGTAAGAATTAAACCTGCTCATTTGGCTACGAGGCTACTCCTCCACTCACCAGAGGTGAACAGAAAACTATTAATGAAAGATTGATAGTAGCAACTCACAAATTAATTATGGACATGATGGACATGATGGTTCACACACACGCAAGGACACAACAGACAGAGCACTCTCAATGGCCGCTCCAACAATATGGAACAAACTCCCGGACGACTTGAGGGCCGCTACAGACCTAAAAGACTTCAGAAAACAGCTAAAAACCATACTGTTCATAGAACACTATGGACACATCACATAACTTCAGAGAATGAACAACAGCACATGATCCCGCCTAACCAATGTATGCATGGAATTTGTTTTTGCACCTCTGTATATAACCCACTCTGTAAATAGCTCATACCAATCTAGCACACAACACGACACACACTCAATTTCCCCCCACTGCATGTATAACACACTCACCTGACCTGATTGTTTGCTGTGATACCACCTTGATTATTAAGATAAGACGGTTTAGAAATACTGTTAAATAAATAAATAAATAAAGCATAGAAAAAAATGAGAAATCTGATATACATAGATTCTGTAAGGAAGAGCTGGAAATGGTTATTCATCTCGTAGCTGGCTGCAAAGTTTTGATGTGAGAATGTATCTATACAGAAAGGCACAATAAAGATGGAGAGGGAGAATCCAAGGTTTAGCTCAGGCCTTTCTCAGAAGTTCAAGGTGTCACAGTCAGATGCTGTAGGTATTTTCCTGTCCCCAAAGGGCTCGCAATGTAAGTTTGTGCCTGTGACTTGCCCATGATCACAAGGAGCAGCAGTAGTGGGGTCTGAACTGGGCTTCCTTAGGTCTCCATGACTGTATGTGGATCATCTCCTGGACACTCCTATTTTCAGTTCCAAAATTACTTCAAATATGGGCAAACTATAGGGGAAAACTTGAGGTTTCTTCCGAGCCCATTGTCCAATGGATCAGTTTGTGGAGGGCTACGTGTCACAGAAGATGTGCTCTGGAGTGATTCCCGTTGCTATCATGCCAGAGACAGGAGGACAGGGTTTTGTCTGGGTTACAGACCTCATTGAATGCAAACGTCCTCCTTCCCTGGAGCAGCAACAGATCTTTTCTTTGCAGGCTGACTCAGCCTTACTGGTATCTACAAAAATTGTTGATGCTATAATGGCAGGAAGAGGTGGAAGCAGAGTGGGAGATCGAGGGATGAGCTCACCATGCAAACTGACTGGGAAGAGTCCCAGTATCCCGGGAGGGGAGGAGGAGGGGAGTGTCTACATCTGAGATGCTTAGGACCACAACTAGCTTTTGTGATTCAGCACCAATTCATGAGGCTTACGGGAGTATGTTTATATTTATTATTGCTTGATATGCCATCTTCAGTAGTTACGAACTAGAGATCTCTAGGACACTTCAGGTTGCTCAGAACCATCTCCGCCTCTGGGTGAGTTTGCTTTACAGCACCCAGAACACTCTTCCTTAGAAGCTACTAGCAAGCAATATCTGATTTGGGAGAAGCTTTGGTCCCTCATATTAATCTTTTGACTAGTAATATCATGGAAGCTATGGGCAGAGTTCAGAAGAGTGGGTCGGAATTGCAGGGGGTGAAACAGATATTGGATAGTATCTGCTTCTGCTGAAACACATTGGAGTGCACTTTAGTAAAAGATAATATTTTGTAGAGACATAAGATGGAAGCACTTTAGAATGTGGCTAGGCAGTGTAATCTTAGCTTGATAAATTTTCCTAAGCTCCCTTTAGTGGCTCCCAGAGATATCTTTAAAAGGTATTTGACTGAAGTTTTAAAGATTTCCTCTGAGTCAATTCTCCCAGTATCCAAGATATACTACCTACCAATTAATAAGAAGTAGCAACTGGGGCAACAAGTAAAAGGATCTCAAATGGATGTTTGAGATGGATCTGTGTTATTGTAAAACTTTGAATCAGATAAGGCTACTCCAGTGACACCATTAATCATTATAACTTTGTGTTCAGACCGGAATTGGCTCCTCCAAATGTTTTTTGGACATCAGGATGATATATTCTTGAATTGAAAAATTAGGATGTTTTCCGCTGTGACAAGATAGACACAGAAGTAATGAAGAAAGGACTGCAGTTCTCCACTTGCAGGCTATATGTTTTTTTAAAGTTTCCATGCAAGTTTGTTGTTAAGCAGAATTCTGTTAAGTGCATTTTCTTTGAGCCTTCACATTTATCATCCTTTTTTGTTCCTTTTTTTGTTGATAGCAAATAGAAGGGAGATTCTGGGAACAGAGCTACAGTAACAGAAGTCAAACAGAAGAAAGGAGAAACTAGTTCACTGTTTCTGTTTCTCTGGTGCTGTACTGGCTTCTTGATGTTTCAGTTTAATTTCTTGTCTACATTTATTTTATTTATTTATTTAGCTGCATTTATATCCTGCTTTTCACTGGGTCAAAGCGGTTGGGGGATACATTTAACATGAGGGGATATGAGACACAGACACTAATACTTACAGGGAACATGGGCAATGGAGGGTTAAGTGCCTTGCCCAAGACCACAAGGAGCACCTGTGGGACTAGAAACCCCAGCCCTTCCGGCCCAAGGTTGCTGTCCTCTAGTGGGATTTGAACCACCGACCTTCCGGCCTGTAGTACCTTGCCCCAACCACTAGGCCACTCCTCCCTCTACATATTGCTATTATTAATTTGTGGTACTTTATTCTGTACTTGGTGTGAGCCTACCTATGTTTAGCATTTGTGGTAGAGACCAGATGTTTCTATGTAAGGATTTGTAATGATCTGGCTTGCTCAGCTTTCCCAATAGGTATAATAATGTTCTAGAGCTCTTTTCAGGGTAGACTCCTTGTGTGTAATCTCTGGTCCTGAGTGACTTTTGTAGAGTTTTATATTATTTCATAGTATGCCTAGTACTAGAGAGGGTTTATGTTGCTGTTACTGAGATGAAGCCAGAATCAGGGTTTTTTTATTTTATGTATTTATTTATAATTTTTGCATGGTGACTACTATGGGGAAATGTCCTACTTCTGCTCTGCACCCATTGTTAGACAATGGTAACTTCTGTGGCTGCAGAATATACAGTATTTCCAATTAACAGCACGCCAATCCAATGTCAGCATCAGGGATCACTAGTTTTACCTAAGCTACAAAATTTAACTACTACAGTTTTTGCTGAGTATAACCAGCAATTGCAAAATTTTTGTTTCTTTAGCCTTGGAATATAAGTTGCATTCTTTTTTCTTGGGACAACTGCCTAGCTAGTGTTCTGAGTGAGAGGACCCTCCCTTTTGGATGCCTTGAGGAAGGAGGGGTGCCATCTCATTCCTTGCCTTGAGCTGTCCCAGGGAGGAGGTACAGGCTGGAAGGCATCTGACCACTCTTCTTAAAAGCCTATTTCCACACACTATCATTCCATTTCTCATGTTTCTCTATGTCTAAACTCCAAGAGAAAATAGTTTTGAACCAAGCCACTGATTTTTTTTTATAATAAATAAACTAATTTTCTTCATCTGCCTCCAGTCCAGTTTTCATGCAGATCACATATGCAGGCATCACCTTTGAACTGGTGAATAAAGGCAGAGACACCACTGTGACTTTTTTTCGCTCTCGATGTCATGTCTCAAGAAAATGGATATTGGAGGCAACTGGTTCAGGAGTTACTTATCAGCAACATCTTTTCAACTAGACCAGACTCAGCTTTGGGAACTGATAACACCTAATCAGGAGTTAGTGGGCCTGATTACCTGAGAGCAGCTGAGGCCTGCATTAAATGCTCCAGTGCCCTGCCCTGTTGAGGCTTTCCTAACAGGGGCTCTACAGATCAACCAATGGTAAGGATTTGAGGGTTTATTTTATTAAATTGCTAGCTCTCTGACTGGGAGCTATTAAAAGGGTTTTTGCATATTTTTAAAGCAAGGTTACTTTTTTTTGGTGCTTTAGTGGAACTTTCCTTGAGCACAGTAGGTTGTTGAACTCTGGTAACCTCCTCAGCTTTGGGAACTGCTAACACCTAATCAGGTGTTAGTTCCCTACCTACCCATCCCAATTCCCACCCACCCTTAGTGAGCAGTCTTGCTTTGTAGGGCACCTCCCCATTTAACAAAGCACAGAGACAGCACATTTTTAAAGAGATTTAACTGCTTTTTCTCTGAAAGGACAGCTGGGAAACTGTCTGGTACTTGGTAGATCTCTCTCTTTTGCTTTAACAGATACCTAAGCTCCACAAACGGAACAATAGCTGGGAAAAATCGTATTGCTAAATCTGTTGCAACCATTACAGCTTCTGTCTCGGTCCAGACAGAGGTCCTAATGCCAGTTGAAGGACCGGTTCCATGTGCACGGTGCCTGCATGCTGAAGCTCTGAGGAAACGTGGAGGAACTCAGAGAGGAGGTGGCAAGGCTGAAAAGCATTCAAGACAGTGAGAAGTACATTGATGAGATGCAGCAGGCAAGCTCTCCAGCAGAGGAGAAGATGGATGCCAACAGAATGTCGATGGTTGGACACAAGTCACCAGGGCCTGCAAAATCACCAATCCAACTTCTCCAGCCCTTGAATTGAAGAACCATTATGCAGCACTGGAAGTGGAGGAGGTGAAAGCATCCCTGGAAAGGGAAGAACCAGAGCTCAAGTACCCCAAAGTTGCAGAATCAGTGACCACAAGGAAACAAAGGGTAGTGGTGGTTGGAGACTCTCTTCTGAGGGGTACTGATGCGTCCATCTGCCGACCAGACTTGATGTCCAGAGAGGTATGCTGTCTGCCCGGTGCTAATATCCAAGATGTTATGGAGAATTTGCCGAGACTCATCAAGCCCACTGACTATTACCCAATGTTGCTAATCCATGTTGGAACAAATGATACTGCCAGGTATACCTCGGAACGTATCAAAAGTGACTTCATGGCTCTGGGACAGAGGGTGAAGCAGTTAGGTGCACAGGTGGTGTTCTCTTCAATCCTCCCTGTTGAGGGTAAAGGCGAAGGCAGAGAGGCTCGCATCCTGGAGATGAATGCATGGCTGTGTGGATGGTGTCATCGAGAGTGTTTTGGTTTCCTAGACCATGGGATGCTGTTCCAAGGGTTTCAGAGCAGAGATGGCATCCATCTGTCCAAGAAAGGTCAACGCGTCTTCGGTAATAGACTGGCTAATCTACTGAAGAGGGCTTTAAACTAGATTTGTTGGGGATGGGTGAGGAAAGCCCCCAGGTAGGTGATACGAGGTACATTAAATACCTTTATGGAAATGGGTAACAGGGGTAACATATGGAAAGCAGTGTGTATAAATGCCCGTAGCATGGGAAATAAGATCCCTGATGTTGAAGCTTTGGTGGGAGTGGCTGTCTTGGATTTAGTAGCAGTTACAGAAACATGGTTCACAGAAAACCATGATTGGGATGCAACTATACCTGTCTATACTTTATTCAGAAAGGAAAGGGTAGGAAGAAGGGGAGGAGGAGTGGCACTATATGTAAAAACTATTATTAAAGCTTTGGAATTACAGAGCTTAAAAGGGAGAGAGGAGGCATTGTGGGTTAAACTAGAAAGAGGGAAAGAGAAATCTATTTGCATTGGTGTGATATACAGACCTCCCTCACAAGAGGAAGAGGTTGACAGAGAGTTAATTGAAGACATATGCAGCATTGCTAGGAAAGGGGAAGTGCTACTGATAGGAGATTTCAATATGCCAGATGTTGATTGACACATTCCTGCTGCAGTATCATCTAGAAGTAAAGAGATCCTGGATTCTCTACAGGGAGAACTATTCAGGCAATTGGTAACAGACCCCACACGTGAAGGGGCCATACTGGACTTGGTGCTTACCAATGGTGAAAGTGTTTCTGATGTTGTAGTGGGAGATCATTTTGCATCCAGTGATCACCAGATGGTGTGGTTCAGTATTAGGACTAGGGCTGTTAGAATCCATTCCACGGTTAGGATCTTAGACTTTAGGAAGACTAACTTTGCCAAGATGGGCCAATACCTCAGGGAGTCGTTAGTGGGATGGGAACAGCTGGGGGATGTAGAAAAACAGTGAGAAAACGGAAAGGGGATATTTTAAGGGCAACCAACCTTTTTGTTAAAATGGTAAATAAAGGTAAAAGGAAAAGGAGACCGCTATGGTTTTCGAAAGAAGTAGCTGAAAAAGTGAAGAAAAAGAGGGAGGCCTTCATGAAATATAAGAGATCACAGAGAGAGGAAGACAGGCATCTGTATTTGGAAAAACTTAAGAGAAGCTAGCAAAGTAGTCAGAAAGGCAAAGATTCAAAAGGAGGAGGAAATAGCCAATGCAATAAAATGGGGGGATAAGACATTTTTCAGATATATTAGTTAGAAGAGGAAGGGCAAAAGTGGTATTGTCAGACTCAAGGGTGCAGGGGAGGAATATGCAGAAGCTGATAAGGATAAAGCAGAATTGCTTAACAAATATTTCTGTTTGGGGTTCACAGATGAAGAACCAGGAGCAGGACCTCAGAAAACACCCACAAACAGGAACAGAAGCGAGGGACATCTTGAACAATTTTCAGAAGACAGTGTTCGTGAGAAACTAGCTCAACTTAAAGTAGACAAAGCAATGGGACCGGATGGGATACACCCTAGAGTACTGAGGGAACTTGGGGACGTTCTAGAAGATCCACTGACTGACCTTTTCAATGCCTCGTTGGAGTCGGGAGTGGTGCCAAAGTACTGGAGAGAGGCTCATGTGGTGCCTTTACACAAAAGTGGAAGTAAGGATGTGGTTGAAAAGTACAGGCCGGTTAGTTTAACTTCGGTGGTGAGTAAATTATTGGAAACACTGCTGAAAGAGAAAATAGTGAGGTTTCTGGAGTCCAGCGGATTACAGGATCCGAGGCAGCATGGATTCACCAGAGGCAGGTCTTGTCAGACAAATCTGATTGATTTCTTTGACTGGGTGACCAGGGAGTTGGACCGAGGGAGAGCCCTAGATGTGGTATATTTAAATTTCAGCAAAGCACAGTTACTTACCTGTAACAGGTGATCTCTGGGAACAGCAGGAATAAGTCTTCACATATGGGTACGTCGGTACCGACGGAGTCTGCGCGAGAACGCTTCCCAGCGTCCAATCAAAGAGCTTTTGGAAGCATCCCACCACGCTTGCGTGCTGCTTTCCCGCCTTTCCCAACTGCCTCTCCTCAGTTAAGTTTTAAAGCTGAGACAAAGAGAAAGAGAGAGGAAAGGAAAGATAGATAGAGATACAACTCCTGTGGAGGTGGGTGGGTTGTGAAGACTTATTCCTGCTGTTCCCAGAGATCACCTGTTACAGGTAAGTAACTGTGCTATCTCCAGGAGCAAGCAGGAATGAGTCTTCACATATGGGGACTCCCAAGCTGAGATGCCTGGAGTCCCAGCATGTCATAGGTTGGAACATGCTATCTCCCAGAACACCAGGCATCCTGAGGATGGAGGGTAGGAGTTGAAGAAAGAAAGATGCTGTGGAACAGCTAACCTAGCATAGGACTGCAGAGAAGGAGTCCATGTGTGGATGATGATTGTCATCAATGACATTGCAAAGGATATTGCAATATGGACCCCCCCTGACAGGATTTCACAGAAGTATGTAGGTTCATGGATCTACTGGGAAACCCAGTAGAGGAACAGTGAAGAGGACCTCACTGTAAGTGGAGGTAATAAACCTGTAGGAAAACAGTGGAGGTCAGAATTTTGAAAGGTAACAGGTAACCCCAGTAGGAAAAACTGGGGTAGTACAAAAACGGTGGGCCTTCAGCGGAAGGCTGTATGACAAAAACCGAACTCTTTTGGCGGCAGAGTGACTCACTCTTAGGAGCAAAAAGAGAAAGGCTAACCGATTTGGACAAACAGGCATAGTCCTTGTGGGGAGAAAGGGTATGGGAACCCCTTGTATCCCAAAAAGAGAGGACAAAGGCCTGAGGCGTTAAAGCCCGTTATTAACTGAAGATCCACAATGTCTCTCCTAACTGGGGTAAGCTAGGAGAGATATCAGGCACGAAGAGCTTCAGAGGTATGGTATGGTATAAAAATTGTTGACTACCACAGGAGTAGTTGTGTGCGCAGAATCCCAAACCTGCTGGATAGCATAGGAATGGGTAAAGCCCCTCTGTCAGAAACATATAGCTATATGAGCATAGACAGTCAGATAGATAAGTATGTGGAGACATATCTATCTATAATGAAATATCTCGACAGATACACACACATATATATATATAAATATATATATATGTGTGTGTATCTGTCGAGATATTTATCTATATACATATAGATATATAGATAGACATATAAGAATATATCTATAGCGAGATATGGAAGGGCATAAATACACACAAAATATAAATATGAATATGTAGGCCTAAATATGGGTGTCTGTAATTAAACAGACAGATATATGTCTACAGCATGGTAATCACATAGGATATGTGGAGAGGAAAGATTCATCTAATAACAAGGAGGTGGAACCTACTTGAGAAGATATATAATCTATTCTCCCTGGTTATGATCTGCAAGGATGCTAGCTAGTGAAATAACCAGGATGGTTACATGAAAATCAGAGGATAATATCAATCTGTAGCCAGCAAGTCCCGAGTCTTCCAAGACTCTAGCATGGTAAGTAGACAGAAGACACATAGAGATGAGATACCATGTTGACCTGCTTAAGGGCAAAAAGTATCATGCGTTCTTACCATGACGAGCTGCAAGGAGAAAGAGCATATCCCCAAGTGGGAATGCTATGGACCAAAGCAGGGAATTGGCAACTCCTTAAGCCTTTACGTAAGAGAAGGCCTATGTCCTTTATATCAAAAGGAGATAGTAAAAGAAGGGAGAACCTTCTAGTCATGGGAGACATGACTGAAAAGCCTTTTCCAACCATCTAAGATAGCTGTTGGAGAAAAAAAACCCCATGCTCTCTAGCAAGGGCCCATAGTGGAAAACCTCTCTGTAAAATTGCAGAGAGCATGATGCAGGAGAATGAGGAGATAGAACGGGCTGCTAGAGAGCCAGTATCTCTGCCAACTATGCTGCCAAACCCAGGGAATGGAGATGGCAGAAATAGAAGACAATCCAGAAAGCTTGTAGTGAGATGATCTCCAAGATAGATGGAAGCACTGACTTGGAGCCACTACTAAGACTAGACCGAATGTTAGTGGAAGACAAATCTGGTTGTTTGTGGACAAGAACCAGTGGTGGAAACATTAAGGCTCCTGCATAGGCAGCTGCTAGCAAGACAGCAGAAAGAATCTTACTGTTCAAAAACAGAAAGAACAGACAGAACAGGAGTAGAAAACTCTGGACATGTCTGATAAGCTGCCTCAAAGTAAGATTGAAACAGGGGAGGTAACTCAGAGAGGAAAACTCCGCACTGGAAAGTGACAAAAACTAGAGAGGCTGAAGAAAAAGCCCCCCAGCAAGTAATTCCGCTCTTACAGTGGTAAGAGGGTGAAGAGAATGGAGCTGAAGAAGACTTACCAAGTAGTAAGTCTATAGAAAGGAAAAATACATGCTGGCACAGGAACTATCATTTGATAGTGGTCAGACCTCTTTCCCTAGCAGGAAAAGAGGAGAAACCTGTGACCTATAGGCATGAACATCCTGACAGCTCATAGAAATATAGAAAAAATGGATGTCTTTTGGAAAGAGATCCATGTGTAGGGGTTAGAATGAAGCAGTGGATTGCCTCTATTGAGAAGAAGCAACTGTAGATTCTAACCCCAAGAGTCACAAGCATCTGATGATGATTGATCAGAAACCCTGCAGGTGCTGGGTTTGCTGAGCCTGGTGAGAGGTTGGATTCTTCAGACCAGGACGATGCCTCCCCTGTTGGGGAACATCTGTATGATGGGCAAGTGATGAATAAAACCTTCTTCTCCTGTGGGAAGAAAGCTTGGTAGGACATTTCCTACCTACTGGGACAGAAGAAGGTGTAGAACAACCCTTAGGAACAGGTAAATCAGTGGACTACTGAGTAACCTGACGTAAAGACTCCTCGTTGAAAAGATTTTCTCCAGTGCAAGGAGTATGTCCCAGCCGTTGTTGTGCCCATTTGTCCAAGTCTGAAGCTTGGAGCCAGGCTCTACATCGTGCCCCTATAGCTATAGCATAAGTCCTGTTAACAGACTCAAAAGAGTCTAGGGAAGCACGAGAAAGAAACCAAGAGATATTCTGGATATGCTTAAGCAGTGAGGAATAGTCTGTACTCCTGGAATCTGGAAGGAAAGGAGTCAAAAGATGTAATTGCTTTGTGACCTCCTCAAGAGAAAGACTCATATAAAAAATATATGAGAGAATTCTTGCAGAAAGCATAGAGGTCTGGAAGGTTTGACGTCCAAAAGCATCTAGTGTCTTAGACTCACGACCTGGCGGATAAGAAGAGTGCTTTTTCTTACTCTTTACCCACCTCATTGCTGATTCCACTACTATGGAATGATGAGGAAGTTGAGTCTTTTGAAACCCTGGAGAGGGGGGCACCTGATATAAGAGATCAGTTGCCCTGGGAGGTGGGGGTACCCTTAAAGGTGTTTCCCACATTCCTAGAAGGAGATCCTGCAAGGAATGATGCAAAGGAAGCATTATGTTGTCCTTTGGTATGATAGAAACAGAGCCTTGTGCAGGATCATGTCCTGGAATAGGAATGGCAAGGGATCTTGCTATATTCAGGAGGAAACTCTGAAAAGAGGGATCCCAAACAGGAATCCCCTTTGGACATGTTAGATCTAAAGAACTAGTCTGAGCACCCATAGAGTTATCTAAATATATAGGAATAGAAGATCCTGCAGAGTGCAGTGTGGAATGCTTAAGGGATGGTTGCTGGTACTGGCTGTCAGGAGCAGCAACCATCCTTACCACATTGTGCATGCCAGGTATCGACTCCAAGCTTGGTATAGAATGGAGTGATCCTGTTGAAAAAAGCATGACAGGAGTTGGCCACAATGCTACTGTGGATACCGGTATCGATGGCAATACTGGTACCGATGTTGGAGTCGAGCTCGACAAAGACATCGGAGCAGTCATCGGTGACAGTTCAACCGGTACCGAGGTAACCAAAAACCTCTGGCTACTATCCTCGGTACCGAAGCACCAGTATCGATCGGTGTCGGTACCAAAACCTATTGGTACCCAGTCTTCTAGACTAGAGATTGATTCCAAACTCGGCATCGAGGGCAGAGAGCCTGATAAGCGAAGCATGGAAGGCACCGACCGTAAGGGTAATGAGGACATTGGTACCGACTTCGGTACCGTGTCTGATACCAGTGAAGGAAGGTCAACCAGTGACAACTCAATCGGCCTCGGGGGAACCGAGAGTTGCGGATCTGAGTCATCGGAACCGAGCCTTCGGTACCGCCGCGAGACGGTACCAAGGCGAGTCGGTACCCAGTCCTCCAGACTGGAGATGGATTCCAGACTCGGCATCGAAGGAAGCGAGGCTGTCTGGAGGGTACCGACGTCGGTGGTAGTATCGGTGTTGGTACCGATAATGGAAAGTCAATCTGGGAAGTATCCACCTGTCCCGAAGGCATCGAGGATGCCAGATGACGATCCCTGGTGAGGAGTGTTACATCCAACACCAGTGCCGATGCCGGGGTATCGGTACCGCTCGAAGCGGATGCCACCACCGTACACGGCTTAGGTATGTTCTGTGGGGGGTGAACCCCAGGAACAACCCAAAACCCCTTATATGCTTTGGAGACCGAAGACTCCCGCTGGGGTTTTGAAGCCAGTGGGCCCTCGAGGGCAAGGCCGGAGTCGTCTACATGCTGCGCATGAGACCTAGCACTCGAGGACTGGCTAGTCTTAACAGACTGTTTGTGGGTTACCTGATCCGGTATGGAAGAAGAAGGGGACGGTGCCCCGAAGTTGGAGGGCAACCGTGTATCGAGGGGACCTCGATGCTGAAGACGTCTTCTCACCAAACTGTTGTCAGGACCCAAGCAGGTTAGACACCGACTTCGAGGATCTAAAAATAAAGTTGTACCGCCACAGTCTGAACATTTCTTGGAGAAAGTGTCTGGCGGTTCCATGAAGGAAAAAGAAGAGGCCTAAAAGGCCTAAGAGACCGTGGGACACTATGAAGAAAAAATATCCCATTGAAAAGGAAGATTTTACAAGAAAAGAAAAGAAAACACCGGCGGTACCGGTGGTGTCGGGAAGACAGCCGCGACCACAAGAAAACTAAAAATAAGAACAAGAATTTTCTGCGGTGACAGGAGGACGTCCTGCCGGCTCCGCGGAAAAACGAAAACTGAGGAGAGGCAGTTGGGAAAGGCGGGAAGGCAGCACGCATGCGTGGTGGGATGCTTCCAAAAGCTCTTTGATTGGACGCTGGGAAGCGTTCCCGCGCAGACTCCGTCAGTACCGACGTACCCATATGTGAAGACTCATTCCTGCTTGTTCCTGGAGATAGCCTTTGACACTGTTCCTCACAGGCGACTTATAAACAAACTGAGCACCCTAGGGATGGACCCTAAAGTTACTGCTTGGGTTAGAAATTGGTTGGCTGGGAGGCGACAAAGAGTACAAAGATTTACCAGTGGTGTGCCCCTGGGATCTGTCCTTGGTCCGATTCTTTTTAACATCTCTGTTAGTGATATAGCGGAAGGGTTGTCGGGTAAGGTTTGCCTCTTTGCGGATGATACCAAAATCTGCAATAGAGTAGACACCCAGGAAGGTGTAGATAACATGAGAAGGGATCTAGCTAAGCTTGAAGAATGGTCTAGAATTTGACAGCTGGGATTTAATGTTAAATAATGTAAGGTCATGCATTTGGGCTGCAGCAATCCAAGGGAGCAATATAGTACAGTGGGTGAAGTACTTTTGTCCACTAAAGAAGAGCGGGACCTAGGCGTGGTTGTGTCTGATGATCTTAAAGTAGCTAAACAGGTAGAAAAGGCAACGGCAAAAGCTAGAAGGATGCTTGGGTGCATACAGAGAGGAATGGCCAGCAGAAAAAAGGAGGTGATAGTGCCTCTGTATAAGTCTTTGGTGCGACCTCATTTGGAGTATAGTGTGCAATTCTGGAGACCGCACCTTCAAAGGGATGTGAACAGGATGGAGTCGGTGCAGAGGATGGCTACTAAAATGATTAGTGGGCTTCATTATAAAGCATATGAGGACAGACTTAAGGATCTTAATATGTACACCTTAGAGGAAATGTGGGATAGAGGTGATATGATTGAGATGTTTAAATACCTCCGTGGCATAAATGTTCAGGGAGAGAGCCTCTTTCAATTGAAAGCAAGTTCTGCTACGAGGGGACATGGGATGAGGGTGAAGGGAGATAGATTCAGGAGTGATATGCGGAAATATTTCTTTACGGAAAGAGTAGTGGATCCGTGGAATAGTCTCCCAGTGGAGGTGGTAGAGATGAGGACAGTAACTGAATTCAAAGAAGCATGGGACCAACACAGAGGATCTCTAAAGGAGAAAAGGGGACTGCTGTAGTTGTTGATATGGAAGGACAGACTAGATAGGCCATGTGGTCTTTTTCTGTCATCATATTTCTATGTTTCTATGTTTCTGTATTCCCTGCTCCATCCTGACTCCAACACTCTTGATTATATTTTGCTCACCACTGCTTACACTAATCCAGAGCCGTGACATCGCCAGCTTCTTAAATGCAGATGATTCAGTTTCTCACTGGTATTGATCCCAGTTCTGCAGACCTTCACTGCCTCATCTCCTGTCTCGAAAAACATGCAATTCTTTCTTCTTGTCAGGATCAATTATTGAATTCATATAATTTCAAAATTACTTGGATAATGCAGTATGCTCACTTGGATGGCTGCAACATCTTTTTGAAAAGATAAGTGAATGAAATCGATGCAACTATTGTAACCCTTCTGGACCCTCAGGCGGCAATCAGGGCCTGCCCGGGCCAGGTCACAGACCATATTTCTCCCAAGCTCTCTCCTGGGCCTTCACTCTGCCAAACACGCAGATTCTCAACAAGGGGAAGGGAAATGTCTTCAAGGCTCCTGGTGTGAAAGTCAAAGAGTCTCTTGCAGTGGTCTAAGTTCCAATGATGGGCAGCCAAGAAAAATTTGCTGAGGGTCCCTCATGATGACAACGGCGGTGATCAAGTGGGGGGGAGGAATACCTGTTCCCTCCTGTCCCGTCCCTTCCCTCTAAAAACTTTAAAAAACTCAAGTGGTAGCTGGCAAACATTATACTCACTTTAAAACATGTTTGTCATCCCAGCTCCCGCTCTGCTTTCGTAAATCTGTTACCCGGAGAAGCAGATCCTGAAGCTCCCACTGTCTGCTATGGCAAACCTTTGGCCCTACAGTCCTTTTTGTTCATCGGTTGAGGTGACAGGACTCTGGCCATGATCAATATGATGTTGTACCATAGGCGCAGACAGTGTTTGTGTTCTCAATTTAGAGAGATGTTCACTTAGACGGACTCTAAAAGATTGATGGGTACGTCCGAAATATACCAATCCAGAAGGACATTGAGTCAAATATACTATAAAAGCACTCTGACATATATAAAACATAGTCTCATATACACGACCAGGCATTGGGTGACACCAAAAGGGTCCTTCTAAGGTACCAACACAAAAATCACATTGATGGCACTTGTAGTGACCATCACTAACACTATCAGTGACGCTATTAGCGTTTCACCGAGGGCTTTATCAGGGAGTGATCACTGGGCACTGATAGGAAAATAGAAGAATATACCATTACATCCCCTCAATAGATTTAAAAATGAATTCCCTGGACTAACACTCCTATTTAATATGAATATATATTCTTAGCAGCACTTGAAACCTTGCTCAGTCATTCCCCGTTCAGCTGCCTCTTATAAAGACAACGTTGAACACATACTGTCCTCTTTAGAAGCAACCTGATCTTTCCTTTTCACTCATACCTGGGGTGGGAGAGGCAGCAAGGTTCACGACAAAACTCAACAGGAATAGAAAATAAGTGCTTGGCAGCTGTGGGAACTGTTAAATTGTTATAGTTTGCTGGATGTTTTAACTTAATTTTGAATATTGAATGGGATCAAATAACTTTGCAATGACATAACCCACAGAGGACAATAATGTTTCCTTGTGAGAAGGATCTCTATGTGTAGGAGAATTTTTCTTGACCTCTGATGTGATATGAATAAGCTATTACTTTTGCATAAATTTACACAAGCCTGAAATCTTTTGGTCCATATTACACTAAAGCTTTTTTCCTTTTATGTTCCCCCCTTTCCTTCTTTCTCTCTTTTTTCTGAATCCAGTTTTTTATTCATGCATTGAACTCCACATTGTTATAAATGAGTGTAAGCATTTTTTTAAATAGCGTGTATATAAGCTTCACTCTTGACTGGATATATTTTGTGTAACTGGAATAAGAAGTACCTGTAGTAACTTGAAAGGATCGACACTGCAGAAAAGAGTTAAACCCGGAAAGGACTAGGCCACAAATTCTTCTATCATGGAGCATGATAGCAAATCAAATGCAGCAAATAGATCTAAGACGTCCAGAGCCGTCCTAGCTTGTTCCCATGCAGTGTGGACCTCGCTAAGGATACAGGTTAAGAGAGCCTCCGCACTATGATTAGGGTGGGATCCCAATTGACAGGGATGAAATGAGGTGCAGCCCAATTCCATAATACGCACGTCCGGCCCTCAGGCACATCTAAACCGAAAACAGGCCCAATTTAAACCTAATTCTTCACCCGTGGTTATAGATGGCCCGTGGTTATGGAATCGGAGACATAGATGTTTCCGGCGTGGCACAAACAAAGCACTGTGGTGTACAAGAGATGGGTATATGCAGCAAACGGCCGTGGATGCCCCCATGTTCACCATATTTTGAAAATATGGACGATTCTGATCCTGCCCGTCTTTGCCATATATCCGTGGATGGCCACACCTCCTCTGTAAAACGTGCATGTCCGAAGCTGCTTCTCTCACTGACAGAGTTGTGCTGATGCAAACCCCACATGAATACTGATGATACAGAAATGTTGATGCAAAGTAAACTATATATACCAGTCTGATGTGTGCCCAAAACACTGCAAAATAATCTCAGTGCACTCAAAGACAGCATAAAAGCAAGTAGAAAGTGATATGTTTGTCGTGACATATCTTGCAACACAACATACGTGGCAGTAGAAGAATTCCTTGTTATTCTTGCATTGGTCATCTCTGAAAACAGTCTGTACGATGCTAAGTATGGACCATAAAAAATCAGAAAAGGTTCTCTATAGCTAAAGGTCAAAATATAGCCCTGTCAATAATAAGGGACCCTCAGAATGGGAGCATTCAATAGTGCAAACAGCACTAATACATGCCCAAAAGCACCATCGTTGGTCCCTAAAAATATGCACATTTTATTAATGTTTCCCCTCACCTCTGCTGTCTGTTCTTTAAAACTGCATATTGTGTTTTTCCAGACAGCAGGCCCACCAATTCAATATATAATTGTCACAATCATTCTTCAATATGGGATACATTGAAGAGCAGAGCAGAATATTTTCTAAGTCCTGGCCTTATTCTATGTTTCTGCAGGAATAACAGGGACATCTGCGGGAAATACTGAAAATGTACATGGCCCTTTTCTGAATATGCTTTATACATCTCTGTGGCTGACCAAGCCCCCATTCCACCTTGCTCTGAGATCTCTGAGCTAGTGCCATAGTCATGCAGGGTCGCTGGGATTTCAGAATACGGTCTTAGATGTTTTCTCTAGAAAAACATGTACACCGCATGTCCAAATGGTTTATTTGTTTTATGGAATGACTTCCTAAGTTTTTTCAAGGTGGTTTGCGAGCTGAGAAAGAACCAAGCATTCAGTGAGTTTAGATAAAAAAGATAGATTTGAAATGGGATGGTAATTTCCCACATCAGAGAGGTCTGTTTTCTGGTGTTTAACAACAGGGTGAATGATAGTTTTCTTCCAAGAAGCTGGAAATTAGCTAGTAGAGACACTTGTGTAGATCAGAGTGGATAATAGGCTCCAGTCTCAGTTAGGATCTGAGCCACCTAGATGGAATGGGCTCAGATGGGGAAGTGGTCTTCTGACATGTGTTTGGGTCTATTCAGCTCCCATGGGGTATGGAATCCTGAAGAAGGTCAGATGGTCCCAGATATAACATAACATCATTCTCCAAGTCGAAACAAAACAATATCAAAAACAGCACAGACATAGCCTAAGCTTTGTTGAGTTAGCTGTACAGTACTCCTTTCTTTTTAAACTGTGCAGTTTTTGCTGTCCATCAATCCAGTTTGTCCGGGACCCCCCGTCCACCTTTCCTCTTGGTTAATTAGAGGGGGAGGTGCTCCCTATGCCAGCCTTAGTCTCTTACTTATTTATAACTCAAAATTTTCCAAAGGAAGTTGCAGCCTGAGTATCCAAGTAGCCATTAGGCAGTGGCAGCGAGCACCCTATCAATGTTTCAATTCACACTGATCCTCCCACACTGCCAAGTAGAAATAAAACAAAACTCCAAGTAGTCAACAGTCAGTCTTTTCGTTCCAAATAGGAGTTATAAAAGAATTCCCTAAGAAACAAGTCGGGGTTTTCCTTTAACTTATCTGCATCTCGCTGTCCTCTCGTAGGCCTGACAAACGGTTATTATCCGGTAGATTATGTTCAATAGGCTCTACAGAGCCCTCGGTTTCCAGCCCCCAAGGCTCAGTCTCCATAGACTCCACTGGATCCTCTGCTGCCCTCCTCCAGCCTCTTTGCCACTCTTGCACTTCCTGTTTCCTGTCCCTCTGAAACGCCTCCCTCCTGGCAGTTCTCCTGTTCTGCAGAGTCTTAAAGAACCCTACCCCAGGAAAGGATTTCCATGCTTGGGAATCCCTGTCCTCCGCTTTGGTACCCGAGTCTTCGGAACCCCCTTTCTCTCTGGGGTTCCCTGTGTATCCCGGAGGTATTCCTTACACATGAACGTAAAGGTTTAGAACACACTGTGGTGGAAACTGGTATAAAGGAGGACCAAGTGTGAGAAAGACTCAGATTAAGAGCAGAGGTGTCCACAATATCAGAAGAAACAGAACTAGGCTGAGTAGGAAGGACCTGAATATATGTCTAGCATTTGTTTGTGAAAGTAGAGAGCAAGTGACTCTGAGGAGGGGTCTTGCAGGGGATAACTGTGAGGCTTAAACAGTCTTTGGGGAATGTGATGAAGCCTTTAACAGTGAGGAAAATCTGTATGGTAATGAGAATGACATTGTTTCGGACAGGTGCTGATTCTTTCTCCATGCCCTATTGATAGATCAGAGGTTTTGTTTCAATAGGTGTCGGCCAATGTGAAACCATGGCTGGGCTTCCTTTGCAAAAGTATAGCTTGTTGACTAATTGCCCCAAGGTACAAGTTTACTGTATGAATGCTGGACACAAGATTTAATCTTACAGACAGAAGATGTTTCCAGCTAGTACTGTCTCCATCAGTGCTCTACTTGTAGAATCCATTGTTCTGCGATGATGACTGGACCATCATATATTTAACTAATTTACATTGATTAATCACCTCGATGAAAATGCTCAAGATGATTTACAATAGCATCATTAAACAAATGTTTTTTGTTGTAGCTTGCATAATGCTGAGAAATTCTTTGTAGCCCATCACATACCAAGATGCAGCAGTCTTAGGTAATCTCTTGCACTTGCCTGCATTTCTTCATCTATTGAAAGGTCTGAGGGTGAGTTTTACCGATCATTCGGAATTCTGCTCCCGCATTGCACTGATGTCATACATAGACAGGATTCCACCATCGGGGTTGCTGCTTTACCCATTATTGTCCATCTTGACCCTGTGATGTGTCGTTTTCTCTGCAACTGATTGACACAGTGCTTTTCTAATCAGAGGGTCAACATGTTGCACCATTGACTGACTATGTACCAGTTTCATGTCATGCCCCACAGAGTCACAGCTTTCAGTGCATGTCTCTTAGTAGACTGCTTTGATGCTTTCTGTAGACCCTTGTGGTTGTGTTGGCTCATATGAGGTGCGCAGCATTAGAATCTGCATGAGTGCTTGTTCACTCACTTCACACATATCTCTGGCCTCTTGCAGGGTTAACGTAGGGCTTCTGAGTATTCTCATCTGAACTCCCTCATCTCTCATGCCTCTGCCTAATTGGTTGCAGATCAATTCCTCTTTTAGGTTTGCATGCTTACATGGATCAGGCATTTTTCACAGCCTGTCAATAGACTGGTCTATTGTCTCTGCAGGTGCTTGTACACATTTTTACAAGAGGGGCACTTGTAGATCACATCTTTGGGGGACTGAAAATGCTTTTGGAGAGTATTTAAATTTTGCAAGGATCACTCCTGTCTGCTGCTGGCATGTCCAGATACAGCTGCTCCATATGGTAGCCACCAGGGGCACAACCCTTATGGTCTTTTTCATAATTCTCCCACTGTGCTCTGAAAAGCAAACCACTGTTGAGCACCTCATCTGCCATTTCCATGGGTCCAGGAACTTGAATTTCACTTGAACTCAGATACACCATATTGGGTCAGACCAAGGATCCATCAAGCCCAGTGTCCTGTTTCCAACAGTGGCCAATCCAGGTCACAAATACATGTCAAGTTCCCAAAAGGATACACCGATTCCCTGCTTCTTGTCCCAGGGGTAAGCAGTGGATTTCCTTGGTTCTCTTTAATAATGGTTTATGGAATTTTCCTCCAGGAATTTGTCCAAACCTCTTTTAAAACCAGCTACACTAACAGATTTTATTGCATCCTCCAGCAACGAATTATTCATTGAGTGAAAAACTATTATCTCTAGGAACAAGCAGGAATGTAGTCTTCACATATGGGTATCGTCGATACCGATGGCGCCTGCACAGGAACGCTCCCCAGCGCCCAATTAGAAAGCTTTTGGGAGCATCCCACAGCACCTGCGTGCTGCCTTCCTGCCTTTCTCAACTGTCTCTCTCCAGTTCTTCATTTTCCGCGGAGCTGGCAGGTCGCACTTCCTGTCACCGCAGAAAATATCCCTTTTATTTCTCTTTTTTGTGGTCGCGTCTGCCTTCCTTCGACGCTACACCGGTACTGCCGGTTCTTTCTTTCTTTTCCTTGTAAAAAAAAAAAAATCTTTCCTGGAGTCTTCCAGCTTTTTTCTCCTCTGATGCCACGCGCCATTTTGGGCAGTAGGCCCAACTTTCTTCTACAATGGAAAAACCCGCCTCGGGTTTTAAAAAGTGTTCCAAGTGTGGCGGTACCATCTCCGTCACAAACACCCATGAGTGGTGCCTCAAATGTTTAGGTCCTGACCACTCTATCTCCGAGTGTGTTGCCTGTGGGATGATGTCGAAGAGGGGTCGGCAAAACCGAGCTGCTAAACTTAGCACCCTTTTTCCCTCCGATGCAGCTTCTGTGGCATCAACATCTTCCAGGGCTTCGTCTTCCTCCCATGGCTCTCAGGTAACTAAACATAAGTGTAGCTGGTCCTCAAAGGGTAGATCTCCTTCTAAATATCGAGATGCCTCTGGCGTTGCCCTTGAGGGACTCACACCGGCAAAATTGCCCCAGCGGGAGGCTTCGGCTTCCAAAGCATCATTGGGGCTCTAGGATTTTCTTGAGGCCCCAACCTTGGCAAAACTACTGGTGCCATACTCTGGGGTATCGGCCGCTTCATCCGGTACCGATACCCAGGCATCGGCGGCGTTGATAGACCAGAGATTCTTGGCTATTGAACGAAGTCTGGCGGCTCTTCTCTCGGCATTGATGCCCCTGAAACTGCTTCAGACAATTCAGCCAGTACCGGTACCGGCATCGGTACCGGGGCCAATTGCATCGACATTGGCAGGTGGATTACCGGTGCCGATGCAGGCTATGCCCTCCAGTACTGACAAGTCGGTACCGGACCCTGTCGATACTGACTTCAATTGGTACCGGTATTGTGCGATGCACGATTACCCGGACAGGAGATCCTTTGAATCGTCCGACGAGTCTGAAAACTGACAGCTCTGTCGATACCTGAGGATTCTTCCTCTCCTAAACGTAGGATGTCTCCTCCGGAGGACATATCCTTCCAGGATTTTATCTAAGATGTGGCTCGAGGTCTTTCCATCACAGTGGCTCCTGAAACAGAGCCTAGGGCAAAGGAATTGGAGATTCTACAGTATCGTAAAGCTCCCAAAGAGGCAGCTACTTTGCCTATTCATGAGATCTTGCATGATCTCATGCTAAGGATGTGGGAAACACCTCTCACCACTTCTCCTCATTCTCGTAGGCTCGATACCATGTATCAAGTTCCTCCCTGTCCTGGATTTCAAAAATCTCAGTTGCCCCACCATTCCATGGTGGTGGAATCATCTATGAGAAGGATCAAGAGTGCAAAAAGACATGCATCTAATCCTCCAGGATGTGAATGTAGAACTCTTGATGCCTTTGGGCGTCGAACCTTCCAGGCTTCTATGCTTTCTGCCAGGATTAGTTCCTACATCTTATATATGGGAATGTTCCTTAAGGAAGTTACAGGAGACCTAGAGCTTATGAGCCCTCTCCTTCCTGATAAGAGACAAGATTATCTTGCACTTCTCAAACATGCTCAGGATGTTTCCAAATTCATAAATCATGCAGCTTTTGATTGTTTTGAGTGCATAAGCAGAACTTCTGCTATTGCCATAGGCGCACGTAGGATTGCCTGGCTCCAGGCATCTGATTTAGAACTTTAGGTACAGAACAAATTGGGGAATATTCCTTGCACTGGAGAGAATCTCTTTGGCAAAAATTGGCAAGAGAAAGCTAATGAGCTAGATGCTGATAATCTCACCTTGGATAGATTATCAAAATCTACAGCTGATCCTGCAAGGAAAAAGTCCTATAAAAAAACATTCTTCACTAGAAAGAAGAAGTTCTACCCCTCCCATAACCAACAAGGGCATAGTTCAGGTCAGTCTGCCCAAAAGGGTCGGCATCCTAAACAAAGAAAAACAAAGGCTGCTAAGCCTCAACCGGCTCAGCAGACTCAGCCTCCACAGGGGCTTTGACTCCCATGTAGAGAACTTTGTCTTCCTGGCACTGAACGGGCCAGAGCCTTCCACCATTCCAGGAAGGTTATGTTATTTTGCCCCCAGATGGGGGCAGATAACAGCAGAAAGTTGGACTCTATCCATTGTAAGAGAGGGATACAAGCTTCACTTCCTCAGCATGCCCCCTCCTACAAGGGTAAGACAGTTCAATTCTCAAACCTCTCTCAACTCCCAGTTAGATCACGAGGTCAGTCTGCTTCTTGCCCAAAGGGCAATAGAAGAAGTATCTGTTCATCAACAGGGTACAGGGTTCTATTCCCCCTTTTTCCTTATTCCAAAGAAGACAGGAGGGCACAGACCCATTTTGGACCTCAGAGAATTGAACAAATTCCTGTTCAAAGAGAAATTCAAAATGATTTCTCTAGGAACTCTACTGCCATACCTTCAGAGTCAGGATTGGCTTTGTTCTCTAGATCTCAAGGATGCGTACACCCATGTTCTCATCCATCCAACTCACCGAAGGTTTCTTTGCTTTCTATTTCAAGGGAAGCACTACCAATACAGAGTTCTTCCTTTTGGCCTGGCCTTGGCACCAGGGAGGTCCACAAAATGCATGGCTGTGGTGGCAGCATTTCTCCGCACCCTAAAAATATTCGTCTTCCCTTACTTGGACGATTGGCTCATTCGAGCCCCATCAGAGCCAGAGGCCAGGATTTCCCTATCTCGCACAATGCATATCCTCCAATATTTGGGACTTGTCATAAACTTCCCAAAATCCAACCTAGCTCCCACTCAGTCTCTAGAGTTCATAGGAGCCCTGTTGGATACCAGACAGACAAGGGCCTATCTTCCACAGTCCCGTTGCCTTCACATTATGCAGTTAGCTGCCCAAGCAATGCTAAAGTCTCACCTCACTGCTGGGGAAATGTTACAATTGCTATGTCACATGGCATCCACCTTGCATGTGGTCCCTTATGCCCACCTGCATATGAGGGCAGCCCAGTGGACTCTATCCACTCAGTGGACTCAGGCATCAGGTTGCCTGTCAGACAAAATAGTAACCTCAGATCATCTTATTTTGTCTCTCCAATGGTGGCAGTCACCCCAGAATCTGTTGGTGGGGTCCCCTTTTCAGCAACCCCCACCCCAAGTAACTCTAACAACAGATGCTTCACAGGTGGGTTGGGGAGCCCATTTGCAAAGCCTCTCTACCCAGGGTAACTGGACTCCACAGGAGACCTATCTACACATCAATCTACTAGAGCTCAGAGCAATCTTTCTTGCTCTTTGAGTGTTTCACACCCAGCTCAGCTACAAAACTGTCCTAATTCAAACAGACAACTAGGTAGCCATGTTCTATGTGAACAAGCAGGGTGGAACAGGCTCTCTGTTGCTCTGCAATGAAGCTTTGCGACTTTGGGCCCTCGCCAGAGAGCATCAGATTCATCTCCTTGCAGTGTATCTTCCAGGCATTCAAAACTCTTGGGCAGACAGATTCAGTCGAGTTCTGCTTCCACACGAATGGTCTCTCCATGCAGACTAGGTGGCCAAAATTTTCCAATTTTGGTAAACCCCGGACATAGACCTCTTTGCAAGTCCGCTGAATGCCAAACGTCCCCAGTTCTGTTCCAGAATTCCGGCTCAGGGTTGTCAGGCCAGGGATGCCTTCCTCCTCCATTGGGGTTTGGACTTTCTGTATGCCTTCCTACCCATTCCCCTAATTCCCAGAACTCTATTCAAGCTTCAGAGAGACAGAGGCCATATGATTCTCATAGCCCCACATTGGCCACGACAAGTGTGGTACCCTCTGCTCTTACATCTCTCTCAAGCTCCATCTCTGGAGTTAGGATCTGCTCCAGATCTCCTATCCCAGGAGGACGGGATGCTGTGGCATCCCAATCCCCAGTCTCTACATCTCAGGGCCTGGTTGCTGAAAGCCTAGAACTTCATGGTCTTAACCTTTCTCAGCAAGTAAAGGATATCCTTTATGCTTCCAGGAAACCATCCACAAGACGCTCTTATGCTTTGAAGTGGAAAAGGTTTACCATATGGTGTTCGCAGAAGGGTCTTAACCCTCTTGCAATACCTCTGGAATCATTACTGGAATATCTCCTTCATTTGTCTAATGCAGGGCTTAAGACCAATTCAGTGAGAGTTCATTTGAGTGCTATTGCAGCTTCTCTCAAACCTTTAAATGGGCAACCTATTTCCTCTCATCTTATCATAGCGAGATTTATGAGAGGCCTTCTTTTAACTAAGCCTCCTGTTAAGCCACCACCGGTGGCATGGGATTTAAATCTGGTTCTTGGCCAGCTCATGAAGCCGCCTTTTGAACCATTGGCTACTACCTCTTTAAAATTCCTTTCCTGGAAGGTTATTTTTCTTATTGCAATCACATCAGCACGTCGCATCAGTGAGTTGCAGCATTGGTGGCTGATCCTCCTTATACAAGGTTCCATCATGATAAGGTAGTCCTTAGGACTCATCCTCACCTTATGCCAAAGGTGGTTTCACCTTTTCATTTAAACCAAGCAGTTTACCTTCCTGTTTTTTTCCCAAGGCTTCATGCCTCTAATGCAAAAAGGAATCTTCATACTTTGGACTGTAAAAGGGCTTTGGCCTTTTACTTGCAAAGAATGCAGCAACATAGAAAGTCCTCTCAACTCTTTGTTGCTTTTGATCCTAGTCATTTAGGGCTTCCAGTCTCCAAAAGGACACTGTCCAACTGGATTGCACAGTGTATATCTTTTGCCTATCAGAGTAAGAACCTTCCTCTTGAAGGCCATGTCACAGTGCACAATGTGAGAGCCATGGCAGCCTCTATGGCTCATCTTCACTCTATGTCTATCGACGACATCTGTCGAGCAGCTACCTGGGCCTCGGTTCATACCTTCACAGCCCATTACTGCTTGGACAAGGACTCCCGCCGGGATGTCTTGTTTGGTCAGGCTGTTCTTCAACACCTGTTCCATACTTATTCAACTCCTACCCACCATCCCTGGTAGGATGCCAGAGATCCATGGGGGGAAGTGGAGCCCTTTCAAAAGGGCACACAACTTCTGGGGTTTCTCCCTGGCATCTGTAGCTAGGGAGTCCCCATATGTGAAGACTACATTCCTGCTTGTTCCTGGAGATAGCATAGTTACTCACCTGTAACAGGTGATCTCCGGGAACAGCAGGAATTTAGTCTTCACAACCCACCCACCTCCCCTAGGAGTTGTATCTCTCTATCTCTCTTTTTCTCTTTCCCTCTCTCTCTCTCTCTTTGTCTTAGCTTTAAACTCAACTGGAGAGAGACAGTTGGGAAAGGCAGGAAGGCAGCATGCAGGCGCTGTGGGATGCTCCCAAAAGCTTTCTAATTGGATGCTGGGGAGCGTTCCCGCGCAGGCTCCATCGGTACCGACGATACCCATATGTGAAGACTAAATTCCTGCTGTTCCCGGAGATCACCTGTTACAGGTGAACATAAGTATGCCATACTGGGTCAGACCAAGGTCCATCAAGCCCAGTATTCTGTTTCCAACAGTGGCCAGTCTAGGTCATATGTACCTAGCAGTAACTATGCTTTCTGTAATTATTCTTAAATATGTTACATTGTAGCTTCATTGCATGTCCCCTTGTCTTTCTACTTTTTGAAGGAGTAAACAGCCGATATATGTTTACCCAGTCCACTCCATTCATTATTTTATAGAGCTCCATCTTGGTGGCTCTTCTCTCTATCTTTTTTAAATCTGCTATATCCTTTTTAAGATATGATGACCCAAAATGCACACAATATACAAGGTGCGGTCGAACCATGGAACAATACAGAGGTATTATAATATCCTTGGTTTTATTCTCCATTTCTTTCCTGATAAAATCAATTCAAAAGCAAGGGTCTTAGACTTTAGGAAAACTAACTTTGTCAAGGTGGGACAATACCTCAAGGAGTCGTTAACGGGATAGGAACAGGTGGGGATGTAGAAAAACAGTGGGAAAAAATGAAAGGGGATAATGTAAGGGCAACAAACCTTTTGGTTAGAAAAATAAATATAAAAGGAAAAGGAGACCACAATAGCTCTTAAGTGGAGGAGTAGCCTAGCAGTTAAAGAAACTGCCTAGGACCCAGGAGTTCAATTCCCACTGGCCTTCTTTGTGATCTTAGGCAAGTCACTTTACACTCCATTGCATCAAAAGAAAAGGCCTGGTAATCTACCTCGAATGATACACTGCCAACAAAACCCAGAAAGAGCTGGGTCAGCACTTGATTTGATGGCACTAAAAAATAGTAGCTGAAAAGGTGAAGAAAAAAAAGCCCTCAGAAAATACAAGAGATCAAGAGAGAGGAAGATGTTGTTAAGTGAAAGAGTATCAAGATTTTTCAATTCCGACCTTGATATATTTGGACTCCAAGTGCCAAAACTCTTTTCAACTAACTCTAGGTCCTTCAACACCAAAGATTGAAAGGTTATAATTGTCGAGTCCGGCACCCCCGGAGGAAGCCACTTTGAAGTCGGTCCCACCACCGAGATGTCAATATGATCAGACTGTTTATCTTCAAAATACCGTCGGACAAACAATTGACGAAAAAACTTATGTAAAGCTACCCGCATATCAAATGGATCATAAGCCACCGTCGGTACATAGGAAAGACCCAGATTTAAGAGTTGTTCAATAGAGGGATCCAGAGGACGTGCAGTCAAATTAACTACTAGGGATTCTGGGATTGTCGAGCCCATTGTCGAGTAACCGGGGGATCTGACTCCCGATATGATTCGCCCCCCTTCTGGGGGCGATGTACGTAAGTCCCGTCCGCCTGAAAAACCTGTCGGTTCTTCTTTTTTTGTTTTGATCCCGATGATTCATCCTCAGTATCCTCCGATGAACCTTCAAAAGTAACACGTTTGCCCCCAGTGGCCCCTTCAGCCCCTTCCTCAGAATCATACATCCACCTATAAACTCGTCCAGAGTCATAATCCGTTTTATCTCGGGTAAATTTGCCAGTTTTAAAGGATCGAAGATAGTCTGAAAAACCTTTTAACTGTCGACCAATCTCTTCTTCCTTAAGCTGGAAAATTGATGGTTCCACCGATTTTTGAATGGCATCCTTAGTCTCCAATACTTGAGCGTCTAAAGTTTTTTCTTCCTGAAGTGTACGTTCCATGATGAGAGCAATAAGGTCAAAACTGCATTTGTTACAAATCCGGTTCCATTTAGAAACAAAATCGGAATCGGACAAAAACATTTTAGGTGCTCTAGTCATCCGGAGTCCACGAGGAATTATGCGGGCCTTCAGATAGCGAGACATGGATGCCTCATGATATTGCGCTAGGATCAGACGTTTACGTAAAGCCTTATAATCCGACCAAGAAGGGCCCGTAGAAGTAGCAGAACACTCAGGCTCATCAAATAAGTTAGGACGTTGGCATAAATGTTCCAATTGTTCCTCAGTATAGGCAAAAATATCCATGGCCTTTAATATGGGTTCGAGGGTCAATCTTAGAACCACTCTCTAAATTTTGTGATGTGTTTCTTCGGGGGGAGGCAGCCTCAGTACGTTCCTTTCTTCGTGATTCCACTCATTTTTTGCAATGTCTACAATCTTTAGTTTTACCGTCGTCTGACTGGTTTCTGGTGACTCTTGATGTGGTATCTTTATATACTAATGTAGCCCAGGATGAGGCGATTCAGCTCCTCCACGCCAAATTCACACAGATTCCAACACGTCTTCCTAAAGATTTTTTGATGACTTTGATTACTCTAGTGCTCACCCGAAATTATTTCCTGTTTGCGGGGGAATTTTTCCAGCAAAAATTGGGCATCGCTATGGGAGCCACTGTTGCCCCCTCTATTGCCACTCTATACATGGCTGATATAGAGGATCGTTACATATTTACTTCAGCATATTTTGAACATGTTGCCATTTGGAAGAGGTTCTTGGATGATATCTTTTTCATTTGGACATCGGATAAGGCCACCCTGACTGCTTTCCTCAGCTGGTTAAATACTATTAAGGCTCGCATTCAATATACAGCTCATGTGGCTTTGGATAAAGTGGAATTTTTGGATATGGTTGTTTATCGTGAGGGCACTGCTCTAGTTACTACCTTGTATCGGAAACCAGTGCAAAGAAACAGTTTATTGAATTATGGCAGTTTTCATCCGGAACCATTACGAAAAGGCCTTCCTTATGGCCAATTTCTCCAGATTCGAAGATTGTGCACTTCGATTGAGCAATTTCGTTGTCATGCACGAGATTTATGGCAGAGGCTGGCTTTGAAAGGATATCCTACGCCTGTGATTTCTCGAGCTTATCGGAGGGCTTTATATTCACATCGTGAATGGTATTTGGATATAGACCAGACTTCTCCAAATTCTCCAAGCACTTCTTCCGATTGTGTAACTGGTGTTCACATGACTCATACGGGGGAGATCACTTCTGTTTTAAAGAGACATTGGTCAGTGTTATCGTTATGCCCCAGTTTGAATAAACCTTTACGTATAGCTTACTCTCGGGGTCGTAATCTCCGTGACAGATTGGTTAAGTCTACTGTTCCGTTAGACCGACCATTGCTCCCTGAAAGCCGTTCGGGGTCACATTCTCCCTGTATGAAGTGTAAATATTGCTCAACCACACTTCCCGGTTCGGAATGGACGGATTTGAAGGCTAGGATTTTCTACCGAAGATGGCAAACAACATGTGCTTCAAGTTACGTGATATATATATTGATTTGTCCATGCCCGAAATGGTATGTTGGGAGTACTACGTGGGTGGTTCGCATTCGCTTGTGCAAGATTGATTAAGATAAGTGTGGTTTTCATATGATTTGTGAATAAGGAATAAACTATTATTTTGAATAAAAACGAATAAAAGGGGCATGTACTGTGTGGGAGTAAGTGAAATCTTTTCTTCCTCCTGCGGTTTATGCCCGACAAAAATTAGATTGGTGTTGTCTATGGGGATTATGGTGTTCTTCATGTTTTGATTCTATTTTGTTGGAATATCAGATAGCTGGGTTTTGTATTTGGTATGGACATTTGTTCTTTGATAAGGCTTTCAATACTACTTCAACTTCTTTCATCACAAATGGTTCCGGATCATAAGTTACAGGTTGAAATGGCTGTTGGTCCACTTGATCTTTAACATATAAAAACTCTGTATATTCTTTCCACCTTTCTTGATCTTCTTAGCATCATTCAACATAGAACCTTGAGCATCTTGTAACATTCCAATTCGAGGATGGAGTTTTTTCTTTAACTCTCGTAGTTTTAGGAAAGCCGATCTTGTTCTTCCTCTAATAGTTTCTGCTTCTATTTCCGTGCATGTGTCATTGTAGTGCTTTTCCTTGCCCTGTCTTACTGCACGTTGGAAATCTCTGTTGAGTTCTGCGATTGGCTTTCTTCTCTGGCTTTAGCTTCTCTGTGTTTCAGGGCAATTTTCAGAGTTTCTTCAGTCATCTTTTGGCCATTTTTGCTTTTTCAACTTTTGTAGAGACTTCTCGCTTTCTTCCAACACAACCTTCTTGATGTCATTCCATAACTCTTCTGCAGCTCTGTCATTTGTATCTAAAGCAGCAAATTGATTTTGCAGGTGGTCTTTAAATTCCACTGGTATATTCTGAAGGTCATGTTTTGCTGCATTCATGAGTGGTTTGCTCTTTTTCAACTTTAGCTTGAGTTTGCATACAAGTAGTTGATCTGCACCACAATCAGCTCCAGGTTTTGTATTTGTTGATGTTATAGAGCTTGTCCATCGTAGACTTCCACAGATGTAGTCAATTTGATTTTTATACAATCCATTGGGCGAAGTCCATGTGTATAGTCACTGCTTCTGTTGCTGGAAGAAGGTGTTTGAGATGAATAGACCATTGGTCTTTCAGAATTCTATCAGTCTTTCTCCAGCTTCACTTCTGCTGCCAAGTCCATATTTTCCAATCACTTTGCCTTCTTCTGCGTTCCAGTCACCCATGACTATCAGGATATCCTGTTTGCATGTTCGGTCAATGTCAGCTTGTACTTGTTCATAGAACTCTTCAATTTCATTCTCTTCTGCAGCTGTTATTGGAGCATATACTTGAATTATAGTTGTGCTGATAGGCATTCATCGTAGACGAATAGAAATTAAGTGTTCACTGACTGCATTGTATTTCATTATAGTTCTTGCAAGTTTCTTCTTTATTATAAATGCAACACCATTTCTTCTTTGTCTTTCATTTCCAGCATAGTAGACCATGTGATCATCTGATGCAAAGTGCCCGATGCCAGTCCATTTCAGTTCGCTGACACCCAACAGATCAAGTTGTACACATTCCATTTCATTCTTGACCACCTCCAAGTTCTCTTGGTTCATGCTTCGTACGTTCCACGTTTCAATATGTATCTTTAGAGCTTCTGAGTCTCATGTCATGTGCAGCTACATCAGCAGGCAGACATCCTGAGGGCTTTGATCCAACCACATCATAAATGCTGGCTTTACTCTGAAAGGTCTTCAGCTCTTCCCCAGTAGCTAGTTGAGTGCCTTCCGACCTGGGGGGTCTCATCTTCCAGCATTATAGCACAATTTGTTTTGTTGTGACTATCCATTGGGTTTTCATGGCAGAAGTAGATTGCCAGGCCCTTCTTCCATGCAGTTTAAGTTTAGTGTTGTTGCCGTTGTCTCAGAAATGTGATCCTCCGCCACCAACACCGTCCCATTCTGCTGCTGCCCAGATGGGTTTTAATAGCAAGATACAGAAGTAGACTGCTGGGCCTTTCCTCTGCGCAGTTTAAGTTTAGTGTTGTTGCCATTGTCACAGACATATGATCCTCTGCCGTCAACACTATCCAATTCTGCTGCTGACCAGATGGGTGGTTTGTCTTGGTCTGGCACCTCAGCTGAGACTTGTCCATCTTGGGAGACCCCGCCAGTAGTTAAATTACTGATAGCTTAGCTTTTAGCATCAATGATGCACAGAAGCCCTTACAGCATGACAGGCTGCAAACCAAGTGAGGGGAGAGGAAGATAAGTATCTATATTTGGAAAAACCTAGAGAAGCTAGCAAAGTAGTCAGGAAAGCAAAGATAAAAAAGGAAGAAAAAATAGCCAATGCAATAAAATGGGGGGATAAGACAGTTTTCAGCTATGTTAGTGAGAAGAGGAAGGACAAAAGTGGTATTGTCAGACTCATAGGTGAAGGGGAGGAATATGTAGAAGCTGAGGAGGATAAAGCGGAATTGCTTAAATATTTCTGTTCTGTGTTCACAGATGTAGGGCCTGGAGCAGGACCTCAGAAAACACCCACAAATAGGAACTGAAGTGACATGGATCTCGACTGTGTTCGTGAGGAACTAGCTAAACTAAAAGTAGACAAAGCCATGGGTCCAGAAAGGATACATCCAAGAATATTGAGCGAACTTGGGGACGTTCTAGTGGCACCACTGACTGACCTTTTCAATGCTTCTTTGGAGTTGGGAGTGGTCCCAGAGGACTGGAGAAAGGCACATGTGGTCCCTTTACACTAAAGCGGAAGTAAGGATGAGGTTGAAAATTATGGGCTGGTTAGTCTAACCTCTGTGGTGAGTAAATTATTGGAAAAGCTGTTTAAACATAGAATAGTGAAGTTTCTGGAGTCCCATGGATTGCAGGATCCAAGGCAACATGGGTTTACCAGAGCCAGGTCTTGTCAGAGAAATCTCATTGATTTTTTTCACTGGGTGACGAGGGATTTGGTCTAAGGGAGAGCCCTAGATGTGGTGTACTTAGATTTCAGTAAAGCCTTTGACACTGTTCCACACAGGCAACTTATAAACAAACTGAGCACCCTACGGATGGGCCGGAAGGACTGGGGTTTCTAGTCCCACAGGTGCTCCTTGTGGTCTTGGGCAAGCCACTTAACCCTCCACAGCCCATGTTCCCTGTAAAATAGTTATCTCCAAGTTATAATGCCCTGTTCAATGTAATTTCAGTTTGTTCAATGTAAACTGCACTGATGCAGAATAGCGTGGTATATAAGAGAATGTAAATAAATAAAATAAAGTTACTGATTGGGTTAGAAATTGGTTGAGTGTGAGGTGAGAAATTGGGAGACGGCAAAGAGTACAGGTAAATGGAGTTCACACTGAGGACAGGGAGTTTACCAGTAGTATGCCGCAGGGATCTGTCCTTGGTCCGATTCTTTTTAACATCTTAGTGATAGTGCAGAAGGGCTGTCAGGTAAGGTTTACCTGTTTGTGGATGAAGTCAAAATCTGCAATAGAGTAGACTCCCGGGAAGGAGAAGATAACATGAGAAGCGATCTTGCTAAGCTTGAAGAATGGTAAAAAATTTGGCAGCTGAATTTTAATGCTAAAAAAGCAGGGTCATGCATTTGAGCTGCAAAATTCCAAGGGAGCAGTATAGTGTAGGGGGTGAAGTACTTCTGTCCATGAAAGAAGAGTGGGACCAGGACGTGATTGTGTATGATGACCTTAAAGTAGCTAAATAGCTAGAAAAGGTGAAAGTGAATGCTAAAGGATGCTTGGGTGCATAGGGAGAGGAATGACCAGCAGAAAAAAGGAGGTGATAGTGCCTCTGTATAAGTTTCTGGTGCTACCTCATTTGGAGTATTGTGTGCAATTCTGGAGACCGCACCTTCAAAAGGATATATACTGACTGGAGTCAATGGTGAGGGTGGCTACTAAAATGGTTAGTGATCTTCGTTATAAAGCATATGAGGACAGACTTGCAAAAAAAATGCTATGTGTGCCTTTGAGTCAGTCCTGACTCCTGGCCACCCAGAAGCTCCTGGGTTTTCTTGGCAGTGTCACTGGAAGTAGATTACCAGGCCTTTCTTCCAAGACAATGGAGGGTTAAGTGACTTGCCCAAGGCCACAAGGGGTGCTAGTGGGAATTGAACCCTGGTTGCTTAGTTACTAAGCCAGTGTTCTAACCACTAGGCTACTCCTCCACTCCCTGAGGATAGACTTAAAGATCTTAATATATATATTCTTTAGAGAAAAGGTGGGATAGAGGAGAAATCATAGAGATGTTTAAATAAATGCACAGGAGGAGAGTCTCTTTGGATTCAAAGCAAGTTCTGCTATGAGGGGACATAGGATGAGGGTGAAAGGGGATAAACTGAGGAGTAATATGCGGAAATATTTCTTTATGGAAAGAGTGGTACATTTATTTATTTAGTTGTGTTTATATACAGCCTTTCAAAATGTCAAGGCAGTTTACATGGAACAAACAGGCATGCAGTGCCTGGAACAATTTACAAGAAACCAAACAATAGATGAACTTAATACCATAGGTACACTAAGCAGGCTTGTGAACGGTTGAACTAAAGGTACAAATGCGTGGAACAGTCTCCCAGTGGAGGTAGTTGACACAAGGACAGTATCTGAATTCAGAAAGCATGGGACAAACACAGAGGATCTCTAAAGGGTAAAAGGGGACTGTTGTAGTGGTTGATATGGAAGGGCAGACTAGATAGGCCATGTGGTCTTTTTCTGCTATCTTGTTTCTGTTTCCTTATGGTTCCTAGCATTCTATTTGCTTTCTTGGCCACTGGTGTACACTGGATGGAGGGTTTCAACAAATTATCCATGATGATGCCTAAATTATTTTCCTGTTGGTAGCTCCTAGAGTGGAATCTTAAATCATGTAACCATAGTTTGAGTTATTCTTCCCTAAGTGCATAACTTTGTACTCGTCTACATTAAATTTCGTCTGTCGTTTGGTTGCCCAGTCTCCAGATTTATGAAGGGCCTCTTGCAAGTTTTCACAACTTTGAATAATTTTGTATCATCTGCAAATTTGATAACCTCACTCATTATTCCCATTTTCAGGTCATTTATGAATATGTTAAAAAGCAGGAGATCCAGCACAGATCCCTGGGGTACTCCACTAGTTATCTTTCTCCATTTGGAAAATTGGCCATTTAGCCCCACCCTCTGCTTTCTATCTTTTAACCAGTTCCTGATCCACAATAGTACACTGCCTCCTATCCCTTGACTTTTGAATTTCCCAAAGAATCTATCATGAGAGACCTTGTCAAAGGCTTTCTGAAACTCCAGATACATTGTATCAATTGGATCACCTTTATCTACCTGTTTAGATATCAAAACAGACTCATGGTTTATAAGTGTAATAACATCTGAGATGTACCACTAGGAGTCAAGTCTGGTAATGCTAAAACGAGGGAAGCACGTCCTTATATGGCTGACTGACCCCAAGCAGTGTGCTTCTGACACACTGCTAGGATCAGGCACTCCCGTATTGGGACTTTAGAGGGGAGAAAGGGAGACCGGTCCACGACTGGTGTCTCCTTGCTTGAGAGCCTCCCTGACCTGAGGTGCCTGGACTAGCAGTGCCCAGACCAGGGTGCCCTGATCAGAGGTGCCCAGGCCTGGGGTTCCCTGATATGTGGTGTCTATTCCAGATAGCTCTGTCAGGGGAGTCGGAGGGGGGGAGGGGGGGTTAAGTGTCAGGAGGGGTTGGTGGAGGGGGGTGTTGTATTACATTAACGAATGTTGGAGTGTTACAGGGATGTGCATTGGGCCCACTGCTGTTTAACTTATTTTTAAATGACCTGGAAATGGGAACAACAATGGGGTGATCAGATTCACAGATGACACTAAATTATTCAACGTTGTTAAATCACAAGAGGATTGGGAGAAATTATAGGAGAACCTTGAGAAACTGGGATACTGGACTTCCAAATTTATTTTATTCACATGGGGCCTGATTCTGAAGGAGGAACATCCTGCCTGTCCGGATATCCAAGATCTGTATGGGCTGGTCTAGTCCCTGATTCTGAGCCCGCGGGAGCTAGATGTTCCCATGGGATCAGAATCGGGTCTAGACAGCCGGCCCATGCCTGGACGGGCAGACCATCCCCCAATTCTGTGCTGCTGGACGCTCCATTATTTCCCCATACAGGCCTGCCCCGACTCCTGCATGGAGGCATGGTGCTGTGGCGTCCTGTTGCATTAAGGAGCCGTGATCCCTGGCCGCTGCCACAAAGTTCATTCCCCGCAGTCCAACCTCTGATGCAGCCTTCCAAAGGCAGCGTTGGGCTGCGGGGAAGCTGCTGCACCCCCTCGCCCCACTGACGTTGCCCTGTGCCTCTGTCCCCCAATGTCCAGGGGGACTTATTCCATCTCCTAGGTGGAATAAGTCCCCCGTCCATGTTGGCAACCCTGGACGTACAGGGCCAACCTCAGGATAGGCCCTGTATGTCCGGGGTCACATCCCTGCCCACCACCTGCTCTTGCTCCTCCCTCTGCCCACCTCCTCCCACCCCCACCAAGAGCTCCCTGTACATCTCCTATGTATGTGCGGGGAGCTTTGGGCAGGGGATACAGTCCTGGCGTTTAGGGGGATGGATGTCCGACTCGGTCGTCCATCCCCACTAAACACCATTTGAAATGACGCCAATGATATGTTAATGAAATTCAATGTAGACAATTGCAAAGTTATGCACTTAGGGAAGAACAACCCAAACTATGGTTACACGATGCAAGGTTCCACATTAGGAACCACCACCCAGGAAAAAGATTTAGGCGTCATTGTGGATAACATGTTAAAACCCTCGGCCCAGTGTGCAGCGGTGGCCAAGAGAGCAAATAGAATGCTAGGTATCATAAGGAAAGGAATAGAAAATAAAACAAAGGATATTATAATGCCTCTATATCGTTCCATGGTGAGACCGCACCTTGAATATTGCGTGCAATTCTGGTCGCCTTATCTTAAAAAGGATATAGAGTTATTAGAAAAGGTTCAGAGAAGAGCCACCAAAATGGTAAAAGGGATGGAAGGATACCATTATGAGGAGAGGCTAAAAAGGTTAGGGCTCTTCAACTTGGAAAAGAGACGGCTGAGGGGAGATATGATAGAGGTGTACAAAATCCTGAGTGGAGTGCAACAGGGAAGTTACAATTAATTGTTTACCCTTTCAAAAAGTACAAACACTAGGGGACACTCCATGAAGTTATAAAATAGTGCATTTAGAGGTCCGTTTACTAAAGTGTGTTAATGTGTGGCACTTACTGTGTGTTTCCTGACAGAAAAAACATGCGATAAGTGCAAAGCCTGTGCAGTAAATGTAGATGATACGCCCAGCGTCTGCCTTGCATTTAATGCACAGAGGCAGACACTCACCACATGAGTACCACATTCTCTGCCTTGTCAGGTAACGCAGAAATACTCACTCTACCCGCCAGACACAATCAGGCCCCCCTCCCCAAGTACTGTTCCTCCCTTCCAAATACATTATTCCCCCTGCAATCTCCACCTCAGCTGTCACCCATTTCAGGACTTCCATGGAGACCCTGCAGAAGGGGCCAGCAACTCCTGACCGGGCCCTTCTAGCCACCCACTTGAGCTTCTACCAGGGTGTTCCCTAGTGGTTTTAGTGGTATTTGAGCAGGAGAAGTCCCTCTCTGGTCCTGCTCCTTCTCCTGCAGTCTTCAAAATAGCTCTAGGAGCAACTTATGCTAGTCTCACGACCCCTAGTGGTAGTGACCACAAGAGAAGCACATGGTGGATGGGAGAAAAGCCAGGTGGGCCTTTAGGGAGATGTCCGTCTCAGGAGTTAGCAGACCCCTCCAGTCATGGAGGTCCTGAAAGGGGTGCCAAGCCCTTGAGGACACGGATCGTGGCAAGGGGATAATGTAATCAGGGCGTGCATGACTGGAGGAGGGCTTACATGGGGCGGGGGTCTGCGTGAGCTGTCGGTGGCCTGGCTGCAGTTACCTCCAAAGTGGACTAACTACAGCTGCACTATCACAGTCATGAAGCTAGTGCTCGGCAGTGCCCTACACACTAGCTGTCGCCAGCTGTCCTGCTCATTTTTGGTCCGGCCCCTCCTCGATACCACACTGTATTTGCAAGTGGATTTTACCCTGCACTGTCTGCACAATGTCTGTTACTGCGGGGATATAGCGCATGCTGACCCCCATGGTAACCACTTACCTCGCTTTAGTACAAAGCTCCCTTAAAACAAACAAAATAGGTTTTCTCTCAATTCATTATTAAGCCCTGGAATTTGCTGCCAGAGAATGTGGTAAAAGCATAGCTGAACATATTTGTAGAAAAGTCCATAAACTGATAAAGAAGACAGGGAGGAAACCACTACTTGTGTGATTATACTATGTAACATAGTAACATAGTAGATGATGGCAGATAAAGACCAGCATGGTCCATCTAGTGTGCCCAGCAAGATGGCAAGAGTAGGTGCAGGCCACCCCTCCCCATGTCTTTGTTTAGGGGTGAACCCACCACTCCATGTAGGACACCCCTATTTGTTGAGACGTTAGATGGTTCAGAAGTTAGATGGTACCGTTTATTTTGTTTTTATCCTGTTGCTGTAAAGGGATCCACTGTGTTTGTCCCATGTTTTATCCAAGTTCTCTGACCTTGTTCTCTGTAAAACCAAACAGTTTGTTGTTCTGGTCTGTTGTTATATTGTGAACCGCGCTGATGCTGAATAGAGCGGTATATAAGAGCCTGTAATAAATAAATAAATAAAATAATGCTGTTTTGAATTCTGTCACCGTGTTTGCCCCCACCACTTCCATCGGGAGGGCATTCCAAGCATCTACTTGTGACCTGGATTGGCCACTGGTGGAAACAGGATCCTGGGATTGATGGACCTTTGCTCTGACCCAATATGGCATTTGTTATGTACTTATGAGAATGTTGCAGGGGTTGGGGAGTCTGAGGCCCAGTTGTCCACCAGGTATTTTGTGAGGTGCAGGTAGGGAGTCTGGCAGGTCTGTTCCCTTCCTGTCAGTGCATAAACCCGCCTCCACTCACGCACCGACGGGAAGGGCGATATTTTACTCACGATGCAGCAAACAGCTGCATATTACCTCAGTAGCATACACTGTCTTTTGACAACTCACACCTTTTACCACTGTGGTAATTTGCCTGCGTCGGGATGCATAGCGCTGCGCTCTGATGCACCGCTTTCTGCACCGAGGCCTCACTAGTCACCGTAGGAGGATTGTGCCCTACTACAAAAAGAAAATCTGGGATAGGCCCAAAGTTTTATACGAGGTCTCAGACAAGGCTCCTCTTCTGAACTCTTGGAACAGCACACGGGCACAGAGAAAACTATAACTACTTACCATTGCTATAGCGCTACAAGGCGTACACAGCGCTGTTCATATATCTGTAAGAGACAGTTCCTGCTCATCAGAGCTTACACTCTAATCAAGCTGAAGGACATTACAAAACATGGGACTAGAGTATGCTAAGAAACACATAAGTGGGGAACAGGAGAGTGAGGGGCATCAGGATCCAAAAGCAGCCTAGATGAGGAGGGTTGTTAGCCTGGCTAGAGATGTCCAGAGACAACACCTTATGTCTCTGAGCAGGCATATAACACACACAGGCTCATTGACTCCTCTCATCATACAGCCCTAGTTCACAAAATGTGCAAACAATTCATCAGACTGTACTTTGCAGGGCTCCTGAGGATGTGTTAATGCGTCTCCTCATCTGCCCGATAGGAATCCTCTGATGAATAATCTAGAGATTTAAGCTAAGAACATTTCCGTCTTTCACAGGGGCTGCTCACTGCAGATGGATTGCTAAAGAGTTTGTCCCTGGTGACACTGTGTCACAGAGACCTATCTTTCTATGCCTACACTTCTGCAATCAGCTCAATCATTTAAAATCTTCACCCAGACAATTCAGGTAAAGACAAATCTAAATTCATGCGGTGACTTTCTCTGTGGGCGGGATTCATCCCCTCTGCTCACTGTGAACACACTTTCAAGGGAAGGCCATCAATCCCTCTGTCATGCGAAAAGAGGTATCTCTTGCTGAAAGAATTAGGCACCCTATCATTCTTCCTCTGTCTCCCTTCTATCCCTCCTCCCTTTGTCCTAAAAAGAGGTATTTACAGATATATCCCAACAGCCTGTCCCAGGGCCTCCAAGGATGCCATCTCTGCTGTTTAGTGAAGCTTTTGAATCAGTCACTAGCCCTGCAGGTGGAGGAATGAAGCTGCTTTTAGTAACTTCAGCTGAGATCTTCGGGAGTAGAGTTAATTTATTTAACATCTTTTTATTTATTTATTTATTTAACATCTTTTATATACCGCGCTATTTGTTTTCAGTGCGGTTTACAAGTAACAGAACTGCACAATCAGAAAACACTGGTGTGCTTACATTATAACAGGTAACTTAAATCTCAAAGTCTACAGCAAGTGACCCTCTCCCAACCCCGCTTTTCCCTTTTTTACCCTTTTTAAATCTTTATTTATAGGATTTTCTTGAATATACAATTCAAAAGAAATAAAGAAAAAACCACAAGAACTGAATCACCATATTCAAGTAATAATTCAACAACACAATTGGTTAAGTCCACATCAAGGAAGAAGGTGCTGAAGATTGTCATAAAAAAAGGAAAAAAGGAGAGTATATAACACACCAAATCAAGGGGGCAATTTAACTATTCCATCCATACCTCATTACTAACCCTTAACCTCTCTTTCAACCAGAAATGTCTGTAACTGAAGAACATGTGTATAGACATAGGTCTGACCCTCCAGCACAATAATACACTTATAAGGAAATTTTAAGAAATACATAGCTCCCAAACTCAACACGCGTGATTTTAACTCCAGAAACTACCGTCTCCAGATCAGAGTGGCTCAGCCGACATCTGGAAATATATAAAGCTTCTGCCCACAAAATACCCTATCTCTGTGTTTAAAGAAAGAACGCAAAACCTTCAACTTGATAGACTCAGAACCAAACGCAACAACTAAAGTGCTACGTCTGGTTATGTCTGCTGTGTCCAAAAGAAAAGCTGTTAAATTATGGTCATCCAAACGGTGAGAGGAGGCTGAAGTCCCCTCCCCTGATAAGAGTGGGCTAACCCGAGAAGTCACATAACACAAATGAGAAATTTCCACATCATCCACCAGCTTCAATACTTCACTTAAATATTTCTTTAAAAAAATTTCAGGAGAAAGCAAATGGGTGATGGGGAAGTTTAAAAAATGTAAATTATTGCCCAGGTTTGGTTCTCAAGTACCTCCAGCCTATAAGATGTACTTAAAGAATCTTTCATTAAAATTTCACTATTTCCAAGACATGGTTTAACTTGAGAATCTATCCGAGCAACAACATTATCTAAAGAAACCAACTTATTATCCATGGCTTGCATTTTATCTACCGCTTCATATGTAAATTTACACAGAGATGTAACAGTAAAGAATAAAAGAAAATCTATATTTTGTATTGCACCTCATAACGTTATTAAGAGTTACTTCCCTCGACGGAGGAGCAACAACAGTCACGCCAGAGTCTACCAGCTTCACCAGTTGTGGTAATGGGATATTCAAAGCAGAAGGACTAGGTCCACCATTAAGAAACTTTGAAGAACGAGCAGACACGGGAATTGGAGGAGAAGACCAGAAATCAGGGCTCAAAGATGCTCCCTCCGGTGACAGGATACTAGGCAGCTGAGCAGTCAAATGCCTATCCATAGGGCCCACCACGTTACCTGGCTGCCCCACCACATCATTTTTAGTGCTGCCCTTGTTCTTCCTTTTTCCCATGAGCAACCACAGACGGCACTGACTCCCCTGGTATACTCAGGAGCGCCGAAGGGGCATCAAAGAAGTGTGTCCAGTCCCTTGCGTCACACCTCTTCAGTCACGACACGTGGCAGCATGTAGCAGCCGCGATGCTTATTAGCGCTGAGAAGAGGGTCCTCACCAGTCCAAGCTGCCCTCCTGGTGCCTGCTCACTGGAATCTGCAGGGTACTTCTCAACCACACAGCCCAAGCGCTGCTCCGGCGGCGATGTCAAGCCGCAGACAGGCTTCCCACACTGCCAACAACTCCTCCAGTATCCTTTCTATCCCTTCTATCTTCTGCTCCTTCTCTCTCCATTTTCCCTTGTCCTCCTAAAATTGCCTCTCCTCTCTTCTCTAGTATCCTGGTCTCACCAGGGCCAGTGCTATCATTAGGCAAACTAGGCAGTCACCTAGAGCACTGGCCCTTCAGGGGTGCCTATTGTCACTATTGTTGCCCCTCTCTGGGACGTACAATAGCAGCAATAAGTGCAAACAGCCCCGCAGTGCTTATCTGTAAGCTTTAAACCAAATCAAAACATACCCAAGGGCTTCAAGGAACACAACCCTCCCTGTAAAATCAAAATGATAAGTGGTTGGTTCTGGATGTTGCAGCTCCCCATTGGAAACAAATTTTTTTTTATCGGACAATGACCGCCAGGTGAGGACTTTACCATAACTGGAGGTTGTGTCCTTTTTAATCACTTGCAGTAAGAGTTCAAACTCAGCATTACAAAAATGCACTTATCTGAAAAGCCGTGGCACAGTGGAGTCCGTACAGTTAGGTGAATCAGCACAACACAGTCCTGTGTTTTGGGTTTCACAATTACCAAACCGTGCTTCAGGTTTCTTTTTACCATACCCACACTCTGTTCACCCTAGGCGATCCTCATCTCTTGCGCCCACCCACCCCTCATGGTACCCATTACCACCGCTGTTACCCCTCTTCATGACATACAACAACAGCAATGACTGCAAACAGCCCCGCGGCACTTATCTGTAAGCTTTGGCATCATGGGACTGTTTGCTTCCACCCCCTCTCTGATGCCAAAACAGGAAGTCAACATCGGGCATCGGAGAGGGGGCAGAAGCAAACAGCCTCATGGCGCTGAAGCTTAAAGGTAAGTGCCGCGGGGCTGTTTGCAGTCATTGCTGCTGTTGTATGTCACGAAGAGGGGCAATAGCGACAGCAATGGGAACCATGAGGGAGGGGTGGGTGGGTGCAAGAGATGAGGATCGCCTAGGGTGCCTCATCTCCTCTTGCCAGCCCTGGGTCTCACAGACTGACAAACACACACACTCTTATCCATCTCTATCGCTCAGATGTTTTTCTCTTTGCTTTTCTTTCCTTCTCTCCTTTTACTGTGCTTTTCTCATTATCCCGCCCTTTGGCTGCCTTCATCCTTAATACATTGTTGCCTAATATGCATTATTGCCTGTTCCAAAACATGCTGTAGATTTCCTCATGTTAGGATTTATTATAGCTCAAGCTAAAAGGTTACAACTTGTGCTACAAACATATCTAATTTCTTGTTACTTGCACTGCTATTATCTCACAAAAGTACCCAAATCTCTGTGACTTACTGTTGCTTATTCAAACATATCTAATTCCGTGACTACACTGCTGTTATTTCACAAGAGTACCTAAATCACTGTAATATTTACTGTTGCTTACTCAATCCTTATTGACAGACGCTATTTCCAGCGATAACTCTTTAGCTGTATTCTATTCCTTTTCTCACCTTATGAAACCCATTAGTGCTACCTAATTCCAACATCTCCCAGAATGGCCCTGCCTGACTCCTGCCCATTCACCTTATGGGTTATCCTTTCCTTATTATGTACTTCCTTATTTACCTTCCCATACGCGCTAACACCGACCCATAACACTCCCATTCCAATAATCCACTCTCCCAGACACCTATACATCCCACCACATTTTCCCTATACCCATCATAACCCCTACTACCGTGCTTGTAAACTCAAACCTATCACTATAAATACCAACCTTATACTTAACTCTCTTTCTGACCTACCCCATCCCCCTCTCAAATGCACCCTACTCAATGCTCGCTCAGCTAGAAATAAAATCCCCCTACTTGCCAACCTTATTTCCAATTATGACCTTGATATATTTTGCCTTACTGAAACCTGGTTCCAAGACACCGACACGGTCCTAATAAACCAATTATGCCCCAAAGCATACTCAATCAGTATATGCAACAGAGCACATGGCAGAGGAGGAGGTGTAGCCATTATATCTAAATCTAATGTACAACTCACTACTATTGAATCTACCTCCACCGTAGGCTTGGACTCTATTACAGTCTCCAACTCTACACTATCCCTGCATCTCTTATATCGAGCACCTCAGACTGACTCTTCAGATCTCTCCACAATTCTAGACACAGCCTGCTCCCCCCAACCTGCCTCACGCCCTCTCATAATTCTAGGTGACCTAAACGTATGCTCCATATCTCCAATACAATCCTCTACCTTCCTCCAAGCAATGAATGCCCTCAACTTCTCCCAAATACTGGAACTCCCTACGCATTCCAAAGGAAACATCCTTGACCTAATATTTTTTCCACAACACACCCTAAACACTGACCAGGTTACACACACCATTCAACCTGTACCATGGTCTGATCATGCTCTCATCCTCTTCTCCTTCCCTTACTCCACTCACAGAAATCAACTTCCCCTCCAGGCTCAACATACCCGTAGATTTAAACAATTCAATGCGGCCACCTTTCTAGAGCACACAATCCCATCTCTTGACCTACTATATGAAAAGAGCTTGAACCATGAGTCCCATATTTCTAAATGGAATGAGATCCTATCTGCAGCTTCTCTACTCCCACCTAACCAACTTGCTCAAAAACACCATAGAAGAGCCCCCTGGTTCTCTACAAATCTGAGAACTCTCAAAAGAGAGCTTAGACGTCTTGAACGTAAATGGAGACGCTCTCAAGACCCTAATGCACACACTGCCTATACAGCTAAACTCCAAACTTACTGCTCTGAAACCCTCAACCATAAAAAAGAATACAACGAAAATATTATTCAAAGATCACTTAACAAACCTAGAGAGCTGTTCTCTATTACTAAATCCTTGATTAACGAGCCCTTACACCAGGACCAACCCCCAAAAATAACTGCACAAACCTTTGCCAATCACCTGATTTCCAAATTCCTCCCTCCCCTATCTTCTAATAACCCCCAAACCTTTGCTGACTACAGCACCCAACCACATGAGCCTACCCCCTCAAACTCTTGGAGCCATTTTGACCATCTTACAGTAGAAAATGTATCTAATGTCATAAAGGATTTAAATGCTTCAACCTCTGCCCTCAACCCTTGCCCTGTCCCCTGGATCAAATCTACCGGAAGTTCTCTCAGCCCATACATTCTGTATATTGTTCAAACATCCCTCCAAACTGGCTCTGTACCACCACCTCTCAAGAGTGCCACCATCCGCCCTATCTTAAAAGAAACAAAGCTTGATCCTACTTCTTACAGACCCATCTCTAGTATCCCATTCCTGGCTAAAATAACTGAGAAGCTGGTCCAAACTCAACTTCAGAACTATATTGATGAACACTCCCCCCTCGACTTATTCCAACATAGTTTCAAAAAGAACCATGGAGTCGAAACCCTTCTTACTTCCCTACTAGATTCCTTATACCTCCACACACAGAACTCTTCTCAAGGATGTCTTCTCATATTCCTTGACTTATCAGCTGCTTTTGACTCCCTCCCTCACCATCAACTCCTAAACAGACTTCATGAAATAGGACTTAGAGGCACAACCCTGAACTGGTTCCGTTCCTACCTAGATAACAGAACCCAACAGGTTCGTATTGGAAACGATACCTCCCTCCCATTCATCCTAAAACAAGGTGTCCCCCAAGGATCCAGTCTTTCTGCCCTTCTATTTAATATCTTCCTCCAACCTGTCTGCAAGATCTTCCAAAGCTACGACATTCAGTATCAGCTATATGCAGATGACATGATGTGCTTCACCCCTTTTAACCTTTCTAACCCTGACTTTTCTAAACTGAGTGAATGCCTAACTAACCTAAAAACTTGGCTTTCCCAACATAACCTCTTAATCAACCAATCCAAAACAGGTTCTCCAGGTATTTTCTAATCCTACATACACCCCACCTCCCACTCTTACTATCGGTGATCTCACACTTACTATAAAAAACAAGTGAAATATCTTGGTATTATCCTGGATCAGAACCTTTCCTTCACTGACCAAATAAAGAGAACCACTAATATAATATACACAAAGATCCGTACCCTCCGCAACCTCAAACCCCTCCTAAGCCCTAACTCCTTTCGTACTGTCTGCCAGGCCCTCACAATCCCTTTTCTTGATTACTGTAACCATATCTATCATGGCCTCCCCAAGAACTCTATTCAACCGCTCCAACTTGCCCAGAACACGATAGTGCGGCATATAACTAACAACCCTAGACATTCCCACATTACACCTGTCCTCTATCATCTTCACTGGCTCCCCATCCAATACAGAGTTCAATTCAAGGTCCTCACTCTCATACATAAAATCATTTCCAACGAGTCAGCTCCATGCCTCTCCCCTCTCCTTCTCTCCTCCAACAGCACAAGATCACGCTGCCCTATTACCAAAAACTTACTGACCATCCCTATAAACAAGAGACACTGCAAACAATCTACAAGTAACAAGGCCTTCTCCCTCTATGCTCCATCCTTAAGGAATTCCCTTCCTCATGAACTTCGGAACTGTTCAAACCACTCTGAATTCCGAAAAAAGTTAAAAACCCATCTTTTCCTTGAACATTTTCCCCTTCCACCTTAGCTCATAACCTTTACACCTTCCTCCCTATTCCTTCTGCAACTCTCAAATTCGTTTACACAACCATATGGCTCATTGTAAATTCATATGTAAATAGTTGATCTTTGATCTTTGTAATTAGTTCTTCTCGTTACCATATTTATTCATCGTTATCTTGTTCCATGTAAACAGTTGAAACATACTGCTAAAATATGTTCTATGTAAACCGTCTTGACTTGTAGAAAGACGGTATATAAAATTTGTTAAATAAATAAATCCTTCATTCCTTCCTTTCCCCTTTCTATCCATTGTTGTTAAACGCCATTGAGTCAATGTCTACTCATGACAACCCTGTGGATATTTGTCCTCAACTGTGTTTGGTCTTCAGTCAGGTGGCTAATTGTTGATAGCAGTATCCATATCTGCTATTATTGTATCGATCCATTGCATTGCTGGTCTTCTTCTTTTGGATTGACCTTCAAACTTGCAAAGCATGATGTCTTTCTCTAATGATCTTTCATTTCACATGATGTGTTCAAAATATGAAAGTCAAAGTCTTGTCATTTGAGCTTCTAAGGAAAGCTAAGCTTTGATCTCTAGTACTGACTGATTAGATCTTCAGGCATTCCTTAATATACATAGTATTCCTCACCAGCATCAAAATTCGAAGACATTGATGTTTTCCCTGACTTTCTTTTTCACTTTCCAACTCTTGCATCCATATGACATTACTGAAAATACGATGGCTTGGAGAAGCTGAATTTGTGTAAGCAGAGATACATCTCAGTACTTAAAAATCTTATCCAGGTCCTTCATAGCCATTCTACCAAGAGCAATGCCTCATCAGATTTCTTGTTGCTTGTTGTTTCATTATTGATTATTGAGCCAAGCAGGTTAAATATGTCTACTATTTCTATTTCTTCTCATCAAGGATGAAATTATTGATTTGCCAGTTGTCAGGATCTTTGTCTTCTTCATGTTAAGGTGTAGACCCATTTTAAGACTAAGGGCCTCTTTTACTAATACTTAGCTCAAGCTATCTGCCACATCCTCCATACTGCTGACAATACATTCCAAACTGCTTTCACTCTCCAAACTCTTCCTTTTTCCATGAGATTCTAGTCCCCTTTCTAGCTCCTTTCTACAAAGATGAAAATATAAAGAGACTTACCTTGGCACAGTATGGCGGGTTGTTTCTTATTTGTTATGGTTGAATATGTTAAAACATAAAGGGGATATTGTACAATAAATAAGCCATGTTAAGGATAAAAGGTTCACAATAGTTAGGCTTGTATAAGGAGATTACGGAGAAAGCTGCCTATTGGTTGATTAAGGTTCTCTAGTCTCGCCTTATTGTTAACAATGAGGGAGCTTGCGACTCACAGAATACAGTGAAGCCGAATGGCTTTAATGCCATGATAGAATGGGCAGCAGGTCTGCAACAATTTACCGCTCTATGGAGCCTTCTAACAAACGGTTTACAATAGTTAGGCTTAAGTTAGGGGATTAGGGAAAAAGCTGCCTATGAGGCGATTGAGGTCCCCTAGTTTTGTCTTATCACTATTAATGAGGAAGTTCGCGGCGCCACTCTGAGGTTGGCCTTTAAAAACACCTCCCAAGTCAGTAGCCCGCATGCGCGGCGTCTTTTCGCTTAAATCGTTTGAAGAAGTTGGGAGAACAGAAGGTCGAATAGGTTTGTGTTTGACGCGGGCAGCATATTTGTAAGTAACTGCGCATTTGGTCCTGTTAAATTCATTAAATGCACTTTTAAAAATTTTTTTTAATGTTGGGGTATAGCTAAAGGGTAGACACGGCTTTGTTTTGTGTGTTTGTAGGATCCACATTTCATCCCCTGAAGAACCGTATAAGGAGAAACGCTCCGAAGGCGCTGAGGGGAGGCGTCGGGATCAGTTTAAGCATTTGGATCAGTTTAGAGTTTCCTTAGGCTTCAATGCGGCAAAGATAAGTGATCGAAGACAATTGAAAGGATGAGTCTTTTAAGCCATGTGACAGCTCCGTTTGCGTTCTCATAAGAAAGATTTCTGATAGAGCACATGGGGCTAGCCATGGTATTATGTTGCCACTAGCCACTGAGGAGGTCATTGATGCTAACTAGCATATCTCTCCCTATGTTTGACGTTCTAGTCGAAGGGACAGATGCTATTATAAGTCTGAGACCTCCCAGAGGCTGTTAAAGATCATACAACAGAACAAAGAGAGATTTCTATTTAGTTGATATACTTTCCCAGTTTGTTACATTGAACGCAGTCACATTTTTTATAGCACAAGGATAAAAGGAGGCCTTGTGTCATGATCAATGCGTGTGGTGGGAATGTTTCTTGGAAAATGTGTATGAAAAGGAAAATATACCACTGGAATTTAAAGTGCTCAAAGAAAGTGAAAATTCTCTGCAAAAGATGAAACAACAAAAATGTTCAAAATGGATAACTGAAGAAACTCTGAAAATTGCTCGGAAACACAGAGAAACTAAATCCAGAGGAGAAAGAGAAGTAATCATGGAACTTAGCAGAAATTTTCAATGTGCAACCAGTCAAGACAAAGAGAAGTGCTACAATGATGCATGTAAGAATATAGAATCAGAACCTATTAGATGAAGAGCAAGCTACGAGAGTTAAAGAGAAAATTCCAGCCTTGAATTGAAATGCTAAGATGCTCAAAAATACACGTTGAATGATGCAGAGATCAAGAAAAGATGGAAAGAATACACAGTCATTATAGCATAAAGATCATGCGGATCAACAGCCATTTCAACCTGTACCTTATGATCAGGAACCTTTGGTAATAAAAAAAGAAGTCAAAGCAGCATTGAAAACACTATCAAAGAACAAAGCACCAGGCATTGATGGCATTCCTGTTAAAGTATTACTGCAATCAGATGCCGCTATTGCAGTACTTACAAGGCTCTGCCAAGAAATTTGGAAGACAATATCATGGCCAAAGGACCAAAAAAGGTCTGTGGCCCTGATATTCAGTGTCGGCGGCTAGCATGATTACACTGGCTAGCCATCGCCGCTGAACGCTAAACCCAGGTATTCAATGCCAGGGCCATATCCGGCCCCAATGCTAAGCAGTTAGCATCAGGGCATATAGCGGCGATACCTAAGGATACTCAGCCGCACTAATCGTGCTAATGTCACTGAATATCCTGCTTAGAGTCACTCACATGGTTTACAGGTCTGTAAACCGTGTAAATGCCTTTGAATATCGGGCCCTATGTTCATACCAATACTGAAGAAAGGTTCTACAACTGGCTACAGAACAGGATGGGGCTGGTGCAGAAGGCGGGTACTAAAATGGTCAGTGTTTTTTCCCATAAAACATATGGGAAAAGACTTAAAGATCTCTATAGCCGGCATTCTGAACAATGAATAGTGGGGTTGGATGTCAAACCCATGCTCAGCTCTGGGAGCCCATGCTGCCCCATGCATTCCCTGCACGTACAGAAATTTTGTGCAGGGAGCGCTGGATGGCAGGAAGAGGCGGTATGGGGCGATGTGGGGGAGGGGCTAGGTCCTGGGACATAGAGGCAATTCTGGTCTTGTCTCTGTTCATCTCCCGGCAGCGCGATAGATGCCTGGCTTATTCCACCCCGAAGGAGGAATAAGAGTCGGATACTGTGGTGATCGAGGCCTGCAGTCCCCCATTCCACATTCTCCCTCTGACCGATTATGGCCTTGGCTGCTCCCGCCGAGGGTCGGATGGCAGGGTAAGGGGCCCACTCTGTGTCCGGCCATTGGATGCCTGCGGCTTGTTGTGCCACACAATGCTACGGCACAACAGCCATAGCATTGTGCGGGCTGGGCAGGCAGATTCGTGGACGGCTCCCAGCATTGAACAGGGTGCATGCTGAGCCATCTAAGTGCCCAATTCCATAACTGCAGTAACGTACAGCTCCTGTGGTTGCAGAACTGGGTACAAGTTGGGCCTGTCCATGTTTTGGGCATCCCAATGGCCTGGATGTCCACCTTTTGGAATGTGCCTCCACATCTATACTATGGAAGAGGGGAGATATGATAGAGATATATAAATACCTCTATGCAGTTGCGTAAGTTACAATGGGGGGGCCCCGAGCAAAATTTTGCTGAAGGACCCCCATTGGCAGTGGCATATCCTCCTCAAATTGTGCAACTGTGGCCCTCCCACGTGCGGGGCCCCTGATGTGGTGGTGACAAACTTACTTCGTTGTGTTTGCCATGCTGCTCTGCTCTTGTCAGTCTGCTGCCAGTCTGAAGTCTTATGGTGTGGCTGTTATTGTGAGACTTCAGCCTGGTGAGGAACAGCTGCAGGGCCCGCAGCAGACTTACAGCTGTGCAGCAAACATAATAAACTAAATCTGCCATGCTGCTACCACCACTGCTGGCGTGGGATTTCTTTCTGCCCAGGTCCACCTGCATTGCGAAGGCTGCTTGGGTAGAATTTACACCACTGCCTCTGTGGCATAAATACACAGGAGACAAGCCTCTTTCACTTTAAAGAAAGCCCTGGATCTAGGGGTCGTAGGATGAAGGTGAAAGAGGATAGAATCAGGAGTAATCTGAGGAAATATTTCTTTATGGAAACGATGGTGGATACGTAGAATAGTAGAGACGAAGATCCAAGAGAACATGGGACAAATGCAGGGGATTTCCAAGGGAAAGGAAGGGACCGTAGAGCTTAGTAGTTGGTGTGGATGGGCAGACTGGATAAACTGTATGGTCTTTATCTGCTGTCATTTTCTCTGTTTCTTTGTTTAACCCCCTCACTTTCCATTCTCCCCATTCCTTTCCATTTCCGTTTACATACTTTCTATCACCTTCCATCTCGTCTTCCGCAGTGGCCTGACAGGCAGGAGGGAGGAGTCGGATGCCTCCATTTCTAACTTCGTTTTGCCACTGACTCTTCTCTTTCATGCAGATCAAGTAAGAAGGAATAGAGTTGGCAGTAAAAAAAGGACAGAAGTAGAGGGCTGTAGACTCCACTGTCCTGCCAGTTGGGTCATGGGGAAGAGGGAGCACAATGGCTGTTTTTTGACCCCATTAACCACGCCAGAAAGCAGAGTGATAGCAAATCTTCAGCAGTCTTGGGAAGAGGGCAAAGCAGCAGAACAACTATTCTTCTTTCCCTGGGCAGCAGCTTCTCCATTGTCCCAATGGCTATATTGATAAGAGAGTAGCAACGATTTTTCAGCCACATTGGGACAGAGCATTGATGCCCCCTCATGGATGGTATCCTGTGGCACAGCCTAAAAGCTGGTCCTATGCGGAATTCAAATTTCCCAGTCATCGCTCGTCATGTTGTCTTGTTTCTGAGTCCATGTAGCATCCGTACAACGTGTCCCCTGAGGGATGGGAAGTTCTTTGCTTCTCATCTCACCCGTCCTGGTGCCTGTGGCCTTTTCTTTGCCTATTTCTAGTGTTTGCTTTCCAGATTCGGTCATTCCTTTCCAGGACTCCAATGTGCTGCTCTCTTCTCTTCTTTCCCTCAATGTCCTTGAGGGCTGTCTCTGACTTCTCATTCTCCTCAACCCAACGCTCCCTTATGTTCTTTCCAGTGATTATATTTTTCCATTCGTTTGCTCTTGGTGTATTCTAAAGTTTGTCCTGATGCTAGGTTGGCCTCAAGGACACTCATGAGGGTGCTTGGCTGCTGTTGGACTGCATAGTCATAATGCTGCGATGTGATTCTCTTATTTCTTCTCTAATTGCATGCAACTCTTCCAGAATTTCGAGTAAACAGACCCCCCATAATTTACTCTTTAGATCTGAATGCTTCTGCAGTTTCTCCACATTGCTACATTGACTTCTCTTTTCTTACATGATTGACATACAGCCACTGTTGCTGCAGGATAAGTCACAATAAGAGAAAATCCCCGCTCCATCAGCAGTGCCCTTCTGGTAGCCACCTGATCTGAAAGCAAAATTAATCCAACGCAAGCAACTAACAGCATCCGAAAGAAGAGAATGCCCCATACCCCTGCAATATACTAGATCGTGAGCGAGCCATTCTCTGGCTGACCTGCCTGCTCCAATCAGGGCTGAGGGAGGAGCCTTCCTACCGGTCATCAGCTGCCACTATTAAGATCTGACTGCCTGCTTTAAACAGAAACAGCTGACTCTGATCACATCAAGCAGCCCATTACTGGATCGTGAGCGGGCCATTCTATAGCTGACCTGCCTGCTCCAATCAGGGCTGGGGGAGGAGCCTTCCTACTGGTAATCAGCTGCCACTATTAACACTAGAATCCCCAAAGTGCGTCAATTGACGCAAATACATCTTCGAAGTTGTATACCAGCACCACTGCTAGAACCATGTCAGTCTTGTTCCATGACTTTGTTAGCAAGGTCAAGATGTTCAAATATGTGCATCGAAAATTAATGACAGAATCACCACCTAGCGGGATGCCTAGAAACCCCAAAGTACGTCAATTGACGCACTCAATTGTCTTGGATGCGTCAATTGACGTACTTTGGAGCTTCTAGGTATAAATTCATGTTCTCACTAGGTGGCGCATCTCAATCACTGTTTACAGTTTTACTCCGACATTACAAACAATAAACACACGATGACGTAATGTAATGATGTCACATACTGCACGTATTTAACAAATAAGTAACTTCACATTAATTCACATCTGCATTTCATGCGAAAAGCAGTCGTCGTGATAACACTTTGGGGTTTCTAGGTAAAATTCCTTTTGGGGCTTCTAGTGTTAAGATCTGACTGCCTGCTTTAAATAGAAACAGCTGACTCTGATCACATCAAGCAGACCATTACTGGATCGTGAGCCGGCCATTCTCTGGCTGACCTGCCTGCTCCAATCAGGGTTGGGGGAGGAGACTTCCTACCGGTCATCAGCTGCCGCCATCTGGCGCGCCCGCACCTGAGGATCACACCAGAGGGCCCTTTGGCATGGCCCTTAGGCGCGGGACCTTAGCCACTTCCAGCGACATCGCCTCGTCTGGTATACAGGACAATCTGAACTGTGCTCTCTCTACTTTCTGACTCTCTCGTGCTCCATAACCTGTTGATTCAACTTTCTCCCAACCCTATGTTATGATTCTATAATTACATTTGATTTGCTCTTCTTGTCTCTCTTGTACTCTGCTCCTCCTTTCCTCCTCTTATCAGGTACGTTAATCCCAAGTCTTATAATGTTATAATGAGGCCTTTACGTAATCTAGCGAACCTTATCTATTTCTTCCCTTTTTCTGGTCTCCCTAGGCTTACTTCTTGCTCTCTTAGGCTTCCTGCGCTCCCTAAATATTTCTCTCATGTTAGGTTTAGGCCTTCTCGCAACATTTCCAACCTTGTTCAGATTCCTCTCCACTCCCCATCTGCTCTTCCCTTCTCTTGTGCCTTATGGAACGTTCATTCTATCTCTAATAAGCTTGCTTTTGTACATGACCTTTTTATTTCCCGCTCATTTCACCTCCTTGCCTTAACAGAGACCTGGCTTCTTTCCGATGACACTGCTTCTATTGCCGCTCTTTGTCATGGCGGCTATAAGTTTTCCCACACTCCTCGTCCCACTGGTCGTGGGGGGGTACTGGGTTTCTGTTGTCTCCCTCTTGTCACTTCCAGACCCTCATGCCACCTCACTCTCATTCCACTCTGTCCTTTGAATTCCACTCCATTCGCCTCTTCACTCCTCTTCCTCTCCAAGTAGCTGTTAGATAATTTCAGTCTCTACTTTTCTTTCTGATTTTGATTCTTGGCTTTCTACCTTTCTTCTTCCTTCCTTCGCCACTCTTATTCTTGGTGACTTTAACATTCATGTCGACAACCCCTCTGATCCCCTTGCTTTAAAGCTTCTCTCCCTTACCTCCTCACATAACCTTCAACTCTGTTCCACTGCCCCCACTCACCAACATGGTCACTGCCTTGACTTAATTTTCTTCTCTTACTACTCACCCTCCAATTTCTGTAACTCTATCCTTCCCTTTTAAGCTTTACTATTCATCATCCTCCGCCCCAGCCTCGTCCTGTCTGCACTAACCTATTTAGAAACCTCCTTGCTATTGATCCTTTAGCTCTTTCCTCCACTATTTCCTTATCGCTTTCATCCACTCTGCTTTCTAAATCTATTGATGAGGCTGTGACCACTTATAACACTGCACTCTCCTCTACCCTTGATGCTCTTGCCCCCCTCATCCCACGTCCTGTTAGGCGTTCTTCTCCCCAGCCCTGGCTCTCCCCCACTGCCCGTTATCTGCACTCTTGTGCCCACTCTGCTGAGCTTGCCTGGCTCAAATCCCGTTCTTATCCTGATTTTCTCCAATTTAAATTCATGCTCTTCTCCTTCCAATCAGCCATTTCACTTTTCAAACAAATCTACTTCATCCATTTGACTAACTCTCTCTCCTCTAATCCTCATCATCTCTTTAGCACACTCAATTCTCTCCTTAGTGTGCCTCCACCCCTGATTCCTCCCTCACTTCCTGCCCAAACCTTGGCTGACTACTTCCATGACAAAATCCACACGATCACCCTCCAGTTCCCCTCCTCCCTCTCTCCCCCCCCCATTTCCCAATTCTCACCCCCCCCCCTACTTCTGCTTCCCTTTCTTCCTTCCCTATGGTCTCTGATGAGGAAACGTCACTCCTTCTCTCTTCCTCCAAACTTACTACCTGCTCTTCTGATCCCTTCTCCACTCATGTCCTTAGCTCCATCTTTTCAACTTTTGTCCCTTCTATTTCTCATATTCTTAACCTCTCTCTCTCCACTGCAACCTTCCCTTCTGATTTCAACCATGCTGTGGTTACACCCCTCCTCAAAAAACCCTCACTTGATCCCACCTGTCCTTGTAACTATCGATCCATCTCTCTCCTTCCTTGTATCTCTAAACTGCTTGAGCGTGCAGTTTACCACCGTCGTCTTGATTTCCTCTCCTCTGATGCCCTCTTGGATCCTTTACAATCCAGCTTCCATCCCCTACACTCCACTGAAACAGCTCTTACTAAGGTCTCTAATGATTTGTTCCTGGCTAAGTCCAAAGGCTTCTACTCTGTCTTCATTCTTCTCGATCTATCTGCTGCCTTTGACACTGTTGACCATAACCTTCTTCTTATCACCCTGTCCTCACTTGGTTTCAAAGACTCTGTACTATCTTGGTTCTCCTCCTATCTCTCCCATCGCCTTTCAGTGTGTGCTTCGGTGGCTCCTCCTCTTCTTCAACCCCACTGCCTGTAGGTGTTCCTCAGGATTCCGTCTTAGGTCCACTCCTCTTTTCTCTCTAAACCCAATCCCTTGGTGCCCTTAACTCTTCCCATGGCTTTCACTATCATCTCTATGCCGATGATTCTCAAATCTATCTTTCTGCACCTGTTATCTCTCAATAAATCCAGTCTAAGATCTCACTCTGCCTCTCTGACATTACTACCTGGATGTCCCACCGCTGCTTAAAACTGAACATGGCCAAAACTGAACTCCTTATCTTTCCCCTGTATGCCTCTCCTCCTCTTTCCCCTTTCTCTCTCTCTGTGGATAACTCTGTAATCCTCCCTGTCTCTTCAGCACGTAATCTTGGTGTTATTTTTGATTCCTCTCTTTCTTTCTCTCCACATATCCAGCTCATTGCTAAAACATGCCGTTTCTTTCTATACAATATCTGCAAAATTCGCCTTTTCCTCTCTGTTGATACCACTAAGATGATTGTCCACTCCTTAATCACCTCCCATCTTGATTATTGTAACCTTCTCCTTGCCGGCCTCCCTGCGAGCCACCTCTTTCCTCTTCAGTCAATTCAACACTCCACTGCTCGACTTATTTTCCGCCAGTCTCGCTTTTCCCACATCACTCCTCTCCTCATCTCGCTTCATTGGCTTCCCATCCATCTCCATATTTATTTATTTATTTAACTTTCTTATATACCGCGTTCTTCTGCATCAACGCGGTTTACATTAAAACATAACCGTCCAGCACAGATGGTCTGCACTGGCTTCACAATATAACAAGGGGTATATGTACAGGTAATAACAACAGGGTAACTATGTACACATATATACAGGTAAATTGCAAATATCCAATTTAAACTTCTCCTCCTAACCTATAAATGTATTCACTCTTCTGCCCCCCAGTACCTTTCGTCTCTTATCTCTCCTTACACCCCCTCTCGGTTACTTCACTCTTCTAATAGTCTTCGTTTATCTGTGCCCTTTACTCGTACTGCCAATTCCAGACTTCACTCCTTCCAACTGGCAGCGCCCTTTGCTTGGAATAGTCTTCCTATCTCTGTGCGCCAGGCGTCCTCCCTGCCCATTTTCAAGTCCAGACTCAAATCCCACCTCTTCACTACTGCTTTTCATTCCTATCTTGCTCTATCTTGATCTCTCCATCAACTTTTGTTTACTTTGTCCTGTAACTTTTGTTATTTGTATTTTGTAACTTATTTTGTATTCTGTCTTATTAGATTGTGAGCTCTGATGAGCAGGGACTGTCTCTCTTGTATGTTTGTACAGCACTTTGTATGTTGCGGCGCTATATAAGTGTTTATTAATAATAATAATAATAATAATAATAATATACCAATCTGCAATCAATGCTGGAACATGTCACAGGATCCCCCAGTTATCCACATGGGATCCTACTCATGCCCCTTCTTGAATGTGGTAAAGATTCTTCAGTGCAGGAAATGTGACAAAGGTAATCAGTTCACGCAGACGTAAACAACAAAGAGGCTGGAAGCAAGTTACGGCTTAACCAGGCTGTTGGCAGATACATGACCTACAGCACTGGAAGTGGGTAAATATAAAGATGTATGGATGGAGAGGGGTTAGTTAAGGAGTACAGGGAGGACATTAAGGCATGAAGAGCAGAGGGTGGAAAGGGATTGATAATGGCAGCATAGGCAAGTTAGTTCCCAACTGTAATGGGCTAGAAAAGCCTATGACCGAATGGTCTGAAGGTAGTTAAGCCCATTCCATCTGCAGCAGGCATGAAACCATTGTTCCTTTCAAGGACAGTAGAATGCCTATTTTTTGGGAACCCCAAGTGCTGCCCTAACTCCACCTTAACTCTGCCCCTAGCCTCAGAGAGCTTCCTCTCCTGTTCTTTCCATGGGGATCTGATCTCTTGTGGGCAGAGGGAGATGGGATCCCCATGGGCAGACAGCTTACTTCCCAACTGTGATCAGCAGGGAAATTTTGGTAGGGCCAGGACCCATGTGGCCCATCCCATTCTGACGCCTATAGTTCTTTTTCAGGCCTAGGGTGATAGTATAAGTTTTTCATGAGTTCCAATTTATGTTGGAGTATGGTAACCTTATGGTCAGAGATAGAGAGTGTCCTGGAAGGCTGAGATGTTCTACTGGTTTTTGGATGTTACCATTTCTAATTATATTTCTATCTATTTATTCTTCTTTTCATGGACTGAGCCATTTGTCTTATGTAGACAGCAGAGGGTCATTGCTGGCAGATGATAGTCTATATCACAATAAAGAAAACACAGGTGAATGAGAGCTGGATTACAGCATAAGATCTTCCATACTGGGTCAGACCAAAGGTCCATCAAGCCCAATATCCTGTTTTTAACCTTGGCCAATCCAGATAGAGTAGTTACTCACCTGTAACAGGTGTTCTCCAGGAGCAGCAGGAATCAGTCCTCACATATGGGTGACATCAGCGCCGACGGAGCCCCCGTGCAGAGCATTTCCCCAGCTTTCAAAGAAAGCCTTTGGGAATGCCGCGCGCCTGCGTGGTCCCCTTCCCGCCCAAGGGTGCCATCTTGCTTAGTCTGATGACATAGCTAAAAGGCAGCAAAAATCAAAATGAAGTATATAACTGCAACTCCAGGGGAGGAGGGAGGGTCATGAGGACTGATTCCTGCTGCTCCTGGAGAACACTTGTTACAGGTGAGTAGCTACTCTTTCTCCAGGACCAAGCAGGAAGTCAGTCCTCACATATGGGACTCCCCAGCTCTAGGCTACCGGGATCCCAAAGCTGAAAAAATGGCTCCCTCTCAAGAGCCTCAGCATCCGTGATAAGGGCCGGAGGGTAGGAGTTGCCTAAACCTCAGAGAAATTACGGAGTACCGCCTGTCCGAAAGCACTGTCCCTTCAGGACTCTCTCTCGAGGCAGTATTGGGCTGCAAGTCTGGCTTGAATACCAAGTAGCGGCCCGGCAGATGTCTGCCAACGGAACAGAGTGGAAATGAGCTACTGACGCGGCTTTCGCCCTGACACGGTGGGCCGTGACTCGACCCTGCAAGGGAAGGTCGGCTGCCTTGTACGCCCAGGCGATACAATCTGCAACCCAAGTGGACAACATACGCTTGGAGATAGGTAACCCCAGTTTATTAGGGTCAAAGGAGACAAAGAGCTGTGTATTCCTTCGAAGCCCCCGAGTACATACTGTGTAAAAGGACAACGCCCTCTTACAGTCCAGGGTATGCAAGACTGTTTCAGCCCAGCTGGTATGCAGCCTGGGAAAAAATGTTGGAAGAACCACCTCCTGGTTGAGGTGGAAAGAGGAGACAACTTTTGGAAGGAACTTCGGATGGGTTGTATGGTCTATCAGAAACCAGAGCTTGTAGTTCACTCACACGTCTGGCCGAGGTAAGAGCTACCAGAAAGAGCGCCTTCCAAGAAAGGAAGCGTAAATGGCAAGTAGCCATCGGCTCAAACGATGGGCAAGTAAGTTGCTGCAAGACCACGTTCAAATCCCACTCAGTTGCCCGTGAGGATGCGGGACACCAAGGGGTGAACCGACAGAGACTGTCCCTCCACCGGTGAGTGGTGTGCTGATAGAGCACTGAGGTGGACCCAAACAGAGTTGGACTTAAGGCCTAGGTCTAACAGGTGGAGTAGATACTGCAGTACTACTGGCACAAGGTGAGAGAAAGGATCTTCATTGCGCTGAGTACACCATATCGTGAACCTATGCCACTTGAGGGCATAGGACTTTCTGGTGGACTGCCTCCTAGAGGCCAAAACCACCTCTTCAACTTCCTTAGGTAGAAGCAACGGAGCTAGCACTATCCTTTCAGCAGCCAAGCCATCAGATTGAGGGAGCTGAGATTTGGGTGCAGAAGGGAACCCTGATCTTGAGACAGGAGATCGTGCTGCAACCCCAGAGGGAAAGGAGGTTCCACCGACAACTGTAGCAGAAGTGGAAACCATGGTTGCCTCGGCCATCTGGGGTCTACCAGAATCACAGAGGCCTTGTCCCGGAGAATCTTGAACAGAGTTCGGGCCACCAGGGGCATGGGAGGAAACGCATACAGGAGGACCGTAGACCAAGAGATCAGAAAAGCATCTGCTGCCATTCTCAGGGGATGCGGCTGTCTGGAGCAAAACCTGGGCAGCTGATGGTTCAGTGGACTTGCAAAGAGATCGATGGATGGAAGTCCCCATCGTAGAAAGATCTGCTGGACCACCAGTGGATTCAACTGCCATTCGTAGGCTGGAGAATCCTGCTTAGCTTGTCTGCCAAGAAGTTCTCCTGACCAGGCAGATAAACTGCTTTGAGAAACATGCCTTGTTTGACTGAAAAGGAGCAAAGGACCTGCGCCTCCTGACATAGGAGCCTGGACCCTGTGCCCCCTTGCTTGTTCACATAGAACATTGCTACCTGATTGTTTGTCTGAACTAAGACAGACTGGTGAGAGAGGGCATGAGAAAAAATCTATAGAGCCAAGCGGATTGCTCGCAGCTCCAGAAAATTGATTTGGTGTGTGGCCTCCCGAGGAGACCAGAGGCCTTGAGTGCACATGCCCTGGCAATGTGCATCCCAGCCCTTTAAGGAAGCATCGGTTGTCAGCACCCCTGTGTGTGCTGGGGCCTGAAAAGGTACCTCTCTGAGAAGGTTTGGGAGATGTAGCCACCACTGCAAGGAGTCCAAAAGCGGTTTGGACACCTTTACTTTGTCTCGGAGGTCGCCTGTGGCCTGCGCCCACTGAGCTCTGAGGCACCACTGAGCAGCCCACATGTGCAGACGGGCATTCGGAGTCACATGTACCGTGGATGCCATATGGCCCAGGAGCCACAGGAAGTGCCTGGCAGAGACCTGCGAATTGCTTTGGAACTGGTTGGCCAAGTCCATCAGTCTGTGGGCCCTGTCCTCGGGCAAGTAAGCTCTTGCCTGCAGGGTGTCTAATCTTGCCCCTATAAACTCTAGGTTCTGTGAGGGGAGCAAAGTGGACTTTGCGTAGTTTATGACAAAGCCCAGATGCTGAAGAAGGAAGACAGTGCGAAGAGTGGCTTGTCTGCCCTCCTGGAGAGACTGGCCCCTGATGAGCCAGTCCTCCAGGTATGGGAAGACAAAAATTCCCTGATTCCTGAGATAGGCCGCCACCACCGCCAGGCATTTGGTGAAAACCCTGGGGGCGGAGGTTAGGCCAAAGGGAAGTACTCTGTACTGGAAATGGTTTCCTCCCACCACAAATCTGAGATATTGTCTGTGGTCTGGATGGATGAGGATGTGAGTATAAGCATCCTTTAGGTCTTAGGTCTCCATAGCCCATGTTCCCTGTAAAATAGTTATCTCCAAGTTATAATGCCCTGTTCAATGTAATTTCAGTTTGTTCAATGTAAACCGCACTGATGCAGAATAGCGTGGTATATAAGAGAATGATAATAAATAATAAATAAGGAGCATAGCCAATCTCCCTGCTGGAGGTAGAGCAGCAGTATCCCAAGGGTAAGCATCTTGAACTTTTCCCTCTGCAGAAACTTGTTTAAGTTTCACAAGTCTAGGATAGGCCGGAGGCATCCTGTCCTTTTTGGTACCAGGAAGTACCTGGAGTAGAAGTCTTACCCTCTCAGGTGGTGAGGCACTGGTTCCACTGCCTGTTCCTTTAAAAGACTTGCCAACTCCTGAAGGAGGAGGTTTCTGTGCAGAGGGAGTCTTGGAGGCTCCCCTGGAAAGTAGGAGGGGGGTAAATGGTGGAAGTGGAGCATGTAGCCCTTCTGGACTATGCTGAGAACCCAGGTATCCCCTGTGATGGCTGGCCACCTGTAGGCGTACAGGGTCAGCTGACCTCCTGTGCTGAGTGGAGCCACCGGTGGAGGAGAGGCTATGCTGTGGGAGTCAAAACCCCGCTCTCTGCTGTGCAGGAGCCAGAGCTGGCGGCTTGGGGGTCTTCAGCCTACGGGGCCCATGCCCCTGCCCCTTGGCCTGCTGGCCCTGTTGGGGAGCTGGAGAGCCCTGATATTGAGGGTAGGATTTGTAGGCAGCACCCTTCCTCGGGAAAAAGGGCTTCTTTCCCGAGCCCTTCTTTTTCTGAGAAGGGGCAGAAGTCTTCCTGGACAGCCTTGTCCTGGTGAGAGTCTCAGTCTCGATTTCCGCAGCCTTCTCAGTCATGGGCTTACCGAAAAGGTTTTGACCCCGGCATGGGACATCAACCAACTTGTCCTGCACCCATGACTCCAGGTCTGATGACTGTAGCCAGGCCTGATGGCGTGAACCGATGCTGGCCATGGCTACCTGACAAAAAAGCCTTAAACCTCTGCAAAGGTTCCTCAGAGAGGCCAGCTGAGAATCCGGCAATCTCCTTTGCCAGGTCTCGTAGGTACAGGCCCGTGTACAGCTGGTAGGTCTGGACACGGCAAGATAGCATAGAGCCCTGGAAGCACTTTCTACCGAGGGCATCCAGGTTCTGGGCCTCCAGGCCAGGGGGCACTGAGGAGTGCATCTTCTGACTCTTCAGGCAGTGCATGGCCTATTCCACAACCATGGAGTTGTGCGGTAGCTGCGTCTTTTGGAACCCAGGGCTCTTACTGACTCGATAAATGGAATCAACCCACTTGCTAAGAACCGGCGTCGAGGCTGGTGCCCCCAAATACGGAAGAGCAGCCGTTCCAGCATCGGAGGAACCGGTACAGTAAAGGCTTCCTTCGTAGGAAAGTCATACTGGAGGGCATCGAGCTCCTCGGCTCGAGGCTCCTCCTCAGCGTCTGCAGGGAAGGCCAAGGCTTTGGCCATGTCCCTCATGAAGTCCGAGAACCGGGTATCCTCTGGGGGGGGGACCATATCCGAGGTTCGAACTCCAGTGAGTCCGAAGGGACGCACCGTGTCTGGAAGGTGTCCGGGGACTCCTCGTCCTCGGTCTCCCACGCCGATTCCTTCGAGGAGGAATTAAGCGGCTCCGGCCATGTGGGCCTCAGTGCCACCCTCCCCGACGCCGAGGGTATCAGCGTTGATGACCTCGGCCCCGCACGGGAGGTCGAGGGGGACCTTGACTGAGGATCGACTCGAGACTTCATTGACTCGAGGATCGGCTTGGTCTCCGGGGTCGACTTGGACGTCGAGGTCCCGGTGGTCAGGGCAGATGCACCTGTCAGACTGGTGATCAGCACCCGTTGCTGTTCCATGAAGGCAGCCAAGCTGCTCTCCAAGGCCGTCAACTTGAGTCCAAGCTCAGCATACCCTGACTCGGGCCCCGATGACGTCGGCTCCCCCAGAGGAGAGTCCACGAGGACAACTGCACTTACATGACTCAGGGACTCCAGCTCCTCACGAGGTAACTTGGACGGCCTCTCCGACTCCGAGAGCCCGGGGCGGCTACGTGACCTGGCCCTCGAGGAACCAGGAGCCTCCACCGACGCCGCCCTTGCGAACTTCTTCCTTCTGTGCTCCCGAGTGGGAGACTCCCTTTCAGAGGAACTCCGACGGCACTCGGGATCAGACTCCCGAGATGTCGAGGCCTCTGACGAAGTCCGGGCCCACCCGGACACGGAGTCAGAGGAAAATCTCTCACGTTGATGCTGATGGCTCCGAAGCGCCTTCGACGACATCTTGCCGCACGGGCCACAGGCCAGCGGGTCATGGTCGGGCCCAAGGCAATGGAGGCAGCAGTCATGTGTGTCGGTGAGAGACATAAGTTTCTTACACCGATCACACCTTGAACCTGCTGGCAGCCATCGGGGGAAAAAGAGCCCCTGCAAGGTCAAAAGACCGGGCTGCCAGTGAAAACACAAAAAGAGCACGAACGCTAGTCACGAAGGACAAAAACCGAAAATCAAAACTCCGGACTCGATACTGGTGTACCGAGCCCAGGCGGGAAGGGGAACCAGCGTCGAACCGGATAAAGCATAGCGAAAATCGCAGGAAAATATCAACTTTTCCCGGGTGACACAAACTCACGTCCATTGGGCTCCGTGGAAAAAGAAAGACTGAGCAAGATGGCATCCTTGGACGGGAAGGGGACCGCGCAGGCGCGCTGCATTCCCAAAGGCTTTCTTTGAAAGCTGGGGAAATGCTCCACACGGGGTCCCGTCGATGCCGACGTCACCCATATGTGAGGACTGACTTCCTGCTTGGTCCTGGAGAAGAAAAGTATCTGTCAGGTTTCCAAAAAGTAGACAGATTTTATGCTGCATCTCCCAGGGTTAAGCAGTGGATTTCCGCAGTGCACTTTAATAATGTTTTATGGACTTTTCCTCCAGGAACTTGTCAAAATCTTTTTTAAACTCGGCAATTCTTGAGCTGAATTAGGTTCTGAGCAAAGAAATATTTTCTCCAATTAGTCTCAAATGTAGTACTTGGTAGCTTCATTGCATATAAGAAATGTTAAATAAATAAATAAATAAATAAAAGAAATGACCCCTACTTTGTGAAGGCATAAACAACAAATTCACGTTTAGTCGTTCTACTCCATGATTATTTTATAGACCTCTCCCAGGATGTTGTAGTTGAAGGTATTGGGTACTGTAAGTGTGTTGTCCGAGCAGATTTAGAGACAGAGTTTCTGGGTTCTTTTGGGGTTTTGGCAGTCTGGTTCCTCAATTGGTTCCTTGTTATGCATTCTGTGGCTGCCAGTTAGTATCTGCTTGAGGTCAGGAGGCCGTTGGTAAGCCAGGACGGAGTTGCCATCCAAGGACTGTGAGTGAGTGGAATCATTGTCTAGGTTTAGTTGTAGATTTGTGATAATGCTTTTTAGTGATTTTAGCTGGGAGCTATAGCAGAGAGCCAGAGCTGATCTATTCTTTTCTATTGCAGGCTTTAGACTCTTAGAATGTAGTGTTTTTGGAGTTACCAGCATCTTATTTAAAAGAACATAGAAAATGCAGCAGCGTGATTGTTGACCGGCTGCAGAAAATATGATCGCATCGCACCCCAATTAAAGGCGCTACATCGGTTCCCAATGAGATGATGAATTAAGTTTAAAGTGTTGGTGTGGGTGGGAAATGCCTGCCTGTTTCCAAATAAATGATAAATGCCTTCCCGTCGCTTAAGGTCTTCTGATATAAATTTGTTGGAAACACCAGAATTAAAAGGATGCCATCTAGTGGAGACTTGGATAAGGGTAGTGGCGTGTGCGGGCATGACTGTGGAACTCGCGACCACTAGGGGTCCGTCTAGCAGAGAACATTCGGAGTTTTACAATGTAGCTTACTATGGTAAAACAAAAGCCAATCCTACTGCCCACAAATCACATGCCCTAAAAGAGTGTTTTCAAAATTGAGGTTGCTTAGGAGGCTGATGGCTTTTGCACTGTTTTACAGCGTATTTTAACGCCGCAGGATTACTAACTATGCGATCTCTTCAGATTCTCACTGTACATGTAGTGGCTATGAGCATATTTTGCAAGTATTGCTGCAACTTCGTTGGCTGTCACTTGAATCTCAAATATGTTTCTGAGCTCTCTGAATGTTTTTTATGCCTTTACGTCTGCCTTTATCTGTACCTCTTGCGTTTTATCACCCTCTCTGCCCTCTGTGCTCTCAAGGTCGGAAGTTGCTCAAAGACCTCCCTCTTAGCTTGTAAGAATCAGGAATCGGACATTATCCTGTGAAGGCCCAAAATTGGGAAACTGACTGCCTGAGGAGCTGTGGGCCCTAGTAGATAGCTCTTGAAGGGTAAATTGCCGCTGCTGTCAGCATTTTAGCTATTGGGTTCTTACTATAAGTGCCATGAAGATTCATTTGTACATTGATTGTATGTTTTATTTGTCTGTCTAGTTTGCTCTCACCCTGTACACCATTTGTAGTTTTAAAATACTCTCTTATCATGCAACCTACAGGGGAATACTAAGGTTAAAATCTAAAATCACTCCAAGATAATTAATCTCACCACAAATAGGAATCATAAATGCTTCAATTAGAAGTGACCTGGAGGAGCTATAAGTAGCATCATTAAGAAAAATCATAGCATCTGTTTTTTGTCAATTGATTGCCAAACCGTTCTTTCCAAACCACGCAACAGTAGCTGCAAAAGAACTAATTATCTTTAAAGACTGAACATCATCTTCTAAAGAAAACTGCACAAACAGCAAAACATCTAAAATCAATGCCTAACTGAGGAGCTATAAAAATATTAAAAAGAATGGGGGCTAATGATGATCCCTGAGGAGTCCCTCAGTCCAGTTGTTGCCATTCTGGAAAATCTCATCCCACCCTCACTTGTTGCTGACGACCATCCATGAAGAAAGGAAATAATTTTACATTACGACTCTAGTGTCAAGTCTTATTTATTTATTTTGTTTAACAGGTTTTCTATACCGCTTTATGATTCAGTCAAAGCGGTTTACATTTAACTTAAAATGGGGGATATAAGATAAACGGAATGGGGGGGTTAAACTTTGACTGGGGGGGGTATTCAGTGAACGGAACAGGGTAGAGTTAACAGTTCACAGTGTGCACAGTGTAACAGTGGTGTAATTGGAATCTGGACCATGGGATAAGTATGTTTGAATGGTGTGATCACATTGCACAGGCATGGATGTTAACTTGTGCTGACTTTTGTTGTGTCTTGGTGTTCAGTTAAGTGTCCGTTCCAAAGTGTTCTGTGACTAGGTATGTTTTCCGTCTTTTTCGGAAGTCGGGGATGTTATCAATAGATTTTAGCTCCTCTTGGAGTGAGTTCCATAATGAAGGTGGGAATAAGGAGAATGCCCTGCTGCATGTTTGTTTGCTTCTTGCTTTAAGGGTGGGGATGATAAGTGAGTTTTTGTTGTTGGTTCTGCTTGGTCTGGTGTACAGAGCTTTGTGGATCAGGGTTTGTAGACACTCTGCCGATAGTTTGTATAGTATCTTAAATATGATGAGTATTCTTTTGTATTTGATTCAGAACTTAATTGGAAGCCAAAGTAATTGATTTAAAATGGGTGTTACATAGTTGTGTCTTGAAGCATCTGCCATTATACGAGCTGCCATATTTTAGGCTACTTGAAGGGTGTGGATTGCATACTTTGGGAGATCTTGGTAGGTTATGTTGCCGTAGTCCAAGTGTGGTGTTATTGTAGCCTGGCATACTGTGTGAAAGTCGTTGGGGTCAAGCAATGGATGGAGTTTCTGTATGACCTTCAGTAACACTGAGTGGAGAACAATGTCAAAGGCTGCTCAGAGATTTCAACCATGAAATGTATCTCAGGAATATGTCCTGACTGAAAATCTTGTTGAAACAGATCTAAATCTTTTTGACTGTCCACACAATCCTGAGACTGCAAAAGCAACGCTTACCCTAAAACCCTTCTTAACAAGGTTAAGTTCAATATAGTTTTCTACTTAGCAAATCCATTGAGTAAACCAAATATTCCTTCACAATGGAGTAACTATAGCTTTCTTCAGAAAGCATGGCAACTTAGCTTTATACAAGAAAAGCCTATATAGGCGTGGAGGAGTGGCCTAGTGGTTGGGGAAAAGTACCTAAGGTCAGGGGTTCAAATCCCACTAAAGGACAGCAACTTTGGGCCGGAAGGACTGGGGTTTCTAGTCCCACAGGTGCTCCTTGTGGTCTTGGGCAAGCCACTTAACCCTCCATAGCCCATGTTCCCTGTAAGTATTAGCATATGTGTCTCATATCTGTTGCTCTTTTCAGTATGGGGTTAGTAACTGAAGATATAGTCTGTTTAAAATAGCAGTAAGGCATGTTTTAGTCTTATTTAGTAAATGAGCACATTAAGATTGTTATATTTTGTTTTGGAATAGATAACCTTTCATGAGCAGGAATGGAGTTTGTGACTTGCGATTGAGACTACCTTTGTACAAGAGAGCATAAACATTAAGGCTGTCAGTAGATGATGAACCCGCAGAGCCAAGGGTAGCACAGCAGAAGAATACAGCAATAAAGTTCCAGAGGTTGGCTCTGGACTGGTCTAGCAGGACTCAAGGAAAGGTCATTAACTGGTAAGTAAAACGCCACCTTCCATATTGTTTTGCTAGATTAGTCTAGACAAGTGGGATGTACCAAAGCTACAACTCTACTGGCGGGAAAAAGACACAGCAACTCGCAAAACCCTTGAGCCAAAGGCTGTGTCCGCCCTCGCCTGAACATCCAAGTGGTAATCTTTGACAAAAGTGAAAAGTGATGCCGACATTGCTGCCTGACAAATGTCTGGAGGGGCTACCGAGCTCCGCTCTGTTCGTGAGGACGCTTGTGCTCAGGCAGAATGGGCACGCAAACCCTCCCGAACTGGCCTGTTCTATAACAGATAAGCCAAGGTAAAAGCTTCCTTAATCCAGCAACCTAAAGTCAGCTTGGCTGCCCATCAGCCTTGTGTGGGTCAGCAAACAGCACAAAAAGATGTTCGGACTTATGAAAAAAATTTGTAACCTCCAAGTACCAGAGAAGCACCCCCCAGACATCCACAAGTCAAAGATCCTTATCCTTCCCCCTGACACTGCTCCTTAGAAAAGGAGGGCAGGCAAACCACCTAGTTCACATGAAACAGAGAAAGCACCTTAGGCAAGAAGGCAGGCACAGGCTGAATGGAAATGACATCCTTTGGAAAAGACTGATAAGGATCCTGGCAAGACAGAGCCTGCAGCTCGGAAATCTGTCTTGCGGAACATATCATGACCAAGAAGACCGTCTTGGACATCAAATTCTTCAAAGTAAAATGCCTCAATGGCATAAAGGGCACTGCTATCAGGGCCCTGAGCATCGGACCCAGATCTCAGAAAGGGATCACAGTCTGGAGAGAAGGGCGCAGACGCCAAACCCCCTGGAGAAAGCACAAAACATCCAAGTGCAAGGCTAGAGACTTACCAGCCACCAGATCTCAGAAAGAGGCCAAAGCTGCCACTTGAGCCTTCGGGGTGCTAAGGGAAAGGCCCTTTTCCAGGCCATCTCATAGAAAGGCCAACAGAGATGGCAGCTTAGCTGCCTCAGGAGCCAACTGCGAGCGCTGCACCATTGCTCAAGAGGCACCAGAATCACACATATAATAGCTTGGTAGACTTCCTCCAGGTTCTGAGCGGAGTGGAGACCATCGCTAGAGAGTAATCCTTATGTGCTAGTTATCTCCTTTGAAGAGTCAAGCTGTAAGTGAGAAGGGAATCGGTGAAACATTAAATATTTCTGTAGAAATGGGTTATAGGGGCAACTTATGAAAAACGGTGTGTATAAATGCCCATACCATGGGAAATAAGATCCCAGATGTTGAGGCTTTAATGGAAGAGGCTGACTTGGATTTAATGGACGTTACGGAGACATGCTCAAGACAGTTATGGAAAGATGCTCAAGACATTGCTATTCACAGAATACTTTGGACACTCCCAGAGTCCATAACCATAGCTATGAACAGCCTACACCTGATTTACTTGTAAATAGTTGTATATATATACATTCTCACCTCCCCTTCCTTGTCTGACCTCCTTGTGACCCAAACAAGTCACACTGTAAACCACTTTGATTGAAGGATAAGGTGGTATATAAAACTGGTAAAATAAATAAATAAATGGTTCACGGACCACCATGACTGGGATATAATTATACCGGGCTATACTTTATTCAGGAAGGCCAGGGTAGGAAGAAGGGGAGGTAGAGTAGCGCTATATGTAAAAAATAATATTAAAGCTATAGAATTGCAGGGCTTAAAGGGAGGAGTGGTCTAGTGGTTAGGACAAGGTACTTCAGGCCAAAGGGCCAAGGGTTTAAGTCCCACCTGGGCACAGCAATCTCAGGCCAGAGGGACTGGGATTTCTAGTCCTATAGGCACTCCTTGTGGTTTTGGGCAAGCCACTTAACCCTCCATTGCCCATGTTCCCTGTAAGTATTAGCATATGTGTCTCATATCCCCTTGTGTTAAATGTATCCCCCAATTGACCACTTTGACCTGGTGAAAAGCAGGATATAAATACAGCTAATTAAATAAAAATAAAATAAAATAAATTAAAAGGAAGAGAAGAGGCACTGTGGATTAAACTAGAAAGAGGTAAAGAGAAATCCATTTGCATTAGAGTTATATACAGATCTCCCTTACAGGGTGTAGAAATGGACAAAGATTTAATAGAAGACATACACAGTATTGCCATGAAAGGAGAAGTGCTATTGATAGGTGATTTCAATATGCCGGATGTGGATTGGCACATCCCTGCTGCGGTGTCATCTAGAAGATCCTGGATTCTCTACAGGGAGAACTATTCAGGCAACTGGTAAGAGAACCCACATATGATGGGGCCAAACTGGACTTAGTGCTTACCAATGGTGAAAGTCTTTCTGATGTTATAGTGGGAGATCATCTCACATCCAGTGATCGCCAGATGGTATGGTTCAGTAATGGGACTAGGGCTGATAAAATCTATTCAAAAGCAAGGGACTTAAACTTTAGGAAAATAACTTTGCAAAGATGGGACAATACCTCAAAGAGTTGTTAGTGGGATGGGAACAGTTGGGAGATGTAGAAAAACAGAGGGCAAAACTGAAAGGGGATATTTTAAGGGCTACCAACCTTTTTGTTAATATGGTAAATAAAGGTAAAAGGAAAAGGAGGCCGCTATGGTTTTTGAAAGAAGTAGCTGAAAAGGTGAAGAAAAAGAGTGAGGCCTTCCTGAAATACAAGAGATCACAGAGAGAGGAAGACAGGCATCTATATTTGGAAAACCTTAGAGAAACTAGCAAAGTAATCAGGAAAGCAAGGATACTAAAATAAGAAGTAATACCCAATACAATAAAATGGGGGGATAAGATATTTTTAAGATATGTTGGTGAGAGGAGGAAGGGCAAAACTGGTATTGTCGGACTCAAGGGTGAAGGGGAGGAATATGTAGAAACTGATGAGGACAAAGCGGAATATGCAAAAACTGCTGAGAACTGCTTAACAAATATTTCTGTTCTATGTTCACAGCGCAGGACCTAAGAAAACACCCATAAACAGGAACAGAAGTGACATGGATCTCAAACAATTTTCAGAAGACTATGTTTGTGAAGAACTAGCTAAGCTAAAAGAAGACAAAGCCATGGGTCCGGATGGGATATATCCAAGAATACTGAGGAAACTTAGGGGCATTTTAGCCTTTTTAATGTCTCTTTGGGTCGGGAGTGGTGTCAGAGAACTGGAGAAAGGCACATATGGTCCCTTTACACAGAAGAGGATGCAAGGATGACATTGAGAACTACAGGCCGTTTATCTAAACTCTGTGGTTAGTAAATTAGAAACAGAAATATGACAGAAGAAAAAGACCACATGGCCTATCTATTCTACCCTTCCATATCAACTACTACAACTGAATTCTTTTTACCTTGAGAGATCCTCTGTGTTTGTCCCATGCTTTTTTGAATTCACATACTGTCCTCATCTCTGTCCTCAACCTAACATCACCTATCACACACCCAACTAGGAACTCATGAGTTACTGTCAGCGCATGTACATACTGTAGATAAACTGAAATTGATGTACATAGTTCCCCCAGTTGAAACAAAGTTTTACTTCCTGTTCTTTGTAAGAGCCTAATAGGAGCCTATTCGGCACAGATCCGTTTTATGTAAACCGTGCTGATTTTTAAGAGTGCGGTATATAAGAACAAAAAATAAATAAAATAAATACATCTCTATCACCTCCACTGGGAGACTATTCCATGCATCTACCACTCTTTTTATAAAGAGATATTTCCACATATTACTCCTGAGTCTATCCCCTTTCACCCTCATCCTATGTCCCCTTGTAGCAGAGCTTGCTTTCAAGTGAAAGAGGCTCTCCTGTGCATTTATGCCACGGAGGTATTTAAACCTCCTCTATCCTGCCTTCCCTCTAAAGTATACATATTAAGATCCTTAAGTCTGTCCTCATATGCCTTATAATGTAGACCACTAACCATTTTAGTAGCCACTCTCGGCACAGACTCCAGCCTCTTTATATCCTTTTGAAAGTGCAGTCTCCAGAATTGCACACAATACTCCAAATGACCCTCACTTGGTTTGCAGCTTGTTGTGATATGAGGGCATGTGTGCATCAGTGATGCTGAGGGCTAAGCTATTTATTTACATTCTCTTATATACTGTGCTATTCTGCATCAGTGCAGTTTACATTGAACAAACTGAAATTACATTGAACAGGGCATTATAACTTGGAGATAACTATTTTACATGGAACATGGAGGGTTAAGTGGCTTGCCCAAGACCACAAGGAGCACCTGTGGGACTAGAAACCCCAGTCCTTCCAGCCCAAGGTTGCTGTCCTCTAGTGGGATTTGAACCCCCAACCTTCTGGCCTGAAGTACCTTGCCCCAACCACTAGGCCACTCCTCCACTCCACTTATTGGTAGCTTAACAACTGGCAGGGTCTCACAAGATGGACAGGTCTCAGCTGCGGTGACAGACCAAGACAACCACCCATCTGGGCAGCAGCTGAATGGGACGGTGTTGGCAGCGGAAGATCACATTTCTGTGATAACAGCAACACACTAAAACTAAACTGCGTGGAAGAAGGGCCTAGCAATCTACTTCCATATCTTGCCATGAAAACCCAATGGATAGTCATAACAAAACAAGAAAGAACAACCCAAACTAAAGAGTAAAATTACTAAAGATATAGATGATAGTCATGGTTTAATGGGAGACAGCCAACATGGCTTTACTGTGACCCATAGCGGCATTGTAAGAAGAAGAAATGAAACTTTACATGACCGAAAAACAGTATAACGAGAATAAGAGGAAAGAAACATACGACAATGATGGTGGTGGGACAAGCGATTACAAAGAGCTGAAAAGATGTAGGAGAATATCACAGAGCAATATAAAACTGTCTGTGGGGCTCCATGGAAGATGGAAGACTAAGGAGATGAGGCGCAACGGTGGCAGACAGGAATACATTTGCATGTGTGCAGGGACTACTCTCAAAGCTTCTAGACGGAGTGGGAAAGGTTCCTGCATGGGGTTCCGTCAGCGACAGCCATTGTCCATGCAGGAGCATTTATGCTGCTTGTCCATGGAGAGCAGGTCTGCCAGTCGACATAGAGAATACTGTATTCTAATGGTAAAAGAAGCCGTTTGTGCATTATCTAAACTCAACAGAGTCTGCTAAACCCTCCCCATACTGTAAATCACCATATTTTCTCACATTTGTGTGAATGTCAGTGTCTAAGCAATTTTTGCTTTTTTTAATTTGAACTTGTGAATACCATGGACCATTACAAGACCTCGCACAGGAATTGTAACCCAATGTTGTTCAATTTCAGAATCCCAGTCTGTAACCCTTTTGGTGCTCCTACATTAACACTCAGCGCTTCTTAAAATAATCCACATGTTCTCTGCTATTGCATTCTTGACTCACTGACCAAACTTTCTTCTGAAAAGCTTATGGTCCAAATCTGAGTGGGAAAATGTTTGAAAACAATTCCAAGGAAGAAATAGCAAATACTGCATATAGTATAGGGAGTGAAGTACTTTTGTCCACTAAAGAAGAGCTGGACCTAGGCATGGTTGTGTCTGATGATCTTAAAGTAGCTAAACAGGTAGAAAAGGCGACGGCAAAAGCTAGAAGGATGCTTGGGTGCATACGGAGAGGAATGGCTAGCAGAAAAAAGGAGGTGATAATGCCTCTGTATAAGTCTTTGGTGCGACCTCATTTGGAGTATAGTGTGCAATTCTGGAGACCGCACCTTCAAAAGGATGTGAACAAGATGGAGTCGGTGCAGACGGTGGCTACTAAAATGATTAGTGGTCTTCATTATAAAGCATATGAGGACAGACTGAAGGATCTTAATATGTACACCTTAGAGGAAAAGCGGGATAGAGGTGATATGATTGAGATGTTTAAATACCTCCGTGGCATAAATGTTCAGGGAGAGAGCCTCTTTCAATTGAAAGCAAGTTCTGCTACGAGGGGACATGGGATGAGGGTGAAGGGAGATAGATTCAGGAGTGATATGCGGAAATATTTCTTTACGGAAAGAGTAGTGGATCCGTGGAATAGTCTCCCAGTGGAGGTGGTAGAGATGAGGACAGTAACTGAATTCAAAAAAGCATGGGACCAACACAGAGGATCTCTAAAGGTAAAAAGGGGACTGTTGTAATTGTTGATATGGAAGGACAGACTGGATAGGCCTTGTGGTCTTTTTCTGTCATCATGTTTCTATGTTTCTATGCATCCTCACCTGTCAGTCACCTCCTGTCTAGACTATTATAACCTCCTTCTTGCTGGTCTCCCATTGAATCGTCTCTCTCCCCTTCAATCTGTTCAACACTCTGCTACGTGACTAATCTTCCGCCAGCCTCGTCATGCTCATATTACCCCTCTTCTCAAGTCTCTTCATTGGCTTCCTATCTGTTTCCACATCCAGTTCAAACTTCTTCTGCTGATCTATAAGTGCCTTCACTCTGCAGCTGCTCACTACCTTTCCTCTCTTATATCTCCCCCTACACCCCCCCTTGGGAACTCCACTCTTCTGGTAAATCACTTCTAACTGTGCCCTTCTCTTCTATTGCTAACTCCAGACTTCACTCCTTTCACCTTATGCCTGGAACAAACTTCCTGTGTCTGTACATCAGGCACCTTCTCTGACCCTTTTCAAATCCAGGCTAAAAACTCACCTCTTCTCTGCCGCTTTTGGATCTTGATTCACCTGATCTCCTTTGTGTTTCCTGACCATTCCCCCTAGATGCATCCTATGTCTCAGCTACTATGTTGTCTGTCTTGACTAGGTTGTAAGTCTGATGAGCAGGGATTGTCTTTTACAGGTGTCTGTACAGCGCTGCGTACGTCTTGTAGCGCCACACAAATCTCAGTATTTATTTATTTAACAGGTTTTCTATACCATCTTAGGATCAAGGTAGTTTACAATTAACATGAGAAACAATTACTGCCCAAAACCCAAATGCTGACATAGTCTGTAAAAACAATCCATGGTAAATCAAGATGTAGAAGCCAAATCAGCCTGAACATTGAAATCCCACATAACTATCAGATTAGGGAAGTCAATTTCCACTCAATAAACAGTCCAATAAGTTTAGCTACCCTATTAGGAGGGATGCAATAGACCAAAGATGGGGAGTTAAGGGCATAATTTCAAAGAATCATGGTCTCCACCTTCCTGCATCCAACCAGATCCTACTACAGATCAAATAGGATTTCACTCAATTATATCGGTTGAGCCCTGCACCACTTTATAACTCAGATTTCCCAGAATCGTGGTTCTCCACTTATATATGAGTTTTGAAGAGGAAATCCGAACCATTTCCTCAAGTCATTCTATTCAAGGTCCATTTACTGTAAAAGTGCTCAATTCAGTCCATATTTGTGGCAGCTTGATATATTGCCATTTGGCTACAAGGTAGTCATGAAAACAGTTGATAATATTAAGTTCTAAGGTGGAGTCGGAAACAAACAGTGTACACTCAGAAAAACGAAGGGATATGAGGTGGGGAAATGCAGAACCCAAGAACTGTTCCAGAAGACAATGTGGTAAAACCGGCAGATACAAGAGGAAAGGAAGGAAAAATAGGGGAGTCTAGATGTGGAAGCCAACGACAAGTAAATTCAACTTTAGTTATTTGAAGCATTTGCTATACTGCTGACAACCACATTAGGAACCACCACCCAGGAAAAAACATTTAGGCATCATCGTGGATAATATGTTGAAACCCTCCGCCCAGTGTGCAGCGGCGGCCAAGAGAGCAAATAGAATGCTAGGTATCATAAGGAAAGGAATGGAAAATAAAACAAAGGATATTATAATGCCTCTATATCGTTCCATGGTGCGACTACACCTCAATATTATGTGCAATTCTGGTCGCCTTATCTTAAAAAGGATATAGCGTTATTAGAAAAGGTACAGAGAAGAGCCACCAAAATGATGAAGGGGATGGAAGGATAACCCTATAAATAGGTCAGGGCTCCTCAACCTGGAAAAGAGACGGCTGAGGGGAGATATGATAGACGTCTATAAATTAATGAATGGAGTGGAACAGGTAAACGTTGATCGATTTACGCCATCAAAATATAGAAAGACTAGGGGACATGCAATAAAGCTACAAGGTGACCTATTTAAGACTAATAAGAGAAAATATTTTTTCACTCAACGTGTAATCAAACTCTGGAATTTGTTACCAGAGGGGACCTGGGATATCCACTACTTGCCCCAATACAAGCATTGTGGAACCTGTCTTTCGGGGAAACTGCTAGGTACTTGTGACCTAGATTGGCCACTGTTGGAAACAGGATTCCGGGCTTGACGAACCTTGGTCTGACACAGTATGGCATATTTATTTATTTACCATCTTTTTTTATACTGCACTCTTTAAAATCAGTGCGGTTAACAGAAAACAAATTTGTGCAGTGCAGGCAGGACTTACAATGAACAGGGGTTTCTAACAAGGCTAACAGGATAACTATGTACAGACAAAACTGGCTGTCACTGGCTACGTGGGCCCAGATCTTGTGTTCTTATGTTCTCAAAGTTACTGCTTGGGTTAGAAATTGTTTGAGTGAGAGGTGGCAAAGGGTACAGGTAAATGGAGCTCACTCTGAGGAGGAGGCTACCAGAGGAGTGCCGCAGGCAGGGGTGGCTCTATCATGAGGCAAAGTGAGGTGGCTGCCTCAGGCGGTAAAGTTTTAAAGGCGGCATTTTGCCCCAAAACAGCCGCCTCACTTCGCCTTCAAACGTTAAAAAAAAAAATCCAAATGCTCAAATTTCTGCCACTGCCGAGTCTGCTTCTCGGCAGCGGCAAACTCACCTCTCCTTCCTATAGCAGCCACGGCTCCTGCTTCTTGGAACCGCGGCTGTACTAGCGCGAGATCAGCCAGCCACTGTGGAGCCTTCCCGTGCAGCAGCATCCAGCCCCCCCCCCAAGAAACTTCCTTTGGGGGCAGGACGCTGCTGCACGGGAAGGCTCCGCAGTGGCTGGCTGATCCTCGCGCTAGTACAGCCGCGGCTCCAAGAAGCAGGAGCCGCGGCTACTATAGAGGAGAGGTGAGTCTGCTGCTGCTGAGTAGCGGACTCGGCAGCGGCAGAAATTTGAGCGCTATTATTTTCCTAGGGGCCAGGACTGGAAAGGGGGGGGGTCTAGGACTGGAAATGGGCTGATGGGGGGGAGAGGTTAGGACTGGAGGGGGGTTGTTTAGGACTGGTAATGGGCTATGGGGGGCTAGGACTTCAAATGGGATGATGGGGGGTTAGGACTGGTAATAGGCTGATGGGGGGTTAGGACTGGAAATGGGCTGATGGGGGGGTTAGGACTGGAAGTGGGCTGATGGGGGGTGTTTAGGACTGGTAATAGGCTATGGGGGGGGTTAGGACTGGTAATGGGCAGATGGGAGGCTAGCACTGGAAATGAGCTAGGACTGGTAATGGGCTGATTGGGGGGCTAGGACTAGAGTGGGCTGAAGGCGGATAGGACTGGAAATGGGCTAATGGGGGAGGGGAGGAGAGTGCTGCTGGCCCTAGAAGAAAACTAGGGCTAGGGTACAAATGGGCTGATGTGGGAGGATGGTAGAATAGGACTGGAAGGGAGCGGATAATGAGAGGGTTGCCAGGGGAAGGAGGGGGCACGAAGGGAGCTGACACGGGGGAAGGAGGGGGCTGGAAAGGGGCTGACACCTGGGATGTACTGAAGGGGGACTGGAAGGGAGCTGACATTTGGGGATGGGAGTGGTAGGTGGTTGGGTAATGGGGAGGAGGCTGGAAGGGAGCTGACATGCAAATGACACTGGAAGGGGGATGGACAGAGGGTAGGGCGACTGGAAGGGAGCTGACTGGGGGGGTGGCAATGAGAGTGGATGTGAGCTGATATCTGGGATGGTATTTGGACTAGAAGGGGCTGGACAGTGGAGAAGGAGGGAGACTGGAAGGGAATGGACACCAGTTGCAGTCATGGGAATGCAAGGCGGTTGACATTGAAGGTACTGGGAGGGAAGGACTGGAAAGGGGGCTGATACTGGGGAGGGTTACTGGAACTGGAAATGGGCTGATGGAAGGAAGTGAAGAAAACAAAAGAAGAGATAAGAAAAGGCAGATGAACCATAGACCACAGAAAGAGAGCTAAGAGAAGACAGGAAAGCTGAAGCCTCAGATCGGGACCAGCATGATCAGAGAATAAAATGGTCAGACAACAAAGGTAGAACAAATAATTTTATTTAATTTTAGTGATTGGACTTTGTGCTATTTTACATTTTACACAGTATTGGGGAACTGCATCTCTTATTTATCTGATGTTGCACTGCATGTGGACTCTGGCTTCTTGGGGTTTCAATTTAAATTTAGTCTACATATTTTTACTTTAGAGTGTGGTTACTTATTCTGTACTTGGTGAGGGTCGATGTTGTGCGTGTGTGACTGAGGTCAGGTGTTCTGATAACATGAAGTTTGTCATAAAGATCTATATTGTACTGTAGTAATTTGACTTCTTCAGCAGGTGTATGGATGTTCCAGGGCCCACTGTAGTATTTACAGTGATGCTTTTTTTGGATGGGCTCCTTATGTGAGTTTTGGAAGTTTGTGCTGATATGATATGGTATGGTAGGTTTGCTCTTTGTTGTAGGGTTTTGTATTAGTTCACAATATGCCTGGAACTGGAAAATAGTGGTTGTTGTTGTTGTTAGTGAGATGATCAGAATCAGATTTTTTTTTTTTAAATATTGAGTTCTGTGGGTGAATGTCCTGGTTCTGCTCTGAGCCTACTGTGGCTGCAGAATATATGTTAAAAAAGAAAAAGCAAGAACCATAATGCAGTTTATAACAACAAAATAAAAATGAGTTATAATTTAGTTTTATAAACTGTGCTGTTGGTTCTTGCTGTCTTTTAGTTCCTTGGTGTGCAAACGGGACCGTAACTAGCCCTGAGCAAGCGGTGCAGCCGCACAGGGCAGAAAGGTTTGGGGGGTGCATTTCGGCTTCTGCTGTTGCCCTGCCGCTGCTGGCAAGACAATAGCAGGCAGACGAAATGTGCTCCCTAAGCCTTTTTGCAGCACTTTAAGCAGGTCTGGTCCCTTCTTTCTCCAATGCCATGTCAGAGTAGGGAGGGACAGATCTTCTTAAAGTGCCGGCGCCTTTCAGATTGGGCACATGCCCCCCTCCTCCTCCCCATACCTCTATCCAGCGCTGCCTGCTCTTTCCCTGCTGCCGGCACGTCCGTGAAAAAAACAGAGGGCGGCAGCAGCAGGGAAAGAGCAGGCAGCGCTGGATGGAGGTATGGGGGAGAGGGGGGGGGACTGTTGTAGTGGTTGATATGGAAGGACAGACTAGATAGGCCATGTGGTCTTTTTCTGTCGTCATGTTTCTATATTAGCATTGCTTTTCTCTCTTTGCTTTTCTTTTGGTTAGGACCTCCCAAGGAGCATCTTGTACACTCTTAAATCCTTGCTTGGTAGATATCTGAAGATATTCACATGACTTACAGCTTCTCTTATTTCCACTGGTACTGATTTATCCCGAAATTGATTCAGATCAAATGCAGCATAATCACAAGTTCAAAGCTATATTTCCTAATGTTACTCCTAGGTCTAAATCTTTGCTTAGAGCCTCATAGCACGAGGGCTTACTGTAGAAAATGTTTTCCACTGAATAAGGTTTGCCTTATGTGCATTCTTGATACATATAACATATCTGAATGTTTCTCTCGTGTTGCCCCACCTCTCTTCTGGGGGAGGACAATTCACCCAAATATTTACCTGGGTAAATTGCATGAAAGAAAATTTCCCTCCACAAATGCAGCTAAAAATCCAGGTTGGTTCCATAGTAAAGATACTTTTAGCAGCAGGAAGAGGAGACATCCCTGGAAATATTTTGGTTGGAAGAGGAAAAAGGGCCCCTGCATTCAGTTGTCAAATGTAGGCATCTGATTTTAGTCCTGTGTGCTGTCCACACAAATAACATTATGTTTATATTTCTATTTATTATTATTTAACATACCGTCTTTCATAAAACTCAGCAAGATGGTTTGCATTTTCCCAACAGTAGAGAAAAGAAAAGGAACTCCGTTTAACGAAAGCAAAAGGATAGAACCCGCCCCCCCCCCCCCCCCAGTGGCTTAATGCAGGGAAGGATGAAAAATACAGGTTACCTGGGGTAGATTGCTGCACTGCTGGCGGACGGTCAGGTGGTAGGTCTTCAGTCCCATCCTAAAGGGCACTTGCTAATTTGCAAAAGAAAACAATGCGAGGGGTTTGTCTCTGAGCATTTACAGAAGGCATGGTTTCAAGACATGGCGCCTGAGTTAAGTGAGCAAGAAGGCGTCTATTTTGGTGCTGTTTTATAAAGTTATGTAGCTTTTTCTGTGGCTTTATGAAATGCTAATGTAAATCCAGCAACAATAGCTACTACATTCAAAGAGAACATTACAGCTGCGTGCAACGCAGCTCCACCTACAGTCTGCCGTAACTCCACAGCGCATACTTTTAGGCATGACTTAATTTTATGAGACTCCTTTTTACGTGCAAAAATGGTTTGTAAAATGACCCCCTAAAAGTCCTGTGCAGTTTGCAACTCTGCTGTCTAAGAATTGCACTCTCAAGCTCCTTATGTGGGAACTGATGCGTTGCGTCCTCTTATGACGTTTGCATTGTCTCCTGCCACACACAGCGCATGTGCCCCTCACATGCGTCATTTCTGCAGCCCCTGCCCTTTACTCTTCTGGGCTGAGCAAGTAGTAGTAGTGTGTGAGAGCTTGTTTCGTTCTGTTTTGGGAGTGGGGGCTAGATTGCCAGCAGATACCTGTCCCGCTTCTCACGCCTAACTTGCTTTGGGGGTCAGCAAGGGCACCGCTCTGTGGCCTCATTTCCATCCCACACGCTGCAAGATCAACAGGCGTCCGCTGGTTCTGGATTTCCATTTCCAGCTCATTAAATAGAAATAATAGTGTTGGGGGGGGGGGGGAGCATTGAGGCCTATTCCCTGGCTCGTTCTGATAATAAATAACGCACATACACACACACACACACATTCTGTTGTCAGGCGCAGTCTCAGTTATTTAACGCTTCGTTATGTGACTCCTTACTGCTGTCACTCACTATGTTCCTGCCACTCAATCAGAGAGCTCCGTTCCCCTCCCCCTCACCTTGAGGTGAGAATAAAACCCTGTCAGAATAAAGGTGTCATTCTCATTCACTGCCTCCAGTTTTGTGCTCTGTGTCAGGCAGTCCTTGGAGAGACAGAATAAGATATGGGTCAATCAGAGGCAGTGTCCTTCCCTCCCACCTCCACCCCTGCTTCACTCCCTCCCTCGCTCTCTATTAGATTCAGGAAGCTTTCTTGGCTCGACAATTTGTAGATCTTTAGCCATAATAATATACAGGGGGGGGGGGGTGGATGCCACACGTTTCAAACCATGGAACTGAGCAAACCGACCTGCTGTTTTTCATAGCACATGGATTAGCTGGGCAGCAAGGAGATGTTCCCAGAGACATGTTTAAGTTGTGGAGGAGAACAGCCCCCGTGCAGCACTTTACCCCAAGAGAGCAGATGGAACATGCGTAGACGCTTTTAACGTGCAGCCTCTACACCGATTGCAAGAAAGTACTCGCAGTGGTTCTCTTTCAAACACACAATAAATTACGCTGACTCAAAGGCTCTGCTTGCGTTACAGCTACACAGGCTATTTGATAATTAGTCCCCAAGGGCTTGATATTCGAAAGGCATTTTATCCTACCTCAAAAAACAAAAAGTTCTCAAACCGTAGGCCAAAGGGCATTCTCATTCTATGGCCCTACATTTATAGAACTCACTGTCAACTACACTATGGACCACCCAGGACCAAACTGACCTCTGCAAAAAGCTGAAACCGCACCTCTTCAGACCTGTCACATAAACCCACCACCCAACTCTTTTAGCCTACATTAGGTACTGTTCTACCTCTTGCATGTAAATAAGTTATGCCTCCCTATCACTGCCCCCACTACTGTGATTTAATTTGCACACCCTTATCTAAGCCTATAACTCTATGTAAATATGTTCGTTACTATATGTTTCATGTTACCACATTCGCTCATTCAATATACTTTAATGAGTTTGATGCAAACCGCTTTGATACCATGAAAAGTGGTACAAAAGAAATGTTAAATAAATAAATTTACACAGTTTACAGCTCAGTAAACTGTGTAAATGCCTTAAATTGGGATATTCAACGGCACTTACACGGTTAGCGCCATCGAATATCCCCTTCTCACTCCCCTACGCGCCCCAGTGCTATCCGGTTAGCCCTGGGGCATGTCGGGGGAGGAGCAGAGACAGTGACAAGCGCTAAGCAGGAAGCACGATATTGCATGCTGCCCGGTTAGCAATCTGGTCCAAAACGATAGACGAGCAAAACCCTTGTCTGTCTTTCAGTGCAGGAGCTAACTGGGCAGCATGCAATATCACTGTTGCCGGTTACCTAATGCAGCTTCCGACGTGTGCGGCAATCCCCGATATTCAATGCGGGGCCACATATGACCCTGGCATTGAATATCCAGGGTTAAGGGTCAGCGAGCAGGGCTGTGCGCCGTAGAGATGCATACCTGATCAGAAGAATATCGGGCCCCAAGTGCTTAAGAAGGATATCTTCCAACATCTAAAGGAGCAAACATTTGGACTGCGGGTCATACACAACTGAATCCAAAAATTCTACTGCAGACGATCCTCTGGTTCCCTCCCTCCCCCACACTTGATAAATATCAGAGAAATTTGGTGTGACAGGACACAAAACACAAAGGTTATTACACACATAAGATCTGCCATACTGGGTCAGACCAAAGGTCCATCAAAGCCAGTATCCTGTTTCGAATACTGGCCAATCCAGACCACAAGTACCTGGCAGATTCCCAAAAAGGTACACAGATTCCATACTGCTTGTCCAATGGGTAAGCAGTGGATTTTATTTATTTATTTACAGTCTCTTTTATACCGCGCTATTCAACATCAGTGCGGTTTACATGAAAACAGAAAGCTTATATGGTGCCGGAATCTGCTCCACATTTACAAAGAACAGGTGCTTAAACTTCGGTAAAACCAGGGAAACTATTTACATATAGGCATCACATCAAGTCAAATTAAAGAGTATTCATAGTGCATTATTGTTTATATTATTTATTGTTTATAATCACTTGATATACCGCCCCCCCCATTACATTGAGGCGGTTTACAATAAAACTATAAAATATATAAAATGATTAAAAAGAAAAGGAAAATAACAATACTTTAAAAAATACTTATTTTTCTTAAAAAAGGATAGGAGAAAAAGAAAGTCAGGATAGAGAAGATAGATTGCAAATAGGAGCAAATCATAGGAGAAGCAGAAGTTACTGGAAAAGATTAAAAGCAGTGGAGAAAAAATGTGTTTTGAGACGGGAGCGGAAGTTAGGAATGGACTGTTCTAGACGGAGGTCAGTGGGGAGGGAGTTCCAGAGAGCAGGACCAATGTAAAAAAAGGCTGATTGCCGGGTAGAGTGAAGGTGAGCTTGAGAGGGAGAAGGGAGGTGCAAGCGATTAATATGAACTGAATGAAGACTGCGGGTGGTAGTGTGAAAGGTTAATAGATTGGATAAATTGTTAGATGAAGTGTTAGAACAACTTGCAAAACTGAAAGTGGACAAGGCTATGGGACCGGATAGGATACATCCCAGGATACTGAAAGAGCTCAGGGAGGTTCTTGCAGGGCCGTTAAAGGACATTTTCAATAGATCCTTGGAAACAGGAGAGGTTCCTCAGGACTGGAGAATGGCTGATGTTGTACCTCTACACAAAAGTGGTGACAGGGAAGAAGTGTCAAACTACAGGCCCGTTAGCCTTTCTTCGGTGGCAGGAAAAGTAATGGAGACACTCCTGAAAGAGCGAATAGTGAACTTTCTCAAAACCAACAGGATGCAAGACCCGAGGCAACATGGTTTTACCGAAAGACGATCCTACCAAACAAATCTGATTGAGTTCTTCGACTGGGTGACCAGGGAACTGGATCAGGGGCATGCGATGGATGTCATCTACCTGGATTTCAGCAAAGCCTTTGATACTGTTCCTCATAGGAGGCTTATCAATAAACTCAGTAACTTGGGGACGGATCCCAAGATGGTAAATTGGATCAGAAATTGGTTGACTGACAGACGACAGAAGGTAATGGTAAATGGAGCTCAATCAGATGAAGGGAAGGTGATTAGCAGGGTGCCCCAGGGATTGGTCCTGGGCCCGGCACTGTTAAATGTATTTGTGAGTGATATTGCTGAAGGACTGAATGGAAAATTCTGTCTTTTTGCAGATGACACAAAAATTTGCAACAGAGTGGACTCCCTCAAGGGAGTGGTTAACATGAGGAAAGATCTACAAAAGCTGGAAGAATGGTCTAATGCTTGGCAATTATGATTTAATGCAAAGAAGTGCAGAGTCATGCACTTTGGTAGCAGAAATCCAAGGGAAATGTACGCATTAGGGGGCAAGAGGTTGGTGTGCATGGATCAGGAGAAAGACCTTGGTGTGATAATTTCTGAAGATCTCAAGTGCGACAAAACAGTGCGACAAGTTGGTGGCAAAAGCCAGGCGGATGTTGGGCTGCATACAAAGAGAAATTACCAGCAGAAAGGAAGAGGTACTTATGCCACTGTACAAGTCACTGGTGAGGCCTCACCTGGAATACTCTGTTCAGTTTTGGAGACCATATCTTGCAAAGGATGTAAAAAGACTGGAAACTGTTCAGAGGAAGGCAACCAAAATGATTTGGAGCCTGCGTCAGAAGCCTTATGAGAAGAGACTAGAAGACTTAAACATGTACACTTTGGAGGAGAGGAGGGACAGGGGAGATATGATTCAGACCTTTAAATACTTAAAGGGAAATAATGAACAAACAAACCTCTTCCAAAGACGGGGAAGCTGTAAAACTAGAGGTCATAACAGGAGGCTGCAATGTGGCAAATTGAAAGGCAATGTCAGGAAATACATTTTTTACTGAAAGGGTGGTGGATGCTTGCAACGCCCTCCCAATGGAAGTGGTGGGGGCAAACATGGTGACGGAATTAAAAATGGCATGGGACAGACACAGTGGATCCCTTTACAGCAACAGGATAAAATCAAAATAAATTGATCCATCTAAATTCTCAACAAATAGGGGTGTCCTACATGGAGTGGTGGGTTCACCCCTAAACAAAGACATGGGGAGGGGTGGCCTGCACGGAGCGGCAGGTGCAACTACTCTTGCCATCATACTGGGCAGACCAGATGGACCATACGGGTCTTTATCTGCCGTCATTTACTATAAATACTGAGGTGTGTGCAGATAAATAGCCCGATGGACAAGAGTGAGGATCTTAAACTGAATTCGAAAGTTTATTGGCAACCAGTGAAGATGCTGAAGAATGGGAGTGATATGGTCACGGGGAGAGGCATGGAGGATCATCCGAGCTGCAGTATTCTGTATGAGTTGTAATCGGTGGCGCTGGTATTGGAGAATGCCAGCATAAACAGGATTGCAAAAATCTAACCTAGTGATAACTAAAGAAAGTAAAAGGATGGAAAGAGCCTGAGGGGAGAGAAATGGTCTGATGGCACAGATTTGTCTAAGGCAATGGAAAGAGCGACGGGACACCTGGGAAATGTGATCATGAAACGAAAGATTACTATCAAGAAAGACACCTAAATACCGAAGCTTAGAGACTAGAGAAATTGAGGTACCCGAAAAAGATGGAGCAAGTGATGGAGCAGTAGAGCTGTGGGGAAACCATATAGCCGCGGTTTTAGAGATATTCAACACAAGACAATTTGTAGAGAGTCAGGAAGAGACCATAGATAGACAGGCATTAAGGGGAGCAATATCAGGTTGAGAAGAGGATGTGTGGTGTAGAAGAAAGATATCATCTGCATAGTAGTAACCCGAAATACCCGATTGCTGTATCAAAAGGGCAAGGGGGGGTCAGAAACAGATTAAATAAAAGAGGAGCCAATATAGAGCCCTGAGGGACACCGCAAGAAAGAGGAAAGGCATCAGTAGAGATAGAGGAGGAAGTGACTGCAAAAGACCGGGAGTGTAAGTAAGAATAGAATCAGTGGTAAACAGTACCCCGGAGACCTGCATCCCGTAATCGAGCAAGAAGAAGAGAGTGATCCACCAGATCAAGGGCAGCAGAAAGATCTAAAGAGACCGCCACCGTGATGTCACCACGATCGTGAGATGAGTGAATTTCGTTCAGAACTGCTGTAATAATGGTTTCGACACTATGTCCGGTCCGAAAGCCGGACTGCCGAGGGTGCAGAAATTGCGTGGAATCTAGATGGTGTGAGAGCTGGGAGAAAACTGCCTTTTCCAAGAGCTTTGATGCATAAGGAAGATTAGAAACAGGTCGATAATTTGCTGGCACAGAGGGGTCCAAAGATGGATTTTTAAGCAAGGGCCGGACGACAGCATGTTTCCACGGGTGAGGAAATAAGCCAGAGGACATACTAGAATTGATAATAGTCAGGAGTGGATGCAATAGATCAGGAGAAGAATCAGAAAACCAACTGGAAGGTATAGGATCTGATAAACTAGTGGTTTTATGAGAAGTGGACAGAAGCTTAATGAGTTCTGAGGAGGATATGGTACGAAAATTAGACCAGACATGAGAAAGTGACGGGGAGGATAAAGGTGAAATAGGAGGGGGGGAAGACAGAACTTGAGGACAAGAGGGAGGTGAATTGGAACACCGTCGCTGCATCACAGTTTCATCCTGTTCATAATGTGCAGTTTCCACCCCCTCTGACGCTGCTTCTGGTTTTGGAGGGCGATGGAAATGGCGCACTGTGCACAGGAGGAAACTGTGATGCAGCGACGGTGTGTTAGTAAGCTCAGCATCACAGTTTGAGGGCTATTGATGTTGCTGCAGGCCCTGGAGAGCAGTGGCAATGGGTGCCCTCTGGGGGTCAATGCCCTAAGCAACTGCCTAGTTCACCTGGTGGTAGCGCAGACCCTGGACTTCTCCTCTCTTAGTACCTCTCCATCATCTAATGGCTCAACTGACTCCCTAACAGGCTTTTTGCTTCAAACATACCTAAACAAGTTTTTATTCTAAGCTTTTGCTTCCTGGCAAACTTCTTTTCAAGCTTTCTCCTTACCTACCTTATCAGTGCTTTTCATCTGACTTGCCATTGCTTATGCAATTTCCTGTTTTCTTCAAGCGTTCCTTTATCCATCTTTTGAAAAATGTTTTTTGGGCTGTAGGAACCTCTCTCACCTCGTCTTTACACTGTGCTGGCACGGTTTGGTCTTCCTTCCACTTTTTTTAAAGCATGGGAGATATCTGCTCTGGGCTTCCAAGATGATAGTTTTATACAATGTCCAGGCTCAAGTAAACTCTTAACCTTTGTAACTACTCCTTTTGTTTTTTTCATAACCATTTTTCTCATTTTATCATAATCTTCTTTTGCAAGTTACATGCTGAAAGACTACAGTAGATTTCCTTATTATCCTTCCTCCATTTATTAAATCAAATTTGATCACGTTATGATCACTATTGCCAAGTGGCCCTAATACCATTTTCTCTCGTACCAGATTCTATGTTCCCCTAACGACAAGGTCTAAAATAGCTTCCCCATGAGTCTGTTCCATAAAGCAGCTGGTTCAGGAATAGGAATATCTAGAAATTTTATCTTCCCATTGCATGTCCTGCTGTAACATTGACTCAGTTAATACTGGGGTAATTGAAATCACCCATTACTACTGTGTTGCCAATTTTGTTAGTTCCCCTAATTTCTGTTAGCATTTTATCATCTAGCCAGGAAGACAACAGTACACCCCCACGCTGTCCCCTTCCCATCTCAAGTGGGATACCTACCCCTAAAGATTCTACGGTGCATTTTGTGTCCTGCAGAACATGTAGCCTGTTTGATTCAATGCCTCTGGAAGGTGTAGTTCTACCCCTCCATCCATTTCATCTACCCTATCTTTGTGATACAATTTGTATCCAGGTTTCACAACGTTCCATTGGTTATCCTCCTTCCACCAGGTCTGATTATATCTAACCTTTCATTCAGTGCTATATTCTCTGACTCGCCCATGTTTTGTGCTCATATTGACAATCTGCTTATCAGTTGATGGGGTAAACTGAAATCTTTCAACTTTGTCTGCTTTTTACTAAAAGGCATCTGGATTACTTTTATGTTTATTGCAAATACAGTAAGAGGTATTAAAAATAAGAGTAAAATAAAATGATAAAGAATAGAAAAGACATTAATAAGGACAGTTCCTGGGCTCTGGTGTTGCCCCATAATTTTCTTGGCCAAGTCACCTGTCTTACCTGGTGTCAGGACAGGATCTACGTTGCTGATCTCGCTGCAGGTTCTCCTCTTTCCTCTGGAATTATACATGGGGTTTCCTGCTCAGTTTTGTCTGTGAAGTCTTGGATTTTTTTCTCATGGCTTAGAGAAATGTGCATGTATATTATTTTTGTATTTTGTGTGGTGCAAGAGGAAAGTGCCATAACAGGTTAGACCAAAGATCCATCAAACCCAGTATCCTTCTTCCAACAGTGACCAATCCAGGACACCAGTACCTGGCAGAATCCCAAAAAATAGTTGAATTCCATGATGATTACCCCCATGAGTAAGCCATGGCTTTCCCCAAGTCTACCTGGTTAATAACAGTTCCTCCAGGAATGTGTCCAAATGGTTATTAAACCCAGTTATGCTAACTGCTTCTAGCACATTCTCCAGCAATGAGTTCCAAAGCTTAACTATGCATTGTGGGAATTTCTCCACTTTTTTTTAAAATCTAACTTCATGGCATGTCCCCTAGTCTTTGTACTTTTTGAAAAAGTAAATGATTCAGGTTCACCCGTTCCACTCCACTCAGGATATTATAGACCCCTATCATATTTCCGCTCAGCCGTTTCTTTTCCAGACTGAAGAGCTCTAACCTCTTTAGGGGTATCCTTCCATCTGCTTTATAATTTTGGTCATCCTTTGCTATCTTTTCTAATTCCACTATATTTTTTTTGAGATGCGGTGGCCAGAATTGCACATAGTTCTCAAAGTGCAATCGCACCATAGAGCAATATAGAGACGTTCTGATGTCCTCTGTTCCTTGTCTAATAATTCCTCACATTCTGTTTGCTTTTTGGAGCACTGCTGACATCAAGCCATGGATTTTAATGTGTTGTCCATGACAGTGCTTAGATCCTTTTCCTGTTTCCATTTCTCATTCTTGCACTACACAGCGAATCTGGCTTCGTTTTGCCTGAACCTTTCTCTTTTTAGTCTGCAGTGGCTTATGCTGTATTTGGTGATGGTCTGTCTGCGCCTTGCATCTGTGACCAAGTTCATGTATGTTGCTAATGTGTAGCAGTCCAGCTTGTTTTATTTTCCTGGGATAATAGTGTTCATTGGGTTAATTTTGTACCTACCATTACAGGAATGAACCTTGTTCCTGAGCCAGGAAACGCCAGAAATTCTGTCTCTTGGATTCACTGCTAATGTTTGTCTTAACACTTGCATCATGCCAATGAGAGCACAGAAGGTGAAATATGTATAGATAACAAATATATTATGATTAGGGTTGCACATTCCTTTGAAATGACATGGCAAATGAAAATGACATGTCTCATGTTGTTTCATGTCTTTTTAACCCAAAATGACAAGAAAATCCCTAAAATTTCATTTTTCTTCTGTGTCTTCAGTAGTGTGCACTATTAACATTGCCCCTGAAATGAAAAAAAAGGTCCCCAAATAAAACAAAATCCTCATTAATGACATGGAAATTTTGGTGCTCATCCGAAATCCAGATGCCACTGGAAGTTCTGGGCTTCCAAATACATTTGGGAGAATTTCTATACGTTTCAGCCACATTCTGCCAGTGGGAGGCCTATTGATGTTTTTTGTATTGGGGTAGTCTGGCCTCGCCCCCCCCCCCCCAATCTCCACCCACCTCTAAAGGTTGGGGGACCGAGGAGATGCTCACTCTCTCCTGCCTCCAGCACCTCCATCTTCCAAAATGATGGCGCCTAACCACAGTGGGGCAGATCGGCGCGCTGCTAGAGGTCAGCCTGCCCTTATTAAAGAAGCATTGCCTGATTTGGCAAATGGACCCCTAGTGGTGTGTTCTGACACAGTGCTATGGGCCCGGCGCTGCAATTTTGGAATATGGCGGCATGAGAGGAAGGAGCCAGTGAACATTGCTCCTTTCAGGGGTTGCACTTGGATCATGGGCTTAGGTGCTAGTGCTCCCTTGCTGCATTTTTACTCTAGCCATGAGCTGGCATCAAGATTCAGTGCTACAAGAAAGGTAAACAAAGACACTAGACAGTAGCATTTTTTTACATTCGGAGGAATTTTCTATTCAGCAATTTTCATGCCTTTTGCCTGTGCACTGTGCGACCCTTTAGTGCAGTGGCTTTACCACTGATTTGTCTATGCTAAAATTACCTATTGCATCAGAAGTAAGATTAGCACGGGAAAAACAGAAGTAAACCACTGCATGAAAGGATAGTGCAACTTACTGTATTCAGACTTCTGTGTGTTGGCCATTGCCAGCATAAGAACATGAGAAATGCCATACTGGGTCAGACCAAGGTCCATGAAGCCCAATATCCTGTTTCCAGCAGTGGCCAGTCGAGGTCATAATACCTGTCAGGTTCCCAAAAAGATACACAGGTTCCACAATGCTTGTCCCATAGGTAAACAGTGGATTTTCCTGGTCCTCTTTAATAATGGTTTAAGGACTTTTCCTCCAGGAACTTGTCAAAATCTTTTTAAACCCAGCTACACTAACAGCTTTTACTACATCCTCTGGTAATGAACTCTAGAGTTTGATTATGCATTGAGTGAAAAAATATTTTCTCCAATTAGTCTTAAATATGCTATATTGTAGTTTCATTGCATGTCCCATAGTCTTTGTACTTTTTGAAGGGCTAAACAACCAATTTACGTTTTGTACAGATTCCCCAGTCCACGTTTCTGCGTGAATCAGTCAGGAAATCTTGTATCCATCTCAGGAGATTGTCGTTTGTGGTGACAAGCAAAGTCACATCAAATTAAAAAAAAGGAAGGAAAGGAAAGAAAGGCTAAACTCCAAAGCCTGGTTAGTGAGAGTCCCTTGGCTGCTATGTGCAGACGGTGAGAGTCAGATAGGAAAGTGCGAGCCCTGAGCTGTGCTTGATTATTCCATGATACGAGAGGAGGGGAGGGGGGAGGGGGGTAAGGAACGAAGTGGTGTCAAATGGCTCCATGATGATATACTAATAGTTTAGGGATATTCAAAGTGATCAATGTGGTTAAGTACTGCTGAATATCTGCAGGTTTTGCAGCTGCGTCCAGACATTCCAGGGATAGGATGGAGACAACGGCCGGCAATAACCAGGCAGCAACACTATTGAGTCGCCGCCCATGGCCAACATGAGGCACCTGCTCTTTTGCCGCTGAAGCTGACCGGGCAGCTGCTGGACATCGACGTTGCCCATTTAGCAGCTTTGCTATCCGGCTGACCTGGGTATTCAGTGCTGGTGGCTGGATACTGTCCAGGGCTTTCATTCAGCTGTGTCAGCTAGCCACTTTAGCCGTGTTCACCACCACCGCTAAATGTCTGGCCCTTAGGGTTCTCAGCCCACCTTTCCTAATAATGGTCATGGCAACTGGCATCATTTTCAGAGGTCAGGTATAATTAGTCCCTGTCTCAAAGAGCTTATAATCTAAGTAGGTATCCGAGGCAGCGGGATATACAACGACTTGCCCATTTGAACCTTGATTTCCAGGTTCTCTTTAATCATGACGCCACTAGTTCTGCAACTGTAATGACTCCAGATGGAGAGAGAAGAAAAACCCTGTGATGGTTAACAATCAGGGAACTAATCACTCCAGCACTGAGGGTCATTGAGGCTGCCCAGGCACCTCTTCTTCGCTTTCCTCACCAGACAGGTCAGCTGGCACCTATCCCTCAATTCATACGAGTGCTACTGGGAATGCCACTTCTCAGCACGTGTGATGCTGGGGGCAGCAGGTGATGATTCAGAAACACTTCTTCATCCGTGTCTGATGCACTTCTACACACTGGAATACACCAAACATGCAGCCTCTCCTGGAAATTCAGCATCAGCTCTGCCAAATTCACTTATGCTTGTCTGAGACAGAACAACTATGTGATTGATGCTATAGATATTAGAATTAAGACAACAGAGTGACTCACCTGTTGCTTGTGATCTGGATCCAGATATCTAGCCCGGGGCTTCTCTGGGGTGGCATAGAAAAGGTTAAATATCTTCTTCTGCTGCAGAAAGGCTTTCTCAGGGTTTTCTTTTGTTGCAAGGCACAATGCGATAGATTTAATGTTAGGAGCTTGCGCAAAGAATTATTAATAAAAGAGACGGTTTCTCAGTGCTGCAAGTCCCCTGCCCTCTGCCCAGTGGGGGTTCCTGCACAATACAGAGCAAACCCTCCAACAATGCACATCTTAGCTTCCACCCATAAATGCCAAGAAGCAGCCTAAATTGGGTATACACTGGCCGTATTAAACAGAGGCAGAAAGGTAGATGTGTAGCTCACCTTCTGCCTTTATAAGAGTACAAGGCTCAGTTTTGGGCAGAAGCTAGCATCGTGTACAGTAGCTATAATTTGGATTATTCTTCTCTATGTACATCACTTTGCATTTGTCCATAGATATTTAGAATATAAACACACCAAATGAACCCCAGACCAACAAATAAACTCAAAATATCCGGTATATCTTCTTAATCTTTGAAATTGTTCATCCAGACAGTTAGCATCTTCAATTAGTAATTACTGCAAGAAAAAGACTTCAGTTTACATGCTGAGCCATTATCATGGGCAAAAAAGCCTCCCACCAGTCAATACGCTTATCTCTTTTATATCTGATTTAGCTACGAACTGGTACAGCTAAGTCTTTGGCTTTGTAAAGCCTAGTGGTTAGAGCACTGGCTTGATAACCAAGAGAACAGGATTTGATTCCCACTAGCAGCTCTTGTGGCCTTAGGCAAGTCACTTGCCTCCGAAGAAAGGACTGGCAATCTATTCCCAGTCATACTGCCAAGAAAACCCAGGAGTTGCTGGGTCGTCAGGAGTCAGCAATGACTCAAAAGCACACATTGCACTGAAGATATTTCTTTACTCAACATATTCCCCCCTGAGCTCCACACACTTACTACTTTGTTGCTCCAGCTTCTTCAAGCCCTCCAAATAAAACTCTGGTGCTTGCTCTGAAAACCACTCATCATCAGCTGATGCGGCCTCCTCAGTGCTTGAAAACTTTCTTCCCTTCAAGTGTTTTTTGAGAGGAGTAGCCTAGTGGTTAGAACACTGGCTTGATAACCAAACAACCAGGGTTCAATTCCCACTAGCACTCCTTGTGGCCTTGGGCAAGTCACTTAACCCTCCATTGCCTCAGAAGAAAGGCCTGGCAATCTACTTCTGGTGACACTGCCAAGAAAACCCAGGAGCTTCTGGGTCACCAGGAGTCAGGGCTGACTCAAAGGCACATATTGCAATAGTCAGAAGGGGCAGATCAGGTGAGTGTGCTGGATATTTCAGCACTTCAAAGCATAGATCAGTCAATTTCTGCTGCATGATGGTTGCCGTGTGAGGAGGGGCATTGTGCTGCAGAAACACAATACCTTTTGAAAGCTTGCCTCAATGTTTAGAGGCCAGTTCCCACTTCGATTTGTCCAGAAGTGAAACATAGCAGTTTGCCGGGATGGTTGCACCTTTTCCAGGTAATCAACAAGCAAAATTCCATCTTTGTCCCAGAAGACAGATGCCATCACCTTACTTGCTGATTTCTGAATCTTGAACTTCTGAGGACACGGAGAACCACTGTGTCTCCACTCTTTGGATTGTTCTTTGGTCTCTGGATCATACATATGGATCCAAGTTTCATCCATAGTGACAAGACGATCCAAAAATCTCACAGTATTCCTACAAAATCAGTCCAAAATGGCATGTGAAGCAACTACTCAATCATGCTTCTGGTTAACACTGAGGCATTTGGGAACCCATTTGGCTGAGAACTTCATGTCTAAAATGTCATGGATGATACAGCCTACACATTCTCAGGATATCTTCAGTGTCTCTGCCATCTTTTTAGCAGATATTCTTCAATCTTCCAGGATCATGGAATAGAAACATAGAAACATAGAAATATGACGACAGAAAAAGACCACATGGCCTATCTAGTCTGTCCTTCCATATCAACCACTACAACAGTTCCCTTTTTACCTATAGAGATCCTCTGTGTTTGTCCCATGCTTTTTTTAATTCAGTTACTGTCCTCATCTCTACCACCTCCACTGGGAGACTATTCCACGGATCCACTACTCTTTCCGTAAAGAAATATTTCCGCATATCACTCCCAAATCTATCTCCCTTCACCCTCACCCCATGTCCCCTCGTAGCAGAACTTGCTTTCAGTTGAAAGAGGCTCTCTCCCTGAACATTTATGCCACGGAGGTATTTAAACATCTCAATCATATCACCTCTATCCCGCCTTTCCTCTAAGGTGTACATATTAAGATCCTTCAGTCTGTCCTCATATGCTTTATAATGAAGACCACTAATCATTTTAGTAGCCACCCTCTGCACCGACTCCATCCTGTTCACATCCTTTTGAAGGTGCGGTCTCCAGAATTGCACACTATACTCCAAATGAGGTCGCACCAAAGACTTATACAGAGGCATTATCACCTCCTTTTTTCTGCTAGCCATTCCTCTCCGTATGCACCCAAGCATCCTTCTAGCTTTTGCCGTCGCCTTTTCTACCTGTTTAGCTACTTTAAGATCATCAGACACAACCATGCCTAGGTCCCGCTCTTCTTTAGTGGACAAAAGTACTTCACCCCCTATGAACAACATCCACGTTTTCTGGAATTGTCACCTCACGTGGTCTCCCAGGATGTTCTTCATCTTCAGTGCTGAAATGTCCTGTCCTAAACTTAGTAACCCAGTTCTTGACTGTAGAGTAGGAAGGACACTCATCACCTAATGTAAGCGACATATCGTTGTAGATTTGTTTGGCTGAGTTCCCTTTTAAGAAAAGATATTTCATCACTGTTCAGCACTCTTTTGTTGTGAAATCTCCATTGTTTTGTGACATTCTGGCTTCAGACCTACAGAAAAAGAGTATGACTTAAAATCATGCAGTTTTTGCCAGTCACATTCAAAACAATGACATTCAACACGATATAGTTATTTTTAGTTAAAAAGTAGGGGAAATAGGGCAAGCCAAAGACTTATCAGCCCCCCTCTTATTTTTCTAAAATTATTTCTTCATTCCCTCACTGGTACGATAGTGTTGCATAACCTTCACTTCTTGTGGTTTTTCATGCATCTGACAGTGTTTCTCAAGAGCTGCGTCAGGAAGTGTGCTAAAGGAACTCCGGTCCTCATGTCATTTTGAGTATAGCCTCCCGAACCTTTGGAGAGATAGAAACTTAGGAGGTCTTCTGCTAACCAGCGCTAGTTGGCAGCACGTGTTCTGATATGTGTTGAAGGCGCACTAGGACACACGTTGTCAGCTAGCATGAGGCCCTGACAGCATGGGATGATTCCTGCGCTAACTGTGCAGTCCCGTTAGGGTCGTGAGTGGACGGGTTGGAGGTAGAGAGTGGGTGTGGTTAGCTCAGCACAGTTAGTGTTGGGTTCACACCGCACACTAATTGCATTAGCGTGGATTCACTTAACGACACCTCAGTAGGTGGAGTTAAGTGTAGCCATGCTAATGCTACCTACGTTAGGGGACAGGGCTCCACGTTAACTGCTGAAGGAATGCTTTCCACACCCCTGACAGTTAACATGATGCAGTTGCACCGAATGCGTCATAGTTTCAGCACTTTTGGCGTGTTAAGTGCAACACCCTAGCCTCCATTAGTAAAAGGGCTCCTTAGAGACAGAGAAAATGATGGCAGATAAAGACCATATAGCCTATCTGGTCTGTCCATCCATTCTACATACAAACCTATAGAATCCCTTCCGCTCCCTCAGAGATTCTCTGCATTTGTCCCATGTTTTCTTGAATTCAGATAAAGTCCTCATCTCCACCACTTCCACTGTCACCTTCATGCTATGACCCCTCATTTCATAGCTTCCTTTCAAATGGAAGAGGGCCACCTCCAGTGCATTTATACCACAGAGGTATTTAAACGTCTCTATCCTATCTTTCCTCTCCCATCTTTCTTCCAAAGTAAACATATTGAGATCTTTAAGTATGTCTTCATATGTTTTATGCTAAAGACCACTGACTATTTTAGTAGCCACCCTCTAGCTGACTCCATCCTATTTATATCTTTTTGAAATCTCCAGAATTGCACACAGCACTCCAAATGAGGTCTCACTAGAGACTTGTACAAGGGCACTATCACCTCCTTCTTCCTGCTGCGCACACAAGCATCCTTCTAAGTTTTGCCATTACCTTTTCTATCTGTCTAGCTAGCTTAAATTTCATCTGCAATTTGGATACTCCAGGACCGGTGCAAGGTTGTGAGGTGCTCTAGCTGAACCTCATTCCTGCTAGTCTCCTGCTCCCACCCTTGCCACCACTGCTTCACTCTGAGACCTGCAGCAGCAACAATGATTAAATCCATAATACTGCACTTACCAAAACCTCCAGTGCAGTGCGCTGCTTGTGCTTGCGCTCCCCTGATGCAGACTTCCTGTTTGCATGGTCCAGCTGCTTATGCCCCCCATGCAAACAGGAAGTCTGCATCGGAGGGGGAGAAAGCATGAAAGACGCAAAGGTTTTGCTAGGTGTAGCATTGCTGCTTTAAAAGGGATAGCAGCAGTGGTAAAGGGCCTCCCTTGGACAATTGGCACTCTAGGTGACTGCCTAGTTTGCATAATGGTAGCACCTGCCTTGAGATTCCCAGTCTCCCAATCACACAAGTTCTCCTGCAGTTTGTCACATTCCTCTTGTGATTTAACATTTTTGAATAATTTTGTGGCTTCTGTGAATTTGATCACCTCACTTGTTTCCATTTCCAGATCATTTATAAATGTGCTAAAAAACAGTGGACCCGCTACAGATCCCTGGGGCACTCCACTATTCGCCCTTCTCTATTGAGAAAAGTGACCATTCAACTGTTCGCTCTGTTTTCTATCTTTTAACTGGTTCCCAATCCACAATAGTACATTGTCTCCTATCCCATGACTTTTTAATTTTCCCCTTTCATGAGGGACCTTGTCAAAGGGTTTCTGAAAATTCAGATACATTATATCAGCCGGCTCACTTTTATCTACCTGTTTATTCACAGCTTTGAAAAAATGTAGCACATTGGTGAGTCAAGACTTTTCTTGACTAGATCAATGTTGCCTTTGACCCATCAGACCATGACTATTTATATGTTCAGTAATTTTGTCCTTTATAATAGTTTCTATCATTTTGACCAGCACAGATGTCAGGAGCACCAGTCTGTAATTTCCCAGATCAACCCTGGAACCCTTTTTAAAAATTGGCATTACATTGGCCACCCTATAATCTTCAGCTACGGTATAGCATTTTAGTGATAGATTACAAATTGCCAATGCTTGGTCTGCAATTTCATTTTCAAGTTCTTTCAAGACTCTGGCATGCCTACCATCTTGTCTAGGTGATTTGCTACCTTTTAGCTTTTAATTTCCCTATTACAACACCCATGTCTACTGAGATTTGTTTCAGTTCCTTGAAAGTGTCACTGTTAAATAGCATTTGTGGCATGGAGATCTCCTTTATATCTTCTTCAATAAAGACCAGAGCAAAGAATTCATTTAGGAGTCCTTTTACTAAAGTGTGCTAAGTGGTTAACAGGCTGGCATAACTATTACCATGCATTAATTGCCATGTTAATTGCTCATTGTGGGTTATGGGAAGGTTATAGGTGGAGAGTGGGTGTGGATTATTCATTGCAGTTAGTGTACAATAAGAACATAAGAGCATAAGAAATGCCATACTGGATCAAACCAAGGTCCGGAGGGAGGAGTGGCCTAGTGGTTGGGGCAAGGTACCTCAGGCCAGAAAGTCAGGGGTTTAAATCCCACTAGAGACCAGCAACCTTGCACCAGAAGGACTGGTGTTTCTAGTCCTACAGGTGTTCCTTGTGGTCTTGGGCAAACCACTTAACCCTCCATTGCCCATGTTCCCTGTAAAATAGTTATCTCCAAGTTATAATGCCCTGTTCAATGTAATTTCAGTTTGTTAATTGTAAACCATGAAAGGCAGTATATAAGAAATGATAAATAAATAAATCAAGTCCAGTATCCTGTTTCCAACAGTGGCCAATCCAGGTCACAAATACCTGGCAGGTTCCCAAAATGATCCACAGTTTCCACTCCATGCTGTCAATGTTGCAGTTAGAATGGGTGCACAACATCGCCTCAGTAGTGGCATTAAGCGCATCCATGGTAACTGTGAATGACCTTAATGTGTGATAAGGGATTTTTCAGTGCACTAAAAGCAGGGAATTTGCTGGGCAAGCCCCTAACAGTTACTGCACAACTTATCACAGTTAATTTTTACTCAAAATGTGCAGTAAGTGCAAAAGCTTAGCATACCATGTTAAAAGGGCCCCTTAGTCTCCTGGCTAGTGCCACACCCAGTCCTGTGCGAATGGTGAAGCTGCGCAAGGTGCACATTTGCAGTCGATGGCCTCGGCTCCCCCCATGCGGCCTGCACTTGCCGCACATCCACTTTCATGTTCTCTTGGTGGCAGCGATGGCAGCAGCAGACCTCCAATTGAAAAAAAACAACATGTGGGTCTTTTTGACTCCGTACTTGCATGCTGACCTGATCCCTCCCTCCTCTGATGTATATGGTGACCAGAACTGCACACAATAGTCAAGAAGGTCCCACCTACAACTAATTTGCTGACCTTTATTTCTATACAGTGGCATTTCCAGCCCCCTTGTCACGCATGGCGGGCACCCCTCATGTGGCCAGTGTGCCTCCTCCTGCAGTCTAGTGTACTCCACCAGGCTCACATGCGGAAGCAGTGCAGCAAACTGAAATCCACAGGTGGCTCCACTTGAAGCCTGGTGACTCTTCTCTCCTGGGCTGAAATCTCGCAGGACATTGGCAGGAGAGAAGACCTGCCTGGATCTGGAGCACAGGCAGCACGGCGAGCCACCTGCAGAGTTACGTTTGCTCTACTGCCTCCACATGTGGTCTTGGTGGGACACATCCCTCTCCAGGCTGGCATCCAGGGTGGGCTGCACCCACTGCCCCGCTCTTGGTATGCCACTGATATACCCAAGATGACTCACATGACAGCCACACAGCATTATTCAATAGTGATTTGGAAGATTTTGTTGGTAGAAATATTTATGACTACCTTTCGAAATCAATTCAAAAGTAATTGCAGAAGTATTCAGGAGAAACATATATTGGTTGGTGTAATGCTATAGTCAGGTGCTCAGGAAAAGCACCAGTCAGCAATTCTGAGCCAGTTATTGGCGACACAGAAACAGAGAAAAATGACGGCAGATAAAAACTGAATAGGTTATCCAGTCCGTCCATCTATACCCACTACAAAGCTCTGGGATCCCTTCCTCCTCGGAGGTCCTCTGTGCTCATTCCATGCTTTCCTCATCTCCACCACCTCCACTGGGAAGTTTCTCATTCATCCTAGAGCGTTACATTGCTTTCCTCTCGATCACTCCAAAGAGAGAGGTCAGATGAACAGAAGACGCTTAGGCTTAGCGGTCTTCTAATTCAGCCTAACCAAGTCTGTAAAAAGTGAGCATGCTGTATTACCCCAGCAGCTTAACTGGGCTCCAACCCAGTCTGTTTCTGGAACCATTGTAAGTATTATCCACAATGATGCCTAGATCCTTTTCCTAGGTGGTGATTCCTAATGTGGAACTTTGGAAACTTCATTACCTTATAACATTTATCATACCATCTGAGGATCCTACAAGCAAACCATAAGATACCTACTCACAATCAAGACTCCTTCGATTTAAACTATTTGACAGAGACGCAATCACTGCCCAAATCATCCCAAAACTCTCTCAAATACCCAACAACATCAATGAGACTGTATTGAATTGGAACAGTACTCTTGGACTATCCGCCCTGATTCCCACCACAAACACCCGAACTTCAATCAACTCGCTCACACCTAAGAAACAGAACGCACCATGGTTCTCCACCGAACTACGAGCCTCATTACACCGACTAAGGAAATTAGAGAGGAAATGGAGACACTCCCTAGATCCCAATGACCAAGCCACCTATTTATCTCACTTGGAATCTCACCATCAGCAAACCTGGGATAAGAGAAAAGAATTTCATGCAAGACTTCTTAACCGGTCTCTTAACAAACCAAAAGATCTCTTCCAATTAGTAAAATCCCTGACCAGTGAACCTACTCCACCACAACAGGAGCATATACAACCACAACTATATGCTGACTACATTCAGTCCAAAGTGATCAAAATCACAAAGGCAACCTCAAGTCAAACCACACAGCCTTCCAAGGTTCAGTTCATACTTAATAAATTCTCATCTCCAACTCCAAAGACAATCGAAGAACTTATAGCCTCCATCAATACCACTACTGCCCCTAACGACCCATGCCCAGCCCACTGGATAAAAGCTCTGAGAACAGAGCTTAGCCCATACATCGCAGCCATAGCCGACCAGTCACTCAGTACAGGGATATTTCCAGCAGCCCTCAAACAGACCTCCATTCGGCCCTTGCTGAAAAACAACAAACTGGACCCAAAGAAGGAGGATTCTTACCGTCCAATCTCCAGCATTCCACTATTAGCCAAGATCCTTGAAAAGATCACACTAAGGCAGATTCAACAACACATAGATTCTGAAGCACCACTAGATCCAAACCAGCATGGGTTCAGAGAAGCACACGGAGTCGAAACTCTTCTTGTTTCCCTAATGAACACGCTCATTAAAACAACAGACAATATCAGAAACGGAGTTGCAATGATATTCCTAGATATATCTGCAGCTTTTGACTCAGTAGACCATGACCAACTTCTAGCCTGGCTCCATGATAAAGGGATATAAGGAACTGCATGGAACTGGTGCAATTCCTACTTGGAAGATCGCTGGCAACAGGTCCGAATCGGTAATATAACGTCCCAGCCTTTCCAACAGAAGCAAGGAGTACCACAGGGTTCCTCCCTCTCAGCCTTGCTTTTCAATATCTACATGCAGCCAATCTGTGACATCTCTCGGTCATTCGGAATTTCATGCCTCATCTATGCCGACGATGTTCTCCTATTCACACCAATCAATGTTATAAAACCCGACTACACATCTTTAATCACCTACTTCAATGCAATCTCTGATTGGCTGCTCACACAAAACCTCCGAATAAATTTTAAAACAACAGAAGCCTTGATCGTCACAAGGAATAAAGACTTCTCTCCCCCACCATCGCTAAGAACAAGAGATGCCGATTTACCGTTCAAAACCATGATACGTTACCTAGGTGTCATACTGGACCAACACCTGGAATTCAAAGAGCACATAAAAAATACAGTAAAATCCATCTATCACAAGATCTGGACGCTACGCCACCTCAGACCCATGCTTGAACCAAATGACTTCCACACAACCTCCCAATCACTAGTCACCCCACACTTTGACTATGCAAATATTGCACTACATGGCCTTCCCAAGAGCATGCTGAACCCACTACAAATGGCCATGAATACAGCAGCCAGGGTTCTTTATGGAGCCTCAAGAAGTCAACATATTACTCCCATCCTTATCAATCTTCATTGGCTCCCGATAACATGTAGGATTCTATACAAAGCCCTCCTCTTGACCTTTAAAGCGTTCCATCGAATATCAGCATCCTCTCTAACTGACCTCCTTTACCACGTACAGGACACCAGATCTAGACGATCTGTAACTGAAAACACATTATTGGCCCCAAAAGACCTACCAAAACTTACTCAGACCACTACCAAGAGAGCATTTTCATCCTTCGCCCCCAGATGCTGGAACATGTTGCCAACTAACATCAGATCACAAAAAGACCTGTCTCAATTCAGAAAAGCCCTAAAAACACACCTCTTCCAGCAACACTTCTTCCAAGGCAATATCTCCCCATCCCCTTCCCTTCCAACTCAAATCAATGACTATGGTTAATCGATGATTCCCTAAACTGTATTGCTCACTCTAAATTATAATCTCGTACATCCTTAGCCTATAGAGTCCAAAACACATGCTAATTTTCTGTACATAGTTGTTAATATTTGTTACCCCAGTTATCCCTGTTTTATTCCATTATCTGTAAACTTGACATATGTTATATGTTTTAAGTATAAAGTTGTTAAATTGTAAACCGCGCTGATGATGAATAGCACGGTATATAAAAGCTTTTAAATAAATAAATAAATACCTCACTCATTATTCCCATTTCCAGGTCATTTATGAATATGTTAAAAAGCAACAGGCCCAGCACAGATCCCTGGGCTACTCCACTATTCACCTTTCTCTGTTGAGAAAATTGACCATTTATCCTACTCTTTGTTTTCTATCTTTTAACCAGTTCCTGATCCACAGAAGTACACTGCCTCCTATCCCATGACTTTTAATTTCCTCAAGAGTTTCTTATAAGGAACCTTGTCAAAGGCTTTCTGAAAATCCAGATACACTGTATCAACCAGCTCACCTTTATCTATCTGTTTATTCACACCTTCAAAAAAATATGTAGCAGATTAGTGAGACAAGATTTTCCTGGCTAAATCCATGTTGGCTTTGTCCCATTAACCATGATTTTATATATTCAGTAATTTTATTCTTTATCATGGTTTCTACCATTTTGCCTAACACTAACTCTGACATGGGGCTTAATGGTCTGTAATTACCCACATCACCCCTGGAATCCTTATTAAAAACTGGCATTTAGTTTGCCGCTCTACAATCTTCACGTACTATGGACTATTTTAATGATAGTTTACAAATTGCTAATAGTAGGTCTGCAATATCATTTTTTAGTTCTTTCAGCATCCTTGATTGGATAAAATCTGGACTAGATCATTTGCTAGTCTTTAGTTTGTCAAAATGTCTCATTATATTTTCCAGGTTCACCAACATTTGTTTCCATTCCTCTGATCCATCACCTTTAAAGCCTTACTGTCGCCAGTAGTCATACCCCTCTTTCAAGCCTATACTGTTGTCAGTAATCGTACCTTTTACATAATCTTCACCATAACCGTATACTGTTGCCATCAAAAACAAGGGGTACCTCAAGGATCCTCATTATCCTCCTTACTCTTCAATATCTACATGCAGCCCATTTGCAATATCATAAGATCATTCAACGTAAACTGCATGATATATGCAGATGACATTCTTTTATACATGCCTTTCTCCACAACCCACATGGACCTGACCCCACTCACAGATTGTTTCAATGCAGTTTCAACATGGCTCCAGACACAGAACCTACGTATCCAGCATAAAAAAACAGAGGTCCTTTTCATCTCCAGAGACTCCAGCTTTACGCCCCCATCCCACGTCAGTGTCAAGGAAGCTGATTTGCAAACTAAAGATGCAATATTTTATTTGGGAGTTACCCTGGACCAACATCTAGACATGAGACGCCACATAAGCAGCGTAGTCAAAGCCATCTACTTCAAAATCCGTTCCCTCAAACACCTACGCTCCCTGCTGGACCCAGACGATTTCCGTACCATATATCAAGCGCTGATCCTGCCGCATTTTGACTTTGCAAATGCCATCCTACAAGGTCTCCCCCAATCCACACTAACCCCCTTACAGTTGGCCATGAATGCCGCAGCTAGGGTCCTCTACGGTGCATCCAGAGACGACCACGTGACTCCTATTCTCAAACAGCTACACTGGCTACCAATTCACGGGAGAATCACCTTCAAATCCCTTGTATTAGCATTTAAGGCAATCAAAGGCACCTCATCCCTCTCACTCACGAATCTAATCCACATGGTCCCCCCCAACAGAGCAAGAAGAACATCAGCTGTAAACTTGCTAGCAATACCAAAGGCTTCAACAAAGTCCAACACGAACACCACAAACAGGGCATTCAGTTTTTATGTACCAAAATGCTGGAACACCCTACCCCCTGACATTAGAGCCATTACCAATCTATATCAGTTCAGGAAGGCTCTCAAAACATACCTTTTCTGCCAATACTTCCCAGACAGCAACTGAACTAGATATCCCCTCCAAGAAATGACCCAATCTAGAAATGCCCTCACACTGCAGTGTAGATAGTTTATGTATATAGTTAACCCAGTTATCCAAGTTTGTACTCCTGTTCAATGTAAAACCTGACAGTTTGTCGTTATGGTCGTTTTGTTATGATGTAAACCGCGCTGATTCTAAATAGCGCGGTATATAAGAAACTGTAATAAATAAATAAATAAATAAATACTGTCGTCAGTAGTTATCATAATTTGCAATAGTCCCCATTTCTGTAATCACACTTCTACCATAATCATATCCTGTCTCAGTAGTTATCTGACCGTTGTCAGTACCCTTTCTAATCACTATATTCTGTATTATATCACTGTATTGAACCACCTACACTATAACGCAGCCTTTACTATACTGTAACATAGCCTTTATTATACTGTATTGAACCACAATATCACTGTATTGAACCACTTATACTGTAACAAAGCCTTTACTACACTGTAACATTTATTATACTGTATCTTGAACTTTGCCTTTACTATACTGCATCTTGTAAACTCCCTCTCAATAATCCAAGACTCTCACACACATCCCATACCAAGAAACCAAAATGGCTCTCCACCTAATCACCTTTCTCAGTTTTTTCCTCCTCACAGACTGGCTAGGAACCTCCCTTGCCTACTCTCCCCCCACCAATCATATACCAATCCTCAAGAACCGCGGAAAACAATGGTCTAACAACCCTTACCATCATCCAGATAAGGAAGCTCGTATACGACACTCCCACCTCATCCATATAGCAATACAACAAACCAACAACCCTAAGCAACACAACCCCCAACCCCCACAAAACCTAAGATGTGCACTCGTAAATGCACGCTCAATTCGAAAAAAATGGCCTGTAATCCTAGACATAATTACCCTGCACAATCTGGATGCACTCATGATCACCGAAACCTGGTTAACTAGAGAAGACAATGTCCTCATCAACCAACTCATTCCACCTAACTTCTCCATACACACAACCCATAGAGAAAACAAGAAGGGAGGAGGAGCATTAATACTCACCAAGTCTGAACTCCTTTTTAACATGACCAGCTCTCTTAGCACAAGCAACCTAGATATAATCACCATAGTAAACAAACAATGCTCCATCAACCTAGTCTACAGAGCCCCCTCGAGCGCACCGGACGATCTTCCCACCATATTAGACCTAGCTGCCAATACCAGCAACCCCCACACTCCTAACTGGATAATGGGAGACCTCAATCTCCCATCATTACAGCAAAACCAGTCATCCTCACTCCTCAACGCCATTGAAGACCTTGGATATCAACAGCTTATCACGGAGCCCACACACACTAAAGGAAATGTTCTTGATATGGTTTTCGCTCCCCAAGCTGTCTCTGAGCAGAACTGCAACATTGTAAAGTCGATCACCAATGTACCATGGTCAGATCATAAGCTTATAAACCTACAAATTCCTCTGAGCAACAATCATCTTCATAACAATAGAAAACTGGGCAGCACATCTAGAACAACGAGAGGCTTCCGACCTTTCAATAGAGAACTCATACTATCAAGCACCCAACCACTCCTAAACAACACAGTACCCAACCTTGATGAGTCTGTTTCCGCCTGGTTCAACAACCTCAGTACCATTGCCCAACTACCACCCAAAAAGAACATAACACCAAGAAAAAGAACTTCTGCTCCATGGTTCTCCCCTGAATTACAGTCCTCCCTTTCCCATCTACGAAGACTTGAGAAACGCTGGCGCCGATCACTCTCCAGCGATGATCACACAGCCTACAATCAGCACCTTACATCTCACCGCAATGCAATCACAACCATAAGGAAACAATACCACACCGATATGCTCAAAAGATCTTTGAACAAACCGCGTGACCTTTTCAACCTGGTCAAATCACTATCAAAGGAACCATCCTCTGAACAAAAAGAAGATATCCACCCACAGGAATTTGCTGATTACTTACAATCGAAACTTCTACAAACAGATGAGCTCTCCAAAACCACTGTACACGAAACAACATGCATAACACCCCTAACTGCACTCACCACTCCCTCAGATAAACACATTGAAGACACAATCGCCTCACTCAACACCTCAACTGCACAAACTGACCCATGCCCAGCCTTTTGGATAAAGGATCTCCGAAGCTCATTTAGCCCTTTCATTGCTAGACTAATTAACCTCTCCTTTACATCTGGCTCCTTCCCATCTGCTTTAAAGCTCACATCCATTAGACCTCTACTAAAAAACGCGAAACTAGACCCTAAACGGCCCGATTCATACAGACCAATAGCCAGCATCCCCCTGCTAGCTAAAATCTTTGAGAAAGAAGCACAAAGGCAAATTCAAGACCATATAGATTCTGCAGCCCCCCTGGACCATGCTCAACACGGTTTCAGAGAATTCCATGGTGTTGAGACACTGCTTACTACTCTTTTCAACGATGTTCTCACCACCATAGACAACTTACAGCAAGGCGTTGTACTAATCTTCCTGGATATAGCAGCAGCGTTCGATTCAGTAAACCATGAGATCCTCCTCGGTCGACTGATGGAAAAGGGCATCTGCAACTCAGCACTTGAATGGTGCAAATCATACCTCGACACCAGAATGCAATTTGTGAAATCCGCAACAGGAGAATCCAAACTCTTCCATCAAAAACAAGGCGTCCCACAAGGGTCCTCTCTCTCTTCCCTCATGTTCAATATCTATATGCAGCCGATCTGCAATATCATCAGATCCTTCAATGTGAAATGTATGATATATGCAGACGATATCCTTCTCTACATGCCATTTTTCACAAAGCAAATGGATTTAATGCCTATAACGAATTGCTTCAATGCAGTCTCTGACTGGCTCCTGTCACAAAACCTCCGCATTCAGCACAAAAAAACTGAGGTTCTCTTTATCTCCAGAGACCCCAACTTCACCCCACCACCACATATAAACGTCAAGGGTGCTGAACTATACACCAAGGAAACAATAAAATACCTCGGAGTAACAATTGACCATCGGCTCAACATGATACCACACATAAACAATATCGTAAAAGCTGTGTACTTCAAGATACGCACGCTCAAGCACCTTCGTTCCCTACTTGACCCAGAAGACTTCAGAACCATTTACCAAGCATTAATCTTACCACATTTTGACTTCGCCAACTCAATTCTTCAAGGGCTCCCACAATCCACCTTGAGCCCATTACAGCTCGCGATGAATACTGCTGCAAGGATTCTTCAAGGAGTTTCCAAAAGTGAACGTATCACTCCTATTCTCAAACAGCTCCATTGGCTCCCCATACATGGAAGGCTAATATTCAAAACCCTGATTCTTACATTCAAGGCCATCAAGGGTATATCCTCAAACTCACTTTCTGAGCTCATCCAATTAGTTCCATCAAACAGAATTAGAAGACAGGCAGCACTAAACTCCTTAGCAGTACCAAAGGCCATAATAACATGCAATCTATCTACAGCGAACAGAGCTTTCTTGTTTTGCGCACCAAAATGCTGGAACTCTCTCCCTTCCGACATCCGTGCCATAGCCGACTTAACCCAATTCAGAAAGGCCATTAAATTCATCCTATTCACCAAATACTACCCCACATAAAACATAGCTTAACAGTCCCACCACTTATCCTTCCAATTTTTTTCTTGTTCTCTTACTCTCTTCCTTATGTCCTCCAAATCTGCTTCATTCTCGCCCAACAACCATGCTAAATCATGTACATAGTTCGATTATGTTATCTAGTTAACAGACTACATATTCCATGTATATAGTTCTCCCAGTTTGAACCAAGTTGTCACCCCTGTTATATGTAATACCGAACAGCCTGTTGTTCTGGTTTTGTTATTGTTCCCTGTGAACCGCGCTGATCTCAAAAAGTGCGGTATATAAGAAACTAAAATAAATAAATAAATAAATAAATTTAAATATAATTTCTGGTGAGGGTATCTCCCTTACATAAGCAGATGAAGTCTTTACTCAAGACCAAAGGAAATAATTCATATTCTCTCTGCTATGACCTTGCCCAGGGCTGGCACAATGATTGGAGGCGCAATAGGTGGGCCTTCCATCTTGCTGTCCCACCGTCATTGCCGTCACACTTCTCCCAGGCCTGCAGCATCAGCAATCGCCCCCAAACCACAACACAGTGCTTACTAACACTCCGGCAAGGCATCACGGTTTCCGTCTCCACTCCCTCTGCCACTGCTTTCAGTTTTGGAGGAAGCTGGAAATGGCGCATTGTGCACAGGAGGAAACTGTGATGCAGCGACAGTGTGTTAGTAAGCACTGCGTCGCAGTTTGAGGGCTATTGATGTTGCTGCAGGCTCCGGAGAGCAGTGGCAATGGGTGCCCTCTAGGGGTCAATGTCCTAAGCAACTGCCTAGTTCACCTGGTGGTAGCGCAGACCCTGGACCTCTCCTCTCTTAGTACCTCTCCATCATCTTCTGGCTCAACCGACCCCCTCACAGGCTTTTTGCTTCAAACGTATCTAAAAAATTTCTATTCTAAGCTTTTGTTTCCTGACAAGCTTCTTTTCAAACTTTCTCCTTGCCTGCCTTATCAATACTTTTCATCTGACTTGCCATTCTTATTCACTTTCCTGTTTTCTTCAAGCGTTCCTTTTTCCATCTTTTTGAAAAATGTTTTTGGGCTGTAAGAACCTCTCTCACCTCGTCTTTACACTGTGCTGGCACTGTTTGGTCTTCCTTCCACCTTTTTTAAAGCATGGGAGATATCTGCTCTGGGCTTCCAAGATGATAGTTTTATACAATGTCCAGGCTCAAGTAAACTCTTAACCTTTGCAACTGCTCCTTTTGTTTTTTCATAACCATTTTTCTCATTTTATCATAATCTTCTTTTGAAAGTTAAATGCTGAAAGACTACAGTATATTTCCTTATTATCCTTCCTCCATTTATTAAATCAAATTTGATCACATTATGATCACTATGGCCATTATATTTCGTACCAGATTCTGTGTTTCCCTAACGACAAGGTCTAAAATAGCTTCCCCTCTCGCATCAATTCCTGAACGAGCTGCACTGTGAAGCAGTCATTTATTTCATCTACAAACTTCATCTCCCAGGCATGTCCTGCTGTAACATTGACTCAGTCAATACCGGGGTAATTGAAATCGCCCATTGTTACTGTCTTACTAATTTTGTTAGTACACCCCCACGCTGTCCCCTTCCCATCTCAAGTGGGATTTCTACCCCTAAAGATTCTACGGTGCATTTTATGTCCTGCAGAACATGTAGCCTGTTTGATTCAATGCCTCTGGAAGGTGTAGTTCTACCCCTCCATCCATTTCATCTACCCTATCTTTGTGATACAATTTGTATCCAGGTTTCACAACGTTCCATTGGTTATCCTCCTTCCACCAGGTCTGATTATATCTAACCTTTCATTCAGTGCTATATTCTCTGACTCGCCCATGTTTTGTGCTCATATTGACAATCTGCTTATCAGTTGATGGGGTAAACTGAAATCTTTCAACTTTGTCTGCTTTTTAGTTAAAGGCATCTAGGTTATTTTTACGTTTATTACAAATACAGTAAGAGGTATTAAAAATAAGAGTAAAATAAAATGATAAAGAATAGAAAAGACATTAATAAGGACAGTTCCTGGGCTCTGTTGTTGCCCCATAGTTTTCCTGGTCACGTCACATGTCTTACCTGGTGGCAGGACAGGATCTACGTTGCTGATCTCGCTGCTGGTTCTCCTTTTCCCACAGGATTATACATGGGGTTTCCTGCTCAGTTTTGTCTGGGAAGTCTTGGATTATTTTTTCTCATGGCTTAGAGAAATGTGCATATATATTATTTTTGTGTTCTCTGTGGTGCAAGAGGAAAGTGCATACCAGGTTGGTCGAAAGGTCTATCAAACCCAGTATCCTGTTTCCAATAGTGACCAATCCAGGACACCAGTACCTGGCAGAATCCCAAAAAATAGTTGAATTCTATGATGATTACCCCCATGAGTAAGCCATGGCTTTCCCCAAGTCTACCTGGTTAATGACAATTCCTCCAGGAATGTGTCCAAACGGTTATTAAACCCAGTTATGCTAACTGCTTCTAGCACATTCCCCAGCAATGAGTTCCAAAGCTTAACTATGCATTGCAGGAATTTCTCCTCTTTCTTTTAATCTAACTTCATGGTGTGTCCCCTAGTACTTTTTGAAAAAATAAATTATTCAGGTTCACCCGTTCCACCCCACACATGTTGTGGAAGAAGCCCATAGTCCTCCTGCAAATCCGCGAAAGACCAGAGCTGGCCATCATCAAACAACTGTGTCACCTGACGCAACCCCACCTTACCCATTGCCTAAAACCCCAGACCTCCGCCCTTGCTCAAGGCAGTATTATCCACAATAGGGGATAAGGTAGACAATCCCATTCCTTTGTGACAGAAATACCTATCCCAACATTTAATAGTATGATCCACATACAGATTCCTCCCACCCTTATACACGCCTATACCTCATTGGCAGTCAGAGGTGACCACCCAAATCTGCAGAACCCACAGCTTAGTGCTCTCCCTGTTCGTTCACTCGACCACGGCTCTACCATGAGCAGCTGCATAATACCACCGCAAATTGGGCACGCTCATGCCACCATGCTTTCTATGAGCATAGAGAACATCTTTAGCTATTCTGTGCTTCCCATACTTCCAGATAATTTTCAACAACTGCTGCTGTACTCAGTCTAACACCCACAAAGGCACAGAAGCTTGAGCAGGACCACCATCTTAACAGTAACTATGTGCCCCAACCAGACCTCCAAATACCAAGCCAACTGCTGAAACAGAAGAAGTAAGTAGCTTTATACAAGTCCAACACCTTGGCAGTCATGTTGACCCCCAAGTACCACAAGGAAGAGGCTGCCCACCTGAAAGGGAAATGAGCCTGTATAGTCGAGTACATTTCAGCATCTACAGTAACATTTAAGATCTCCGATTTCGTATAATTAATTTTAAACCCAGAGACTTTAGAATAGGCATCAAAAAGATGCATTAAGTTAGGAAGAGTGTTCAAGGCAACCACAATGTTAATAAAATGTCGTCAGCAAAAAGGGCCACTCTAAACTCACGGCTGCCCATTCGTATCCCCTGTACTGGTGCAGATGGAGAGAAAGAGGCAGTGGAGTCTTCCTTGTTGTGCCCATGATGGAGATTTCGGCCCAAGTACTACTACTATTTATCATTTGTATAGCACTAGAAAGCACATGCAGCACTATACAGAGACATGTATGAGACAGACAACAAGCAGGGACAAGGATATATCAAGGGGCATGGTAAGGAAACAAGGCCAAGATTTGAATAAAGCCACAGATAGAGCCTGATGTACAGACTCGGGTTGTTTGTTCCAGGCATAAGGAGCAGCAAGGTGGAAGGATCGAAGTCTGCAGCTGGCAGTAGAAGAGAAGGGCACAGATAGAAGGGATCTGCCAAGGAGGGGTGTAGGGAGTGGTTTAGAGATAAAGAAGAATATTCAAAAGATTAGGGGGCTCTACAACTGATCATTAGGGTCAAAGGTTGTCCCTTGTGCTGAAGTAAGAGCCAGGCAGGTGTCTAGGAGGGTGGAAGGAATGGGTCACATGCAACATTTAAGCCAGAGGTGTAAGGTCACAGGCCAAGGCAGGAAGCTGCTTGCATTAGCCTGCAGGCTGTATACAATGTAACTGAATGTGCTGCACCTTTGAAATGTTGCAAGTTATATTACTAGACTTGTTTTCTGAAGCACTGAAGAGCTCATCCTGGAGGTGTATTGTTTCTCCGGAAGTATTCTTGCTAGTTCTTAGAAGCACTGAATATACTCTGAACATGCCAATCATGAATACACAGAGGCGCAGATGTGGCATAGTTACATCTGCAGATGTAGCCCTTAGGCTACATGTTATGACTGAGTGAACCCCATATGTTGGAGACTCCTAGTGGTAGAGACCAGCATAGGTCCAGGGATTAGAGCAGATTCCCAGGAGCTGTTGCAATGGAGGGTTGCATGAGAGCTGCAGAAAGAAGGGAGGAGGGACATGCTTGGAGTTTCCGACCTGAAGGAAGTGCGAGTACCCTGGGATGGCTGTCAAGTATTAATGGAAAAGGAGTGGCATGTGGAGCAGAGGAATGGAGAAAGCTAATCCCAGTAGAACTGGCACACGCTCAGGGGCCTTCCCAAAAGGCAGAGAGAGAAGGCTACAGCCTGCGGTTAGCTGCTCCACCACTAGACATTTGCCCTTGTCACTAGACGTGGGGATCCTGCAAGGCCGTGCCAGGAGGCGGGCAGGAAATTTGCTGTAGCTTTTTCTTAAGTGCAGCATAATCGTCCGTCATGCGAACTGCATTATTGATGTTTGCATCAATTTTATTGGCTGCTTGGTGAGGGAATAAATTCATGTTGATATGATTTAATATTTCTGTTGTTAATGTACATAGTATTTTGACTTGTCGGAAGACATCATGAGTTGCTGCTTAATGGAATAGAAGGGCAGGTATATGTTACAAACCAGACTTAAACTTATTTAGGCTGAGCAGGGAACACACAGAGTGGGGGAGCACAGGGATAAGAACCAGAAAAAACAGTGCTCAAGGCCCACTGGCACTCCCCTTGTGATTTTGGGCAAGTCACTTAACTCTTCATGGCTTCAGGTTCAAACTTAGATTGTAAGTCTTCTGCGGTCAGGGAAGTACTTCCTGTACCTGAATGTAAGATGTGAGCTAAATTCAAATCCCTTTTCCCTAGTCTCACAAGACACCTCCAGGTTCATCTCAGCTCTTGATTTTGGAGGGAGACCCCTTCCCCTCAGCTGAAAGGCAGTCCAGCTGGCTGACCCAAAGTCTAGGAGTAGCTAAAGAGTAAGGGGTTATTTTAGAAGCCCTATTCATGATGTGCAAGTCTAAAAACACCCTTTCAGATGTGCCAATCACAGCCATGACTCAAGAGCCATTTTAGAAATCCCTGAATTTAGATGTGTCCAGCACAATCACATCCTTGCCACACGGAGGTGTGATGGAGGCTTGTCTGAGGCATTCTAAAAAAGATACATATGTTCTCCTGACCCATCAGCAGATATGCCAATGTCTATACCTGCTCTTAGCTATGAACAACCATCTGAAAAATGCTTGTTTCAGCAACCTAACAACTGTACAGAGAAGAGGAGAATGCCCTCTCACTCCCCCAGTAATTTTCACTCCATGCCAGCAGATAGAGGAGTCATAAGAACATAAGATATGCCATACTGGGTCAAACCAAGGTCCATCAAACCTAGTATCCCGTTTCCAACAGTGGCCAATCCAGGTCACAAGTATTCGGCAGGTTCACAAAAGGCACACAGGTTCCACAATGATTCACCTGCGGCCAGCAGGGGATTTCCCGGTCCTCTTTAGTAATGGTTTATGGACCTTTCCTCCAGGAACTACTACTACTACTTCTACTACCAGTGAGCATTTGTATAGCGCTGCAAGACGTACACAGCGCTGCACAGACATGTAAGAGACAGTCCCTGCTCATCAGAGCTTACAATATAGTCAAGACAGACAACACAGAAGGTGTAGACAGGGATACATCTAGGGAGAATGGTAGAGAAACAAGGATATCAGGTGAGTCAAGATCCAAAAGCAGCAGCGAAGAGGTGAGCTTTCCAAACCTTTTTTAAACCCAGTTACACTAACAGCTTTTACTACATCCTCTGGTAATGAATTCCAGAGTTTGGTTACGTGTTGAGTAAAAAAATATTTTCTCTCATTAGTCTTAAATGGGTTATATTGTAGCTTCATTGCATGTACCCTAGTCTACTTTTTGATGGCATAAACAATTGATCTACGTTTACCCGTTCCACTCCATTCATTAATTTATAGACCTCTATCATATCTCCCCTCAGCCGTCTCTTTTCCAGGTTGAAGAGCCCTAACCTTTTTAGCCTCTCTTCATAGGGGTATCCTTCCATCCCCTTTACCATTTTGGCGGCTCTTCTCTGCATCTTTTCTAATTCTGCTATATCCTTTTTAAGATACAGCGACCAGAATTGCACACAATATTCAAGGTGTGGTTGAACCAGGAATGATACAGAGGTTTTATAATATTCTTTGTTTTATTCTCCATTCCTTTCCTTATGATACCTAGCATTCTATTTGCTTTGTTGGCTGCCGCTGCACACTGGGCCGAGGGTTTCAACATGTTATCCACGATGACGCCTAAAGTTTTTCCTGAGTGGTGGTTTCTATGGTGGTACCTTGCATCATGTTACCATAGTTTGGGTTGTTCTTTCCTAGGTGCATAACTTTGCACTTGTCCACATTAAATTTCATCTGCCATTTGGATGTCCAGTCTTCCAATTTAACAAGGTCTTCTTGCAATTTTTCACAATCCTCTTGCATTTCCAGGTCATTTATGTATATGTTAAAAAGCAGCAGGCCCAGCACAGATCCACGGGGTATTCCACTATGCACCTTTCTCCATTGAGAAAATTTACCATTTAGCCCTACTCTCTGCTTTCTATCTTTTAACCAGTTTCTGATCCACAATAGTACACTTCCTCCTATCCCTTGACGTTTTAATTTCACCAAAGGCCTTCTGAAAATTGATATACACTATATCAACTGGCTCACCTTTGTTTATCTGTTAATTCATACCTACAAAAAACATAACAGATTAGTAAGACAAGATTGTCCTTGGCTATATCCATGTTGGCTTTCTCCCATTAAACCATTATTATCTACATGTTCAGTAATTTTATTCTTTATAATGGTTTCTACCTTTTTTTAATTTTATTTATTTATTTATTTTTAAAATTTCTTCTATATCGCCCCTTCCTGCGATCAGGGGCGGTTTACAATAAACAACTGCATTACATTAAACAGGGTTACAATTTAAACATTCATAATTAACAGTTTACAAACTATGTACAAGTAACTATTTACATGTAGAGTACAACTCAGTTTTGACTGGTACTGACATCAGGCTCATTGGTCTATAGTTTCCCAGGTCACCTCTGGAACCCATTTCCAGTACTACAGATGATTTTAATGATAGTTGACAGATTACTAATAGTAGGTCTGAAATCTCATATTTCAGCTCTTTCAACATCCTTAGATGTATACCATCCAGTCCAGATGATTTGCTACTTTTCAGTTTATCAAATAGTTCAGGGAGAGAGCCTCTTTCAATTGAAAGCAAGTTCTGCTACGAGGGGACATGGGATGAGGGTGAAGGGAGATAGATTCAGGAGTGATATGCGGCAATATTTCTTTACAGAAAGAGTAGTGGATCCGTGGAATAGTCTCCCAGTGGAGGTGATACAGATGAGGACAGTAACTGAATTCAAAAAAGCATGGGACAAACACAGAGGATCTCTAAAGGTAAAAATGAGACTGTTGTAGTTGTTGATATGGAAGGACAGACTAGATAGGCCATGTGGTCTTTTTCTGTCGTCATATTTCTGTTTCTATGTAATACATCTTCCTGGTTTATTGATATTTCTTTCAATTCTTCCGATACATTACCTTTATTTACCATTTTAAGCACAAGCCTACATCTTCTTAGTAAAGACCGAAGAAAAAAATTTATTCATTCTCTCCGCTATGGCCTTGTCCTCACTTAGTGTCCCTTTTATCCCTCTATCATCCAATGGTCCAACTGACTCTTGCAGGTTTTTTGCTACGAATGTACTTGAAAAAGTTTTTATTATGTGTTTTTCTTTCCAAGGCAAGCTTCTTTGCAAATTCTCTCTTTGCCTGACTTATCAATATCTTGCATCTAACTTGCCAATGCTTATGTTGTTTCACGTGTTCATCATTTGGCTCCTTTTTCCATTTCCTGAAAGATGCTTTTCTGACAACAACAGCCTCTTTGACCTCACCTTTAAACCATGCTGGCTGTTTTTTGGCCTTCTTTCCACTGCTACACATCCATTTGGAAAATGGCAGGCTGGGACATGTATGTGATGAGAGATGCACATGCATGTTCTGAAGAAGCTCTGTGGACATGTCTATGTTCCTGGACCCTTTGCCGTCCATTTCTGACATGTGCAAGTTGACTCATTATTCTGCAAGTCTCTGTTTATTTTTCTCTTTTAAGGTGGAGACAGGTCATTTATAGATATTTACACATGCCGACCTTCTCTGCTGCTCCTCCCATGGAATTACAGATTGAGGACAATTTAGATTAAGACGTCCAAGTCCACCGAAAATGTGCAAGATGTGGATGTCCCACATGTAGACGCGATACTATGCACATGCAAATTGATGTCCACTGCTACACAAAATACGGGCGAAAATGTATAAGCACATAAACATCCTGCCCACATGGGGATGCATGCATTGCCTGCACGTACAAACACATAAGACATGCAAAAGCCATGTGCCCCGGCACCAGCAGGAATGTGTAGGTCTGATGCCACATCCACGTGGATGGCCGAAAATGTCCACACCTGCACTGTGGCCCATGTGCAACAGGAAACAGGATGGAGTGATGCCCCCTCCCCCCACAGGCAAGCAAGAGCAGAATGTGAAAATGGCAACACGGCTGCCAAATTTCTCAGAGGCAGAGACATGCCTGCTCTGCAGGCTAGTGCTGGATGAGGAGGCAACCCCCTCCCTATGAAGTGCAGAAGACTAGCCCATGCAGCTGCATGCAGTGGCTGAGAGCACATCAGAACCACTCTAGCACGGTAAGAAGAGACTGCAGGAACAGGGCGGTGGGGCTGGGTAAGGGTGGGAAGAATGCCTGTGCAGGGAGATGAACAGTGCACAGAGCCAGGCAAGCAGCCCAAAAGCTATGTGGGTGAGGGTGTGGTGGACCTACAGAGTGCATGCACAGTGAGCCCACACTAGGTCATCCTGGATAAACATAACATGAAGGAAGGAAGGCAGCACGTAGGGAGGAGCAGGATACAGACAACCAGAAACACTGTACACCAGAGAATAGCAGGCAGGTGACGCAGATACCAGGGCCAGATAAGCCAATGGTGAAAAATGCAGATACACAGACACATGGAATGTGCAATACTGAGGATGAGATATCACTGGGAGGCAGAGACCTGAATAAATGAGATAGGCAGAACCCTTGGAAACACATCAACCATCCTACACATATGGAACAGTGCTGCAGCACCACGTAATCATGCCAGCCCAATCTGTGCAACATGATAATGCCTGAGCAAAGCCAACCATGCCAACATGAGTCCAATACAGGCAATGGTGGACAAGGTGAAAGGTCAACCCAAAGAAAACAGAGCAGGCTACTACTACTACTCATTTGTATAGCACTACAAGTCATACGCAGCACTGCACAGACATGTAAGAGACAGTCCCTGCTCAATCAGAGCTTACAATCTAGTCAAGACACACAACACAGAGGGTATAGGCAGGGATAAAACAAGGGAGAAAGGAAAAGAAAAAAGGAGATCAGGTGAGTCAAGATCCAAAGGCAGCAGTGAAGAGGTGAGTTTTGAGCCTGGATTTGAAGAGGGTCAGAGAAGGTGCCTGGGGTACAGACACAGGTAGTTTGTTCCAGGCGTAAGGTGCAGCAAGGTGAAAGGAGCGAAGTCTGGAGTTAGCAGTAGGAGAGAAGGGCAGATATAGAAGCAGTTTGTTAGAAGAGCGCAGTTCCCGAGAGGGGTGTAGGGGGAGATAAGAGATGAAAGGAGCCGCAGAGTGAATGCATTTATAGGTCAGCAGGAGAAGTTTGAATTGGATGTGGAAACGGATAGGGAGCCAGTGAAGTGACTTGAGAAGAGAAGTAATATGGGCATGACGAGGCTGGCGGAAGATTAGCCGCGCAGCAGAGTGTTGAACAGATTGAAGGGGAGAGAGATGATTCAAAGGGAGACCAGCAAGGAGTAGGTTACAGTAGTCAAGACGGGAGGTGATTAAGGAGTGGATAAGTGTCTTAGTAGTGTATTCAGAAAGAAAAGGGTGGATTTTGCTGATGTTATAGAGAAAGAAACGGCAGGTCTTAGCTATCAGATGAATGTGTGTGGAGAAGGAGAGAGAAGAGTCAAAGACAACCCCAAGATTGCAAGCAGAGGAAACAGGAAGGAGTAAAGAATTATCCACAGAGACTGAGAAAGGAGGAAGAGGAGAGGAGGTTTTTAAGGGGAAAGATATGAAGTTCAGTCTTGGCCATGTTCAATTTCAAGCGGCGGTGAGACATCCATGCAGAAATGTCAGAAAGGCAGGCAGAGATATGGGTCTGGATTGCCGGAGAGATTTCAGGCGTAGAGAGGTAGATCTGTGAGTCATCAGCATAAAGATGGTACTGAAAGCCATGGGAAGAGATAAGCGCACCGCTGCTTTTTGACATATTCATAAATGACCTGGAAAGTGGAATAACGAGTGAGGTTATCAAATTTGCAGATGACACAAAACTATTTAAAGTTGTTAAAACCCAAGAGGATTGTGAAAAATTGCAAGAGGATCTTGATAAATTGGAAGACTGGGCATCAAAATGGCAGATGAAATTTAATGTGGACAAGTGCAAGGTTATGCACCTAGGGAAGAACAACCCAAAACTATGGTTACACGATGCAAGGTTCCACATTAGGAACCACCACCCAGGAAAAAGATTTAGGCGTCATTGTGGATACCATGTTAAAACCCTCGGCCCAGTGTGCAGCTGCGGCCAAGAGAGCAAATAGAATGCTAGGTATGATAAGGAAAGGAATGGAAAATAAAACAAAAGATATTATAATGCCTCTATATCGTTCCATGGTGAGACCGCACCTTGAATATTGTGTGCAATTCTGGTCGCCGTATCTTAAAAAGGATATAGCGATTTTAGAAAAGGTTTAGAGAAGAGCCACCAAAATGGTAAAGGGGATGGAAGGATACTCCTATGAAGAAAGGCTAAAAAGGTTGGGGCTCTTTAACTTGGAAAAGAGACGGCTGAGGGGAGATATGATAGTAGTCTATAAATTAATGAACGGAGTGGAACGGGTAAACGTAGATCGATTGTTTACGTTATCAGAATATAGAAAGACTAGGGGACATGCAATGAAGCTACAGGGTAAACTATTTAAGACTAATAAAAGAAAATATTTTTTCACTCAACGTGTAATCAAACTCTGGAATTTGTTACCGGAGGATGTAGTAAAGGCTGTTAGTGTAGCTGGGTTTAAAAAAGGTCTGGACAAGTTCCTGGAGGAAAGGTCCATAAACCATTATTAAGAAGTGACCGAAGATATCAATGCTTGACCCAGTACAAGCATTGTGGAACTTGTGTCTCTTGGAGAAACTGCTAGGTACATATGACCTAGATTGGCCACTGTTGGAAACAGAATACTGGGCTTGATGGACCTTGGTCTGACCCAGTATGGCATATCTTATGTTCTTATGTTAAGGGACTGGGTATATAGAGAGAAAAGGAGTGGACCCAAGACAGATCCTTGGGGTACACCAACTGGGAGTGGGATAGCAGAGGAGGAGGAGCCACCAGAACACACACTGAAAGAGCGATGGGAGAGATAGGAGGAGAACCAGGATAGTACGGAGCCCTTAAAACCAAGCTTGGACAGGGTATCGAGGAGAAGGTTGTGGTCAACAGTCTCAAAAGCAGCAGAGAGGTCAAGAAGGATGAGAACAGAGTAAAGGCCCTTATTTATTTATCATTATTTTTATACCGTTCCTTCCCAAGATCAGGGGCGGTTTACAAAGGAACAACATTTCTTACATCGAACTTGGTTTAACATGATTAGGTTGGATTTTGCCAGGAACAAGTCACTGGAGACTTTCGCAAGAGTCGTTTCAGTAGAGTGTAAAGGACAAAAGCCAGACTGTAAAGGATCCAGGAAGGCATGAGGGGAGAGGAAGCTGAGGCAGCGGCGGTGAACCACACGTTCAAGTAGTTTAGAAATGAAGGGAAAGAGGGAGATGGATTGATAATTAGAAGGACAGGTGGGATCAAGTGAGGGTTTCTTGAGGAGAGGTGTGATCACAGAATGTTTGAAGGCTGCAGGGACAGTTGCAGTGGAGAGCAATAGGTTGATAATATGAGAAATGGAAGGGACAACAGTGGAGGAGATGCGGCTTAGGAGACGGGTGGGGATAGGATCAGAGGAGCAGGTGGTGAGTTTGGAGGAAGAAAGAAGGTGTGCAGTTTCCTCTTCAGAGATCACAGGAAAGGAAGAGAGGATAGCAGAGGTGGGGGGGGGGGGAGGGGGGAGTTGGGAGCGAAGAGGGGGAGGAGGGGAAGTAGCTGACTTTGTGGGGAATTGAAGGGTGATCTTGTGTATTTTGTCATGGAAATAGTCAGCCAGGATTTGGGCAGAAAGGGAGGGAGGGATCAGAGGCGGAGGAACTTTGAGGAGAGAGCTGAGAGTAGTAAAGAGATGGCAAGGGTCAGAGGCAAGAGAGTTAGTCAGATGGGCATAATAGTCTTGTTTGGCAAGACCTATGGCTGACTAGAAAGAGACAAGCATGAATTTGAAGTGTAGAAAGTCTGCAAGGGGAGCGGTATTTGAGCCAAGCACGCTCAGCAGAATGGGCACATGAACGTAGATAGCGGGTAGTGGATGAAAGCCAGGGCTGGCGTGCAGAATGCCTCACAAGACATGGAATGGGTGGAGTGAGAGTATCCAGAGCCAAGGAGAGTGCAGCATTATAAGAAGTTACTGCCTTGTCAACAGACTTCGATGAGATAATGGAAGAAAGAGAAAGAAACAGTGGAAGAGAGAACCAAAGGATCAATAACATGAAGATTTCTAAATAGGTTGGAGAAGACAGGATGAGGATGAGGCAGCGGGTGATGAAGATTGAAGCTTAAAAGGTGATGATCAGGTAAGGGAAGAACTGAGATACAGAATTTCGAAGGTAAGCAATTAGAGAAAATACCAGGTCAAGGCAGTAGCCATGCTGGTGAGTGGGGGCAGTGGAACAAAGTTGGAGGTCAAACAAGGAGGTAAGGGAGAGGAGCTTTAAAGCATAAGGATCAGAGGGGTTATCGACATGAATGTTAAAATCCCAGAGAATAAGAGTGGGGGAAGAAGAATCCAGAAAGAATGAAAGCCACGAGTCAAAGTCAGTGAGAAAGGTAGAAGCAGACTTATCAGGAGGTCGATAAATAACAGCTACCTGGAGAGGAAGTGGAGTGAAAAGGCGGATGGAGTAGTGTTCAAAAGAGGGAAAGGAGCAAGACTGAGGAAGCAGGAGGGGTTGGATTTGACAGGAGGGAGAAAGTAGAAGCCCAACACCACCACCACGGCCAGTGGGATGAGGCGTGTGGGAGAACTGATAGCCCCCATGACAGAGAGCAGCAGTAGACGCGGTATCATCTGGGAGGAGCCAGGTCTCAGTTAGAGCAAGAAGATGTAGAGCATTAGAGATAAAGAGATCATGAGTAAAAGCAAGTTTATTAGAGACAGAGTGTACGTTCCACAAGGCACATGAGAAAGGGAGAGTGGAAGTACGGGGCAGAGAGAAGACAGTACGACGGAAACGAGGGTGGGGTTGCCTTAGGGAGAGAGGAGATGGTTGAATGAGAGGGAGAAAGCGGTGAAGCTCAAAAGCTGATGATAGGGTACAAGACAGAATAGAGGGGGAAGTGAGGATGGTAAAGGGGAGATAGGGAGGGGAGGAGTGAAGGTGATGGTAGGAGGAGAGACAATTAGGGAGTATGAAGAAGAGGAAGACAATGTGATGAGGAGCCATAGAAGAGGAATAGAGAGGAGAACAAAGGCCAGAGGATATAGAAGGTGGGAGAGTCAGAGATTGGGCGCACCTGTGCGTGAAGTAGGTAATGAGGTGATGACAGCTATGAGACAGCGAGCCACGGGGTGGGTGTGTAGGGGGGAGTGAGGGTGGGGTATAAGTTAGACAGCTGAGAAAGCTGAACAAAAGTGCAAAATAAAGGGGGCAAAGAGGTAAGGGAGCACACTAAGAATGACAAATAAATAAATAAATGTGTGCAGGCAGACAGACAGATAGAACTCACAGCAAATTTACTCACAGGAGCTAAAATTCACCTCTGTAGCAGAGCACTTTATTTATTTATTTATTTTATTTACATTCTCTTATATACTGTGCTATTCTGCATCAGTGTGGTTTACATTGAACAAACTGAAATTACATTGAACAGGGCATTATAACTTGGAGATAACTATTTTACAGGGAACATGGGCTATGGAGGGTTAAGTGACTTGCCCAAGAACACAAGGAGCACCTGTGGGACTAGAAACCCCAGTCCTTCCGGCCCAAGGTTGCTGTCCTCTAGTGGGATTTGAACCCCCGACCTTCTGGCCTGAAGTACCTTGCCCCAACCACTAGGCCACTCCTCCACTCCACTCCACTCCACTTACAAGGGCACTGCTCTTCCCAGAGCACAGAGAGGCAAACAGGCAAGGACTGAACCCCCAGCACCCAGGCACAAAAACTCTGTGCTTACTACCAGGCCAGATACCCATAAGAACATAAGAACATAAGATATGCCATACTAGGTCAGACCAAGGTCCATCAAGCCCAGTACCCTGTTTCCAACAGTGGCCAATCTAGGTCATACGTACCTAGCAGTTTCCCCAAAAGACACAGGTTCCACAATGCTTGTACTGGGTCAAGCATTGATATCCTGGGTCCCTTCTTAATAATGGTTTATGGACCTTTCCTCCAGGAACTCGTTCCAAACCTTTTTTAAACCCAGCAACACTAACAGCCTTTACCACATCCTCCGGTAACAAATTCCAGAGTTTGATTACACGTTGAGTGAAAAAAAAAATTATTTTATTAGTCTTAAATAGTTTACCCTGTAGCTTCATTGCATGTCCCCTAGTCTTCCTATATTCTGATAACGTAAACAATCGATCTACGTTTACCCGTTCCACTCCGTTCATTAATTTATAGACTTCTACCATATCTCCCCTCAGCCGTCTCTTTTCCAGGTTAAAGATCCCTAACCTTTTTAGCCTTTCTTCATAGGAGTATCCTTCCATCCCCTTTACCATTTTGGTGGTTCTTCTCTGAACCTTTTCTAATAACGCTATATCTTTTTTAAGATACGGCGACCAGAATTGCAGGTCATTTATGAATATGTCAAAAAGCAATGGACCCAGCACAGATCCCTGGGGTACACCACTATTCACCTTTCTCCATTGGGAAAATTGGCCATTTAGCCCTACCCTCTGCTTTCTATCTTTTAACCAGTTCCTGATCCACAATAGTACACTGCCTCCTATCCCATGACTCTTTAGTTTTGCCAAAAGTCTCTGATGAGGGACCTTGTCAAAGGCTTTATGAAAGTCCAGATACACTATATCAACCAACTCACCTTTGTCCACATGTTTATTCACACCTTCAAAAAAACATAACAGATTAGTAAGACAAGATCTTCCTTGTCTAAAGCCATGGTGGCTGTCTCCCATTAGGCCATGACTATCTACATGCTGAGTAATTTTATTCTTTATGATGGTTTCTACCATTTTTCCAGGTACTGACGTCAGGCTCACCGGTCTGTAGTTTCCCGGATCACCCCTGGAACCCTTTTTAAAAATTGGTGTTACATTGGCGATCCTCCAACCTTCAGCTATTATAGATGATTCTAATGATAGTTCACAGATTACTAATAGCAGGTCTGCAATCTCATATTTCAGTTCTTTCAACACCCTTGGATGTATACCATCCGGCCCAGGTGATCTGCTACTCTTCAGTTTATCTAATAGTTGTAATACATCTTCCTGATGTATCAATATTTCCTTCAATTCTTCCGCACCTTTAAATACCACTTCAGTCATGGGTAACATCCCTACATCTTCCTCAGTAAAGACCGAAGCAAAGAATTCATTCAGTCTCTCCGCTATCGCCTTGTCGCCTCTTAGTGCCCCTTTAACCCCTCTATCATCTAATGGACCAACTGACTCTCTCACAGTTTTTTTGCTACGAATGTACTTGAAAAAGTCTTTATTTCGCGTTTTTTATTTATTTTTTATTATTTATTTATTTATTTACATTTCTTATATACCGCACTATTTGCGATCAGCGCGGTTTACATAAAACAAAAAGGTAACCGACAATAAACAAAAGTCAGGTCATTACATTGAACAGGAACAAGTAACTTGGAAAACAGGGTAAACTATATACATATGCATATTGCTTGCTTCCGCAGCAAGCTTCTTCTCAAATTCTCCCTTTGCCTGCCTTATCAATGCCTTGCATTTGACTTGCCAGTGCTTGTGCTGCTTCCAGATTTCATAATTTGGCTCTTTTTTCCATTTCCTGAAAGATTCCTTTTTGGCAACAACAGCCTCTCTGACCTCACCTTTAAACCATGCTGGCAGAGTTTTGGACTTCCTTCCGCTTTTCTTAAAATGTGGAATACAGCTAGTCTGGGCTTCCAAGATAGTATTTTTCAACAACACCCAAGCTTGATGTAAGTCTTTAACCTTTGCAACTGCTCCTTTTAGTTTTTTCTTTACTATTTACCTCATTTTATCATAATCTCCCTTTGAAAAGTTAAAAGGTAGTACTGTGGATTTCCTTACTATCCCACCTCCACTAATTAAATCAAAGGAGATCATGCTATGATCACTATTGCCAAGTGGCCCCAACACCCTTATCTCTTGCACTAGATCTGGTGTTCCACTAAGTACTAGGTCTAATATGGCTTCTCCTCTGGTCGGTTCATGAACCAGCTGCTCCAAGAAGCAGTCATTTATTTCATCTAGGGGAGCTTTATCTCCCTAGCATGTCCTGCCGTGACACTGACCCAGTCAATACCGGGGTAATTAAAATCACTCATTATTATTACTCCGCTGTAATGTTTGTTAGCTTCCTTGATTTCTTTGAGCATTTCATCATCCATTTGTTCATTCTGGCCAGGTGGTCGATAGTACACCCCCACTGCCATCGCCTTCCCCTTTTTACATGGAATTTCAATCCATAGAGATTCTACAGCAAATTTTGTTTCCTTCAAAACTTTAATCCTTTCTGACTCAATGCCCTCTCTAACATAGAGCGCAACCCCTCCACCAATTTGATCAGCTCTATCATTACGATATAGTTTGGGTATCACAGTGTCCCACTGGTTGTCCTCCTTCCACCATGTCTCTGATATTCCAATGATATCTAACCTCTCATTTAGTGCTATATATTCTAGCTCTCCCATCTTATTTTTTAGACTTCTAGCATTTGCATACAAGCATTTTAGAGACTGTATTTTATTCATATTAATTGGGCTATTGGTAGACATGGGTAATTTGGGATCTTTAAGCTCTGTCTGCTCTATACTCGAGGGCATTTGGGCTACTTTACTCTTTTTTGGAAACTCTCTGATTTGGTGCTATCCTTCAAGGATACCCACTCCCACCCCTGTCACAGGCAGATGGGAAAGGGAACTAAGGCTCCTGAGACCCAATCAAAGCAGCAGCAAAACCCCCATTGCTGTGTGACCCCACTGTGGCCAAATAGAGGTGGTGGACCTGTGCCTCCACTAAGGTAACCTCCTGTCCAATGTATGCTCTGCCAATATGTGGGCTTGACCTGTGGCTATGTGGTGAATATGAGGCGTTGATGCCCTAATAGGTTGATATAGGTGTTTTTGTGGGTTGAGCTGGCCAGTACCCAGTCAGACGTGACCAACACCTGGGCACAAGTGTATGTGGTGGCTCATCCCCATGTCCCAGGAACACTGCTGCTGCTGGGCACACCAGCACAGGTTGGCACACCTCACTGTGGCCACAGCAGCACACCATGGTGAAAGGGGGCTTGCTGCTGCAGTGACTGTATTCTAGAACTCACGCTACCCATTACCATGTACCTGTGACTGGACACTGCTGTCTACCATATGTTGTGGGAGTGGCGCCCCAGACTGGTGGTATGGATATGGTTCCCAGCTCTGGGGCCCGGGTGTCTGATCCCCACCAGCCCTGCCTGATGTGGATTGATGCTGGTGTGCCACCCACACAATCACTATCCATGGTCTGGGGGAGATGTGAGTGAGGCAGCGGAGATGGGAGTGGATGGAGAGGAGAAGGTGGGTGGTGTTGGGGATGGCAGTGGGTAGGTGGAGGGGGGGAGAGGTCAGGGAGCATTCAAGTGGGGGAAAGGGCTGCAGCCTACATGCAAGGTGAGGAGGGAGCGGATGGGGGTGTGCAAGGAGCAGAGGGTGGGAACGTGAGTGCACTGTGTGAAGTATGCCCTGGCAGTGTTCTCTACGAGTCCCAGGCCACTGACATGGACCCCAGAACCCTGCAGCATACCACATACAAAGAGGGAAGTGCCGACCAGGGCCATTCTCACCATGCTAGTCCCCTGGAGCTCATTGTGCAGCACCTGCAGGCATCTCTGGGGATCTCCAGGTCCTTTCCTGGGAGGTGCAGTGGCTCACAGAGGCCCACACATCCCTACCAGGTCCACAGAGATGTGGGAGCAGCCCCCGGTAGCCATGATGGATATGTGGGCTTGTAGTTGGCTGAGATGTTTACCATTGCTGGTACTGTCACCTGTGCGTGGCATGTCCAGCCCTTGTTTTGCAATAAAGACTGTTTACCCTACCTCTAATCTCCTTGTCATTCATCACCATGGGCCCCAGTGGCCGTAGCGCAACACAGGGTGCAATGCCCTAGTTATGCAGGTATGAGAGCCAAGTCTACTGCTACCATGTTCTGTACATCTGTGGGTGTTGAGTGGCACAACCCATGGCCACCTGTGATGGATGCACAGCCCAGGTTACCCCTGCCTGCCTCCCCCCTCTGGCACCAAGATGACAACAGTAGGACAGACCTACCTCAGGCAAAGTGTGTCTGCAGGAAGTCCAGGTGTGCCACAACACTCCTTCGAAGCACCATACCATGTGCTTGTGGTGGTGATGGCACATTGTCATCATCCATGTCCTCTGGCTTGGATCCAGCTACATCAGGCGCTGACTGCCTCTGGCATATTGCATAATTATGTAGCATGCAGCAGACCATGAACACACTGCATATCTTATGCAGGTCATAGAGGAGCTCTCCACCAGACTGATCCAAGCATCGGAACCTGCTTTTCACAGGCCAAAAGTTCTTTGGATGATGGACCTGGTTGCCCGATGTTTCCGGTTGTACTTCAGCTCCCCAGGCATCTGTGATCTGACGACTGGGGTGAGGAGCCAGTCCCACAGTGGGTACCCTCAATCACCTGCAGGGTTCGGGGGGGGGGGGGAAGGAGAACAGTGTTGAGCAGTAGCCCACCCCAAGTGTGCGCTGGCCCATGCTCCACATCTAACCCCAGCACTCCTCACATGCATGTGTGCCGTACTGATGCCAGGCTGCATGTGCACATGCAGGGAACTGTGGCGAGCCCTGTCCTCCCAACCTGTTGCTGCTGTGTATGTTGTGACAATGTGCACCCACTGGCATGCCCCTGTGGGACAGGTGTACAGCCCCCACATGCAGGGATACATCAGTGGGAGTGTAACCAGTGCCCAAGCCAGTAATATGTGTCCAACCCCCTGCACGTCACCATGGTGGGAATGCTCATCGCGTCCAGTGCACCTATGCTGCATAGTGACCCGCCTACATGTGCGCATCCCACTGTGCTGCCCTAACTTACCCAGAAGCCAGCCACCAATGATGGCACCACTCTCAAACACACCATGTATCCCGGACTGGGCCAGGATGTATGCATCATGGCATGTCCCGGGGTAGCGCGCCACAACATCAGTTATCTCCATCTCAGTGTTGCAGATGACCTGCATATTGAGGGAGTGGTAGGCCTTCCGGTTCCAGTATGCAGCCTCATGGCAGTGTGGTGGCCACATGTGTGCAATGGCACCCAGAACAGATGGGAACCCTGCAGGCGCATGGAACAACTGCATGACCCACTGCTGCTGGTGCTGGGTACACGGAAAGCAGATGTAGTGTGCACAATGCCCCACAAAGGCATCCAGGAACGCACTTATACAGCAAGACACAGATGCCTGGCTAAGGCCTGCTGCCATTGCCAGCATCAGTTGGAAGGTGCCCGTTCAAAGGAACGCAAGAGCCATGAGCACCTTCACATGCACGGGAACTGCATCCACCCTGGTTGCCACTGGTGCTAGGTCCATCTGCATCTCCAGACAAAGGTTGTGTATCGTAGCACGATCGAATCTATAGCCAGCCACACAGAGTTCATTGCTGAGGCCCAGGCATTGGGAGCGCAGCCTTGGGATCCTGGGAAATGGGTGATGTCACCTGGCCCTCCAGCGTTTACATTCTGCTTGTGTCAGTAGGGCTGTGACAAGCTATGCAGACGTGATTTCTCACAGCATCACAGGGTCCGACACCACAGTGGCACACATCTGTGGGAGGTGGAAAAAGGTTATATCAGGTGCATTGTGCAGGGCCTGCATGTGGCCGGCAGGGGTCTCATGGGGCTATGGTACATGCAAAGTGGGGTTCCTGTGTCATGGACAGGTATGTGTATGCTGTTCATGTATGCCCCTGGTGCACTCATGGTGACTCCACAGGTGGGGTGGGTGCAGCGACGATGGGGTGGTATCCGGGGTGCAGGTGGTGCAGGCTGGACAGTGAGTTGGAGGGAGTCTGGGTGCAGCTGTGGATGTCTCTGCATGGAGCTCCTGTGAGCTGACGCTGATGGGACCACCAATGGAGTAGCGACTGCTAGAGCGGTCGCATGTGGGCCCTGGCCCAGGGTACTAACTCTATTGTCGCTGCCAAGGTCCCCAGCATCTGCAGATAGTGCCAATCCGAGGGCGCCTTCCTGGCTATAAACTCGTGTACCAAACATCTGAGATCTTTTGCCCTCTGATCCGGCAAGAACACCTTGCTCAGGCTCGTGTTGAATCTTGCCCCCAAGTACTCTATTTCCTGAGCGGGAACCAATCTGCTCTTTGCCAGATTGATCATCCACCCCAGACTCCATAAGAATCCAACTACCCTGGCGGTTGCCTTCATGCTTTCCTCCTTGGACTTGGCCCTTATCAACCAATTGTCTAGGTACGGAGACTAATATACCTTCTTTGTGAAGTGCCGCTGCCACCACCACCACCACCATCACCTTGGTGAAGGTGCGTGGAGCTATAGCCAAGCCGAACAGCAAAGACTGAAACAAAGTGTCCCCTTGGCACTGCGAACTGCAGAAACTGCTGATGTGACTCGTGGATGGGAATATGCAAGTACGCTTCTGTGAGGTTGAGAGAAGTCAAAAACTCTCCCTGCCGCACCGCTACTATCACTGACTTCAGTGTTTCCATGAGAAAATGAGGAACACGAAGACAACGATTGACCCGCTTGAGGTCTAGAATCGGCCGCAGGGAGACTTTCTTCTTTGGCACCAAAAAATAGATAGAGTATCGACCACAACTGCACTGGTCCCTGGGCACTGGAACGACCGCCCCCAAGGCCAGGAGCCTTGTTTCCTCTACTGCAGCGATCTTGTCCAGAGACTTGCAAGGGGACTGTATGAACGAGGGAAGGATTGGCCTCGCAAACTCCAGGGCATATCCGTCCCTCACTACTGACCCGGTGGGAAAGAACTGCCGTAGACGACCTCCTACTGGCAGAACTCCCGCCCGGGCCCCCGTTGTTTCAATGTGGTTTCCTAGGGCTGGAGGCAGCAGAAGAGGTCCCAAAACCTCTTCCCGCTCCTCGAAACCCATGGAAACCCTGCCCTCTAGAGGGAAAGCGACCCCTCTGATAGGGGCCCGACCGTGCTGTGCAAAACCTTTGAGCCTCCCGCAGCTGAATCCGCCCGGGAGTAGGGACTTGGCTCTGCTTCGGCCTATCCTCCGGAAGCCTGCCGCCCTTAGACTCGCCCAGCTCCTTCACCAGCTTATCCAATTCTTCTCCAAAAAGCAGCTTACCCCGAAAGGGGAGCCTGCTGAGGTGGGCCTTGGAAGAACCATCTGCCGCCCAGTTGTGGAGCCAAAGGTAACGACGCGCCGCTACCACCGAAGCCATGTGTTTGATAAACTCCTGATGAGATCATATTGACTATCCACTAGGTAGGCCGCTCCTGACTCAATTCTCGCCGCCTCCCCCTCTGGTCCTCCCAGAGACTCACCAGGCAGCTGCAGCTGTTGTGACCACCTCAGACAAGCCCGGGCTACCCAAGCCCCACATACCGATGCCTGGAGTGCCAAGGCACTAATAAAAAAGGCTTGCTTCAGGAACGTTCCAGCTTCCTATCTTGGGTATCTTTAAGAGCTATGCTGCCCTCCACCGGGATGGTAGTCTTCTTGGTCACCGCCGATACTGCTGCGTCCAATCTGGGTGACTGTAGTAGTTCCTTTTCTACCTCTGGCAAGGGGTACAAGTGTGACATCGACCACACATCCCTTAAGCCAGACTCTGGTTGATCCCACTCCTCTTGGATCATTTGTCGAACCACCCAGTGAACTGGAAAGACTCTCTGAGACTTCCTAACTGCCTGAATGAAAGGATCCTCCAGAGGCTTCCTAACTGCCTGAATCAAAGGATCCTCCAGAGCATCTTCTTCTGCAGGCACCCCTGCGACAATGTTGAGTATCTTCAACGGTTCCCCAATCAAGGCCAGCAACTCTTCTCGATGAAAGACTCTCACAATTCTAGCTTGCTCCTCCTCAGGAATCTCACCTTCCTCGAGTTCCTCCTCCTCTTCCCCCAACTCCCGATCTGAGACATCCCCTTCCAGCGTCTCCGATCTGGGGGAGAGAGGAGCTTCTTCCTCCGTGATCCTAGTCCATTTAGGCGATACGTCAGTCTCATTCAGAGACTTGGTCTCCGCCCCCTGCTTCCACACGCGCCCCTGCACTGCTGTCTGCCCGTGTTCCCCCTGTTGGCACAGGCATAAGGCCTTGTGGAGGAGCAATACAAATTCCGGGGAGAAACCCCCCCAGGGGCCTCCCTCCTGGCCTCCCACCACCGAGGAGGGCCCGGGTTGTGGCTGAGAAGGAACCTGCTGCTCCGCAGCTGAGGACAGCTGAGACCCCTCCCCGAGGAGTACCTTTAGGGCTTCTCCCGACTCCTGGGACACAGAAACTGGTGGATTATGAGACACACTGGCCTGGATCCCCTGCTCCACCAAGGCTGCCTCAAGAGCGCAGCCCCTACAAACGCCTGTCTTGGACACCATACCTCGGCAGGTCCCGTAGAACAAACACTGAGGCCTCGCAGGCATAGTGAAACTCCTGACTGTTCTAACTAGTAACAAATTTCTAAAAATAAAAATATCTATATCTATATCTATATATGCCTATAAAGACCTGTAGCGAAACAAATATATATATTATTTATCTTCTTTTTTTTTTTTAATCACTGAAACTCAAATGGTTCCCCAACGAGTAAAGGCAGTGTCCTGGGCCTCCAAAACTGCCCCCGGCCTATTTACCTGGCGTGCGAAAAGGGCGCGAAAACAGACAGGTCCAACATGCTTCTCAGAGCAGCCCGGTCGCCGTTCTATCTCTTTGCGGCTGCTGCGTGATTCACCAGTAGTCCCTGTGGCTCGCTGATCCTGCTCCGCTGAGCTCTTACTTCAGCTGCTGCTTCCCTGCTGATTTCTCTCTTCCTGCACTCCTTGAAATGGCTGGCAGCATCTTCTCACGCTCAGCTGCCTGAAGGGCTTCGGCAGTGAGGCGGGAGACAGCACGGCAGGCCTTGCTCAAAGGAAAGCCCCTGCAGAGTTCTATCCTCGCCGGGCTCCCAGTGCAGTGTTTGTTTGTTTTTTTTTTGCTATGGCTCGGGCCACGTGAAGCCTCCTCCAACCCCCAAGGCCTCCAGCTGGGGGGGGGGGGGGTAGAGTGGGGACCTCACCACCAAAGATGTAAGTAACTCAACTAAGAAAATTAAAGTAAATAGTAATAGTAATAATGAAATAAAAATAAAATAAGGAAAGGGAAACAAAAAAACCCTTAACACCTAAAGTCTCTCCAGTAAGCCTTTATTTTTGGCTTACTGCTCCCTCCAGCTGCATGGAGACTGAGTATACTGGAGCTGGTGGGTGGTGCCAGTGATATATATCCAGTAGTCATCAAAGAATGACGTACTCAGTCTCCACGCTGCAAGAAGGGGAGCACAACCCAGAAGAAAGGGACTGGACTGGAAAGACGATTAGGAACATGCTCTTATACCTACTATCTTGCCTTCCACCAGCAGGGTGTCAACATGCATGGTAGGTATCAGCTGGGGGGAGCTTCAGGTGGGGGACAGTCTAGGGTTCTGGGCCTCCTGCCTCAGCATGTGAGACCACCTATGGTGTTCCCACCATTCCATTTGGCGGGGTGGGGGGACAGCAGGGATAGCAGCAGCAGCAGCTCATCCTCAGGGGGCAAATCCGCCTGCTGTCAAATGCAGGTCACAGCACAGGGGGCAAGCAAGATGACCTCAGGGCAGGGTAGGGCATGGGGGCGTGCAAGGGGACGTGGGGGTTGGCAGTAATTGTTGTCTGGTAGTTGGGTCTGTCTACCAGGTGTGTTCGTGTTCCATGGTTTGGGGTTGTGGTAGGTGGGTGGGGGTGGTCTGCCATGGGCTATGGGGGGGGCACATGGGTGTGTGTTGTGGGCAGTGTGGTGTTCTGTGGTGCCACACAGGGGGGGCATGTGCGGGGTAGCATGGTTCAGTCAGCCCTGTATATGTGGAATGGGCACTGTGTGTTTGTATCACCACTTGCTCCACTTTAGTAAATGTATTACATTGGCATTAGCCTGTCTCCTGTTGTTTTTTTTTTCTATCTCCTGTCCTTATTCCATGTTTCTGGTGGTCTGGGTTGCATATGTAAGCTCTGGCATTCAGACGTACATGATCACGGTCAGAATACGACTTGGACGTCTATGCCGGCGAACACACCCCATTCCGACCCCTCTTTTGGACATACAGGGGTCCACGTCCAGGATGGCTGTATGTCCAGGTCATTTTGGTTCCAGAATGTGCTTGCAGGTCGGCGCCCTTTGCACGTGTACATGGCACGCCAAGGCCCCTTATTCGTGGTTCAGAATGACCCCCATTGCCTTTCAATCTGCCATGCAATGCCTTGCAATGGGCTGTAATGTTATAAAGGATTGCATGTGAGTAATTGCAAGTTTGCAGGAATCCCACAAAGCTGTGTAGAAGATGTTAAATAAGGTAGTAAAACCATTGGCTCAGAATCGCTTAGATTGTCAAAGTCATTGTTACCAATCATTTACACTCTGGAGGAAAAATTACAAAGTGATTAATTTAAAACTCAGACCCACCATAACCCAAAATGTTTACTGCTCCTGTGGCCACATAATATTCACGGGGGCAGAGCTTACTAGTGCTATGAGTTCCTGTGCAGGGAGAAGCACACTTCACTGATTATGGACACAGTAAGTTACTGGGCAGCCTCTGGTCTCTCTGTAGGGCTGAGAGTTGCCCCAAGACTGCACACACAAGAATAACTCCAGCACTGACTGTACTGTGCATATGTTCAACGCTGGCTGCTATCCGGTAGCAGTGCTGAACATACACATTTTACTTAGCCGCCGCAGCTGTCATTAAAAGAATATTGACAATGGCGACTGAATATTGACCTGCAAGTACCTGTAATCTTTCAAACATACACAAAACAAAATGCACCTTTCCACACAGGCACGTTATAAACAAACTGAGCACCCTAGGGATGGACCCTGAAGTAGCTGCTTGGGTTAGAAATTGGTTGGGTGGGAGGCGACAAAGGGTACAGGTAAATGGAGCTCACTCTGAGGAGAAGGATGTTACCAGTGGTGTGCTCCAGGGATCTGCCCTTGGTCCAATTCTTTTTACATCTTTGTTAGTGATATAGCGGAAGGGCTGTCGGGTAAGGTTTGCCTCTTTGCAGATGATACCAAAATCTGCAATAGAGTAGACACCCAGGAAGGAGTAGATAACATGAGGAGGGATCTAGCTAAGCTTGAAAAATGGTCGAGAATTTGGCAGCTGAGATTTAATGCAAAAAAATGCAGGGTCATAAATTTGGGCTGCAAAAATTCAAAGGAGTGGTACAATGTAGGGGGCGAAGTACCCTCTGTCCACTAAAGAAGAACAGGACCTGGGCATGATTGTTTCTGATGATCTTAAAGTGTCTGAACAGGTAGAAAAGGCCAGCAGAAAAAAGAAGGTGTATAAGTCTTTGGTGTGTCCAGATTTGGAGTATTGTGTGACGTTTTGGAAACCACACCTACAAAAGGACATAAGCAGGATGGAGTCAGTTCAGATGGTGGTTACTAAGATGGTTAGAGGTCTTCATTATAAAACATATGGGGACAGACTTAAAGATCTTAATATGTATACGTTAGAGGAAAGGTGTGATAGAGATGAGAGACTTTTAAATACTTCCGTGGCATAAGTGCCCAAGAGGAGAGCCTCTTTGATTGAAAGCAAACTCTGCAATGAGGGGACATAGGATGAGAGTGAAAGGGGATAAACTCAGGAGTAATATGTGGAAATATTTCTTTACGGAAAGAGTGGTAGATGCGTGGAGGTGGTAGAGACAAGAACAGTATCTGACTTCAAGAAAGCATGGGACAAACACAGAAGCTCTCTAAAAAACACTACTCTTCTCTGAATATTATAACTCCTCCACTGACACCAATACACCTGCCCCCTCCATACTTCCCTATCTTCCCAACTAATAAAATCCTTCTACTCATTTCCCTCCCCCGGCATGAGTACTTCCCTTTAACTCCTACGCATTGTTTTACCTTCATGTAAATAGTTAAGAGGCCCAGCTACCACTATACTAAGATATACATGATTAACTGGTATGTAGATGGTTCTTTGTATTATAGTTCACAACTTTGTTCTCTGTAACTAAGTTCCTGTTTCATCTAAACTGCGTCTGATCGATGGAAGGGGCGGTATAGAAAAGCTGTTTAAATATATAAATAAAAGTTGACTATTGTAGTGAATATGGAAGGGCAGACTAGAAAGGCCATGTGGGCTTTTTCTGCCATCATTTTCTATGTTTCTAAGTAAGAGAAAGGGCAAAATAGAGGGAACAGTTTGAAGTTCTTGATCTTGAGATTCTCAGTAGTAGTATTCTTCCTTCTTCTCCTTTTATGCTTCTCTGTAGACAGTCCAGAGTTGGGTATTCTGCTCCGCTCCCCCTTTTCTTCAGCACTCGAGTAAGAGGCAAAAAACTGGTCGGATCAATATTCATCAAACAACTGAGCAGCAGCTTACATGTATGTGAATAACTGGATAGAAAAGAGTCAGAGTGAGAAGACATGCATGTAGGAAGCCAGTTTATAAACCTTTTCCAGGTGTAAAATGCTGATTTATGCATATAAAAGACCCCTTATAAAAGAAAGTCATACCTAAAGTCCACGCGATGCCCTTAAGGTGTGCATGTAGAGAAGGCGTGTTCAGGGGAAACATTTAAGCGCAGTATGGACGGAGTCGTGATTTACGTGCACATTTTATAAAACATGCAGGTTTGTGTATAAGGTACACGTTAACATTTATGCCGCCTCCAGTCCAGGCACCACCTCTGCAGGATTTGTGCTAGTATTTTGTAAAGACTGTGATAAGGAAGCTTATCATAGCTCAGGAAGGGGCTATAGAAAAGGTGAAGTGTCTCTGAACAAGCAACCTGTCAGTGCTGGTAGAAATGAGAAAACAGAATTTTGCCATAAAAGACTACCAGTCCCAGAATGCACCAGGTTTCCAACAGCCATGAGAGGAGCTGAAGTGAGAAAACGTGTGTTCAATCAAAAGGGCTATGAGGTAATCCCCAAGCACTCATTGCAAAGGGCAGGGCTTGATTCAGCACAGCTGCGCTGTGCTAGGATGGAACACTCATCTCAAAGGGCAAGGCCTGATTCAGCACAGCTACGCTGTGTTAGGGAGGAGCACTCATCTAAGCAGAATAAGAGTAGAGTTTATTCTACAGATGACCATCTTCATGATTACCTTGGATATCCAGAGAATTGTCCTCAGTATCTTGAGAATCAGCTTGAGTTTGATCATCAGTTTCATCTGAAGGATCATCAGAAGCAGAAGCCAAACCAGACGGACAGAGAGGGAAAGAGACCCTTTGGAAGAAGGAAGAGAAAAGCCTTTGAGAGGTCTAGAAGAGTCCAAAGCAGTACGTATACTGGGAGGTATTCCAGGGGCCAGCATACACCATTGGACTGGGGAAAGCCAGAGGAATGGTGCTGCAGAGCTAGGAATCACCAGAGGCTACCTGTGAGGGAGACGGCTGCACGTGGAAGGGACCCTAAGACCTGTGCCAGAAGGTATGTGAAGAGAGATCCAGTGTCCAGGGATCTGGATTGGAAGGCTGGACATAAGAACTGGACTACATACTGGCCAGGCTATATAGAGAGGAACTCTAGCAGCAATGGAAGCTCAGGTATGAACACTGATCTATGCCCTAGCTATAACCTTGAAAGACAGCAGGGAAACAAGTATTCTCCTGAAAATGCTCCATTGAGAGATTCATCTGTGCCAATCCATGATATTGAACCCATGCTTGTTGAACAAGGGGGGATAATAGCAGATGAGGATCCTGTTTATATGGACTGCTCTCTATCTAAACTCCGTTGGTAACTTTCTGTTATAAAGTACAGCAACCATCACAAAGAAATACAAATTTGTTCTTTAATCTACTCAGAAAAGCTCCTGAAGCAGGATTTGACCCACACAGTGGAAGGCAAGCCAGCTAAGGGGTTTCAGCTGGTAACTGCTAGCAATTAAGCCTTACCTAATTGCTTGTGAGCTAGGAGAGAATCACTTCTGTATCTATGTGGGAAGTAATCAGAAGTTAACCTGAAAAGAACAGTTTGTTTCTTGCTTTGTGGCTTTTCATTTGTTGTTTTCCTGATTTTGACTTTGTTTTTCCAAGTTAACACTGAAAGCAAGTTACCTAATTTATGTGCTACCAAGCATATCTGTGTTGGGAGAAATAACCCCATAAATAAATATCTTATTGGCTTTACCCAAGAGCACAACTAAATTATTGTCAGCAGCTGTGTCTGGTGTGAATGAACTACATTGCCCACAATACCTTGCAAATCATATAGAAATATGCACTTGCCAAGAGTGTGAAGATTCTCACCCAGGCAGCCGTCTGACAAATGGCGTAGTTTTTCGGATTGCTTTTGCACAAAGGGGATTTACTTGCTGAGGATTACAACTACAGGTCAAGTTTAAAGCTGGAAAAAAAAAAAAAAAGATTTTCCCTCAACTGCACTTTGGAGGAGAAGTGGATGTCCCAGGAGGAAAAGACCCTGTGCAGAGCTGGATTCATCACTGAGACAAGGTAATAAGTACCTGGGCATGTCTAGTGGAGGATGGGAGTAAGGCACAGGGGTAATTGAAAAAAAAAAAAAAGTAGAAAAAACACACCTGTTTGGAAGGTGGTGCACTGTGTTTTTTTCTTTGTATTTTCTTACAGGGTTCAAGATGGATTCAAAGGAACTAGCTCAGTGGATGGCAGCCCAGTTCAGCAGGCAGCAGGAGCTAGCACAGCAGGCTCAGGACACTGTTATGAGAGCCTTAATGGACCAGCAGAGGCCAGTGCTTGATCTGGTGCAAGCCCTAGTTGAGCTGAAGAACCAAAGTGGAACAGATGCAAGACCAGCAGTAAATACTGGTACACCACATGTGGACAGTGTGGGACTCAATCAAGCGATTGGGGCATTTAGTTTTGGGAAGCTAACTCCAGATGATAATGTTGATGATTTTCTAGAGTCTTTTGAAAGAGTGGCACAAGCATTAGCATGGCCAGAGACCCAGTGGGCAGTAAGGCTGGCAGCCTCATTAACTGGAGAGGCGCTTGCAGCTTATAGAGCAATGCCAGCAGCCCAGGCTTTGAATTATAAGGATGTAAAGGCTGCTATTAGAGATCGCCTAGGGTTGTCTATTTCAGAGTATAGGCGAATGTTTAGAGCTACTACATTGAGTGTGGGTGAAACACCCAGGGCTCTGAGTCAGAGAATCAGAGGTTTAGCTGTAAAATGGTTGGAGCCTGAGCAAAAGACAGTAGAAATGTTATTAGACATTATTATGCTGGAACAATTGATGTCTGCTGTGCCTAAAGATTTGCACACTTTCCTTATACAGCAAAATTGCCAAAATCTTGGAGAGGCAACCATGCTAGCAGAGAGATTCTTGGAAGCCACGCAGGCTTGCCATAGAATGGGTGGCCCTCTGAAGATTGGTGCTGAGGCTAGATGTGCTGTATCAGAAAATAGAATAATTAAAAATGTTTCTGAAAATGAATGTACTGTATCAAACCAGATGACACAGTGGAATAGAAAGAAATGTTTCAAGTGTGGAAAATGGGGACATTTAGAAAAGAGATACCAGATACACACTAGCTTAATGGGGGTGGATTTAAAACAGCCCAAAGAAGGATTTCTTTTGATGGTTGATGTGCAAGGAATTACCATAAATGCTTTGTTAGACTCTGGGGCAGACCAGAGTATGATGTCAGAAAGGCTTTGGCAGAGAATAGAGGCCCAAGAAGGATTTGTGCCTAGAACCCCTGAAAGCCAAGTTCAAATCGGGTGCATTCATGGTGCTGCAACATCACATCCCACCTATAGGCTAAAGGTTAAGTGCCTGGGGGAACAAGAGGAAGTCCTGGTAGCAGTGGTGCCTAGGCTACCCTTTGATTTGGTTCTAGGAAAGGACTGGCCAAGATTTAAGCAGGGTCTAGTGGAAGGGCTAGGAAAGAAGGAGGGAGAAGGTTTAATAATGGAAATAGCTCCCAGGCCTTTCTTGGGAAGTCCTCAGTCCCTAGCTAGAAAGATGGCTAAGCTTCCAGAAGGCCAAACTATGGGTAATAAGAGGGGCCTTGTATCCACCCGCTCACAGGCTAAAGTAGAGAGCCAGCAGAAGGAGGAGGGGGAGCAGGCAGAGTTATTAGGAGACTTACCCTCTCATGATGATTTAATAACCCCATCATCTGGTAAAGTAAGAAAGTTGAAAGCACAAAAGCGGCGTGAGAGACTTTGCAGAGCACAGGGTAGGGCTGAGATGTTAGCTGGTCAAAGTTTACCCTGGGTGCCAGCTGAGTTAGTGGCAAAGTTTCCTAATTTTCCACAAGAGCAGCGAGCTGATCAAGCTCTTACCCGAGCTTTTAAGTATGCTCAGGAGGTCAGGGAGGAATTGCCCAGATTCAGACTAGATAATGACATATTATATAGAGAGAGTCAGGACCCCAGGAATGGGACCATATGTAAACAATTTTATTTATTTATTTTATTTATTACAGGCTCTTATATACCGCTCTATTCAGAATCAGCGCGGTTCACAATATAACAACATACCATAACAACAAACTGTTAGGTTTTACAGAGAACAAGGTCAGAGAACTTGGATAAAACATGGGACGTCATTTCTGCAACTATTTACAAGAGTATTTACAAGTATACATAACAGGATATGTTCTTAGTTTGGGTAGTGATTGAGATTGGTTAGTTGGTCAAGTAATATTGGGGGAAGAGGTGGGATTTGAGAGCCTTTCTGAAAAGGGATAGATCAGTGATAGCACGAATCTCTGGGGGTAGAGCGTTCCAGTACTTAGGGGCATAGAGTCTGAAGGCCCTGTTAGATGTCACTGATAGGCATTTTGTCGCTGCTTTAGGGATGATTAGAGTATTTGTTGATATCGTTCTCCTGGATCTGTTGGGTGGGACGGCCTGAATGAGGTCTATTAGAGAGGAGGAGGTGATACTTTTAGTGGCCTTGAAAGTTAGTAGTAATGTTTTGAACAATATTCTGCCATGTATGGGGAGCCAGTGGAGTTGCTCTAGGATGGGTGTTACATGGTCCCTTCTTGATGCTCCGTAGAGGACTCTAGCAGCGGTATTCACAATTGGTGGTACCCAAAACTTTGAAAGGGCTAGTACTTAGACTAGCACATGATCATCCAGTGGGAGGTCATAAAGGGATGCAAGGAACGCTGGATCAAATACTTATGCGTTTTTACTGGCCAGGTATTTTCAAAGAAACTGCCCAGTTTTGTGCTGCATGTCCAGCGTGTCAGCGAGTTACAGCGGCTCACCCACCGGTGGTGCCATTGATTCCCATGCCAATTATCACAGACCCAATTGGTCGCATTGCCATGGATATTGTAGGCCCATTAGTCAAAACGCCCCGAGGTTTCCAATACATCCTAGTTATGGTAGATCAGGCAACAAGGTTTCCCTGGGCCATACCATTGAGGAATGTTTCTGCAAAAACAATAGCTTTAGAGCTAGTAAAATTGTTTTGTGAAGTGGGATTCCCAAGAGAGGTGTTGACTGACCGAGGGTCCAATTTTGTATCCAAATATTTGGCCCAGGTCTGGGATGCCTTTGGCATTCATCATGTAAAAACCTCAGGCTACCATCCACAATCAAACGGTTTGGTGGAGAGATTCAACCAAACTCTCAAACAAATGTTGAGAAGGGGGTTAGCAGGAGAGGTAAAAGAATGGTATATGTTATTGTCTTTTGCTTTGTATGCCTGCCCGGAAAGAATTCAGGTGTCCCTAGGTGTAACCCCATATGAATTGATGTATGGTGGGGCTCCACGGGGTTTGTTAGACATTTTGAGGGAACAATGGATTGATCCTGAACCAGGAAGTCAGGAGGTGCCACTGTTTCTACGTGACTTGAGAGCACGTTTGAAAAGGACGTCGCAGGTTGCTGAGAGGAACCTGCAGGACAGTCAAGTGCGCCAGAAAGAGTGGTATGATAGGAAGGCCAAAAGCCGCCAATTAAGCATTGGTGAAAAGGTTTTGGTTCAAGTAGCAGGTACAGCTCCAAAATTTGAAGTACAGTGGAAAGGGCCATGGAAGGTTGTTAAACAAGTGAGCCCAGTATCTTATGTGGTAGAAAATGTAAGAGGGCGTAGGCAGACCTACCATATTAATGTACTTAAGTCTTGGAAGGAGAGGCCTGTAAATAATAATGTCCCTGAAGCCAGTCAGGAAGTAAGTGAGCTTCAAAATGATAACACTCTCGTAGGTATTACGGACTGTAGGAAAGAGGTTTCACCAGTTAAACCAGTCCGTAATAACTTAAGCAGGGGGGTATGTGATAAGGAAGCTTATCATAGCTCAGGAAGGGGCTATAGAAAAGGTGAAATGTCTCTGAACAAGCAACCTGTCAGTGCTGGTAGAAATGAGAAAACAGAATTTTGCCATAAAAGACTACCAGTCCCAGAATGCACCAGGTTTCCAACAGCCATGAGAGGAGCTGAAGTGAGAAAATGTGTGTTCAATCAAAAGGGCTATGAGGTAATCCCCAAGCACTCATTGCAAAGGGCAGTGCTTGATTCAGCACAGCTGCACTGTGCTAGGATGGAACACTCATCTCAAAGGGCAAGGCCTGATTCAGCACAGCTGCGCTGTGTTAGGGAGGAGCACTTATCTAAGCAGAATAAGAGTAGAGTTTATTCTACAGATGACCATCTTCATGATCACCTTGGATATCCAGAGAATTGTCCTCAGTATCCTGAGAATCTGCTTGAGTTTGATCATCAGTTTCATCTGAAGGATCATCAGAAGCAGAAGCCAAACCGGACGGACAGAGAGGGAAAGAGACTTTTTGGAAGAAGGAAGAGAAAAGACTTTGAGAGGTCTAGAAGAGTCCAGAGCAGTACGTATACTGGGAGGTATTCCAAGGGCCAGCATACACCATTGGACTGGGGAAAGCCAGAGGAATGGTGCTGCAGAGCTAGAAATCACCAGAGGCTACCTGTGAGGGAGACAGCTGCACGTGGAAGGGACCCTAAGACCTGTGCCAGAAGGTATGTGAAGAGAGATCCAGTGTCCAGGGATCTGGATTGGAAGGCTGGACATAAGAACTGGACTACATACTGGCCAGGCTATATAGAGAGGAACTCTAGCAGCAATGGAAGCTCAGGTATGAACACTGATCTATGCCCTAGCTATAACCTTGAAAGACAGCAGGGAAACAAGTATTCTCCTGAAAATTCTCCATTGAGAGATTCATCTGTGCCAATCCATGATTTTGAACCCATGCTTGTTGAACAAGGGGGAATAATAGCAGATGAGGATCCTGTTTATATGGACTGCTCTCTATCTAAACTCCGTTGGTAACTTTCTGTTATAAAGTACAGCAACCATCACAAAGAAATACAAATTTGTTCTTTAATCTACTCAGAAAAGCTCCTGAAGCAGGATTTGACTCACACAGTGGAAGGCAAGCCAGCTAAGGGGTTTCAGCTGGTAACTGCTAGCAATTAAGCCTTACCTAATTGCTTGTGAGC